>JAHZTW010000001.1:60756996-60799963 GCA_020283515.1 Alliaria petiolata
TTTCCCAAAAAAAAAACCGACATCTGATACAACTGTGCGGATCTCAAAAGCTTAAAACTAAACAATGTTTTGAGCCATAAGAAGAAACCAAACTGAACATGGCTAATCCATCAGTTGATATCATGCATGTCTTCTAGAAACAAAACTAGGAAGATAGTAAGATCCATGCTCCAAACACCGGGAAGGTAATCAATGCAGATGCCTGGAGATTTCGTTTTACAGATTTGACCAATGATCAAGACAAATAAAAAAAATCAAACATTTACCAGATATGCAAAAAAACAACCGACATACCATAAAAAACACCACTTCTCTGTTTGCAAGAGCCGCTGTGATCTCGTTCCTTTCCATCTCATGCTTGATGAAGCCTTGAAGCTACGCAGAATCAAAGCCAAGTGTGGTTACACAGAACCATACGATCTAAAGTATTATGGAGAGGATGAAATGTAAAAAGATTTGAAACAAAACCTGGTGGTGATACTTGGTAACAGCTTCCCAGAGGCTCTTTAACCGTGACAGGGTTTGTGTGAGATACGATTGCACAAAGAGAGGAACCTTCTTTCCCTCCCAGTCAATGTCAAATGCTTCATCAACTTTGGGCACATGTTTTCCTCGGATGTCGCTCATGAGCTATATACAGATAGACAAAGGAGAAATAAGAGGCTATGAGATGATTTAAAAGCTTTTTATAGTTTTATTCCCCAAATTTCATATCACTGTAAGTCCGACCACTACATTTAATATATAATACCTTCAAGAGAGTGCATCTGCTAGGTGTGTGATGCCTTCGGTTATTGAATTCTCTCATCTTCAAGATGTGATAGAAACAGAAAGAGAAACAACAGCATCGGTTATGTGAATTTACACACTACTTGATCACAACTCACAACTAAAACGACAAAGTTAAAAGCAAAAACAAAGACCTGCTCAAGATGCTGAACCTGAATCCACCGTTCCGTAACAACTTCGGTCATCTAAAAATGATAAGAAAAGTAGGTCAAAAACCATATAAGCTCATGAAGCATTTGGTCACAGCAACAATATTAAAACTCATAACATACAAACCCTATTAGAACAGACAGATTCCATTTGCTACCACAGCAAAAAGGAATTTAAGCCCATAAAATCAAATCAAGACAAGCGCAAAGCCAGACAAAAGAGGGGGTCATTTAGTACTACACATACACACAACAAGCTAAGTCAGACTATTTGTATGCTCAAACAACAACAACTTATATGCCAATATATGCTTAAATCTCCCGAGGATCCACACACAATTAAGCAGGATTCAGCAGTTGCAAAGGAGAGGTAAGAAAGTAAAATAAAGGAATGGGTAAAAGTCAAGCACAAGTCAGTAACACACCTGTTCAACTTTTAAAGTGGTAGCTTTAACTTTATCCTCAGCATCTCTTGCCTTATCCTCTAAAACATGAAGCTCGAAGTTGGTTGTTCTCAAGGCAGCCCATAGGAGTTTAACCTAGCAATGCCAACACTGTTCTTTAGATTAGTGGAGTTGAAGAAAGAGTAGCTCCAGCTTTGGCAGAACGCACTTGGGAAATAAACTAAATATATATAAAAAACAGACCTCTTCTTCCAACTCGCTTATCCTTTTTTGGACCAAAGGTAAGCCGCTCTGCGATCAAGTAATAAGTGTCAGCAATGCGACTATCATGATATAGTATTAGCACAAGTATACATTTCAACTAAGAAATTGATTCCAAACAGATACAAAGACCCTAATTTTAAGAGCAGCAACATACTAAAACCCTTGATATGCGTCTTAAGGGTTTATAAACTGATAAGTACACCTAGTGTTCCAACACATTCACTAAACGTGTAATCCCTTAATCAGTAGAGGAACTCTCTAATGACTTTCTAGCTTATCCTACTTAAAACTTGCATCCATGGAAATGCTCAATACATAGAATCAAACCAACCTCGGAACTGAATGAAGCAGACTGCAAACCATGGATCTGACTTTGAGAGTCTTGGATCATCTTCTCTCGCTCTTTCAAGTAAATGGTCCTAGCATACACCTTCTCTATGGTCGCCTCAAGAACAGCTTCTACATGATCAGAGCGAGTCGATTCCCAGCAAACAAAAAGATTATAATTAGCTTAAAAGAAAAGTAGTAAACAATCGGAAGAAAGAAACCATCGCGAACAAGAAGAGAGATCAATTTGTTTACCCAATTGTGATATTCTGAGCTTAGCTGCGTCCAGATCATTGACCAAGTGCTGATTAGAACCGATCTGCTGGATTTCAGAGGAGAAAACGAAGATTGGTGAAACGACGATGAGGAGAAACAGAGCAGCCAAATGCAGCCACATTCTCTGTTCACCGGAGCTCCGGCGTTCAGGTTGTTTCAGATACGCCGGTCGGTTTTCCCGGCGCCGGCAACTAAGAAGAGTTTTGACTCTTCTTCTTCAGCAAGATTGGCAGTCAAATCGTAAACTCAAATCTATCGAAGGATTCAAACGGGTCACTGAAACTCCAATTCAGGCTTCTTTCGATTTCTCTCTGTGATTCGAGGAGTGAACCGGGTTTGAGAATTTCTGAATTGAACCGGTTCTATGATGTTAAAAGAATAAAAAAAACGTTTAATTTAGAAACGACAGGGATTGTAAACTCCGAAACAATAAACGGCAGGCTGGTTAGTCTCTATACATTAGTGGTCCTTAAGAAAGAAACTGGGGAAGAACCCAAATCTTTGCAACCTGCGGCGGATCTGAAAGACAAAACAAACACAAGACAAAAGACTCGTAAAGCCTTGAAGATTTGTTGTATTAATTAGTTAAATTAACTAAAATTAAATTAATTAAAAAAAAGGAGAGAACAAAAAAAAACAAGGAAAAGGCCGAAATTGTGAGGGAAGATTTCATCATAAAAAGCTTCATAAACACATCAACGGCAGAAACACACATACGCACGCGATTCGCTGTAGAATCCCTCGAGTTTCGATATTTTTTTTCCCTCTTTTAATTAAAAAAAACGTTTTTTTTTTGTTTTATAAGAAACAAGATTTAAATTAGAACAAGGGGAAAAGAAAGAAAAATAAATATGATGGAGGTTGAAATTGAGATGAGTGGTACGAGCCCTGTTGTTTTTCCTTTTTTGGTTTTTATCGATTTTACTATTATTATTGTTCTTGTTATATATTCTACTTTTATTTTTACGTTTTTCGACAATAATCGAAAGGGGGAAAAGGGATCGGGGTTATTTTGTTTGTAGGAAAGCCCTAGTTTTCGTTTTTGTTTTTGTTCTTGTTCGTGTTCGTGTTCTTCTATTGTGATTTTTTTGTTGCGGCCGTTTCTGGGTTGTTTCTTCGTCGTCTCTCTCTCTCTGTTGTTGTTCAATCTTCCATGGAGATGGGTTCTGATGGAGAAGATCAGATCAGGAGCGTTGCTGATGGTGCTAATAAGAAGAAGAAGAAGATTGACAATTCCAATTCCAGTTCCAAGGACGCTCTCTCCAAGCCTAAGCGCCAGATGAAAACTCCCTTTCAGCTCGAAACCCTCGAGAAAGTTTATGCAGGTTTCTCTCATCAGTCCAATTTTGATTCAATCTTCGTTTTTTGATGTGGAATTGCTCTCCGTTGTTCTCTGTGTTTGTTTGTTGAAAATTTTGATTTTTGATTTCTTTGATCAGAGGAAACGTATCCCTCGGAGGCGACGAGGGTTGAGTTGTCTGAGAAATTGGATTTGTCAGATCGGCAGTTACAGATGTGGTTTTGCCACAGGCGGCTAAAGGACAAGAAGGACGGCCAGACCAAGAAACCGGCCAAACCAGCGTCGGTCCAACCGGCCACTGTTGCTGCTGCTGCTTTGTCGTCGGTTAACGAGTTACCGGCTGCTGGATCGGTTCCTGAACTTGATTCCAGATCTGGTTCGGGCTCTGGCTCAGGCTGCAGCCCTTACTCGGAGCCAAGGAGGAATTTTGCTAGTGGTAGTAGTAGCTCTCGAGCTGAATTGGACGAATACGAGACAATGGGGAAGGCTGGCTACGAGCCACGGTTGTCTATGATGGTTCGTAGAGCTATTGTCTGCATTGAGGCTCAGTTAGGAGAACCATTGAGAGATAATGGACCGATTCTTGGTATGGAGTTTGATCCGTTGCCTCCTGGTGCATTTGGAACACCTATAGGTACATTACTTTTGATATATCAGTGTTAGTGTTACAATTGATGTGAAAAGTTTCTGTCTTTTTTTTTTTTTTTTTCATTCTCTTAACTTTTTTTCATTTTTTGGTCGTGGACAAACTATTGTAGCAATGCAGAAGCACCAAGCTCATCTATATGAGAGCAAAATGTATGAGCCACATGATGCCCGACCTCGAAGAGTTAGTTTTCTGACTAAATAGATAGGCTCTGTTTGATTTCTTTGTTCTGAGTTATAATGTGCCACCTGGATATCTATCTCTGTAGATGTTGCTAGCCTGAAGTTATATCATAGAATAAAAATGCTGCCTAGTTACTATGAAATTTTGTATTTTGTATGCAACCTAGCTATTTGCTTCATGATGCTTTGAGAATTACTTATAAATTGCTTTCCTAGCTCCGGGATTCTCCTGTCTGCTGTTTCCAGCAGTTGAAATCTTTTACGTGATACAATTAAAGTAGCACCATCTCAAATAGACTAGTTGAAGAGGTAACATAAACTGATGTGTGATTTTTTATGGTAGGAGTATCTTTTTAAAAGTACATAATGGCTGACGTGTTAGTCTTATGGCGGTTATTGTTCTCTGATCAATGCTAAAAGGACGAATTTTGCTTTGTTGAGCGTTTATGTAATCGCATTTTCATAATATTTTCTTTTTACTACTTTGTTGAACTTATTTGCTTTTGTTGATTATAGTCTCAAGCTACTGCCCGTTCTTTCCATGAGCAACAATCTCTGGATGACCCGTCTTCCTTTACGCCTGAGATGTATGGACGATACTCTGAAAGTCATGCACGTGGTATGGACTATGAAACTGCACGTTCTAAGAGTTCATCATTTATGCACGGGAATGGGCCTTTACCAAGGCCCTATGGTACCCATGGGAATGCATCTCGTAACTGTTCTACATCTCAACAAGACATGCCTAGTCCCATTGTTCCATCAGCTCACGGTGATAGTTTCCTGACGGAGAGAGACTCATCAGTCCTCCGGACTGAAGATCTATATTTGTTATCCGACGGGGTGCGTAAGAGTAATGATGTGCATAGGAAGGGAAAGGTAGCTTCCTGTGCCAAGTTTTACTTCATCCCATTTTGTTGACAATACTTGTTTTTATTGCAATGTAATTATTCTCTGTTCACTCTCATAGATTAACGATGGTAGACTTGGAAGAGGGAGTGAACACCGAGAGAATCGTGGACAAAAAGATCTGGAGAAACTAGAAATTCAGAGAAAAAGGGTATTCTCTTCACTTCTCATCCTTCTTTCCACTTATTAGAAAGGTCTTATTGTCGTTTATTAGTACCCTGTAACACATATTGATGAGTTGATGCTTATACCCTCAGAATGAAGAACGCATGAAAAAAGAGATGGAAAGGCATGAGCGTGAGAGGCGTAAAGAAGAAGAGAGGTTGATGCGTGAAAGAATAAAAGAGGAGGAGAGGTCACAGCGTGAGCAGCGGCGTGAAATGGAAAGAAGAGAAAGGTTCTTACAGAGAGAATGTGAACGGGTAAAGTTTTCAAAACTATACCCAGTTGTTATTCTTTAGTATTTTACAAATGCTGCTGAGATTGAGCAACATCTGTGGCAAGAGTACTGAAAATGAGACTTATCTTTCTGTTGGGATGTTATAGGCGGAGAAAAAGAAGCAAAAAGAAGAGATTCGTCGGGAGAAAGACGCTATTAGACGCAAGATTGCCGTTGAGAAGGCAACTGCACGTAGAATTGCTAAGGAGTCTATGGACCTAATTGAAGATGAGCAGCTAGAACTGATGGAATTGGCTGCTGCTAGCAAAGGATTGTCCTCGGTACTACAGCTTGATCATGACACATTGCAAAACCTTGAACTGTATAGAGGTATGGTCTCTCTGCCAAACTATGAAATTGATTTAGCTAGTACTGGATTTGGTAATCACAACTCTAATGGTCTACTTAGGTTGTAGGTTCTCAATTTATTTTGGTAACTTATTCAAGTCTTTTTCCTCCTTAAATTTTTAAGATTAGTGTAAATGTTTATTTTCTTGGTTTGGTACATGCTATGGCCTTGTCTGGAATATTCCATATAGATTGTAGCATGTTAGAACACTGCCAAGAAAAGTTGATGGAGCGCATTTTCTTATTCAATTTAGTATTTTGTTGTAAAACCATTGCTTTCTAGATTGGGTAGTAGCTTTTTAATTTGCGGTCTCATACAAATCGTTTTTTCTCCATATACTTATCAAAATCAAGATAGTCAAAGTAATTTGCTTATGCCTTACTCGATTGGCTTAACTTATTTATAGTGTTGTAACTTCTTTCTAGATCTTCAATTCATCAGAGCTATTCTACTTTTTCAGATTCTCTGAGCACATTTCCACCAAAGGCTTTGCAACTGAAAATGCCGTTTACCATTTCTCCATGGAAGGATTCCGAGGGAAATGTTGGAAACCTTCTAATGGTATGCTGTCTCTCATTTGAAATTAGTACCCGCCAGAATAACTCTGGATCAGAACACTTGGACCAATTTGGAATCAGTTGGATTTGTGTTTTTTCACGTTTTATGCACCCTTTTGCATGTTTCACATTTCTAATATTGTGGTTGCTTTTCAGGTTTGGAGATTCCTAATATCATTTTCGGATGTCCTTGACCTATGGCCTTTTACCCTGGATGAGTTTATTCAGGCTTTTCATGACTATGTAAGTCTCTTTAGTACTCATTCTGAGATTTCATTGTTTTCTCGTGTTCTATAGTTGTTTGGTACATTCCATTGTTCTTGCCCTCTTATTTGATATATATATATCCTATCGTAGGACTCAAGGTTGCTGGGGGAGATACATGTTACTCTTCTGAGATCAATAATACGAGATGTTGAAGATGTTGCTAGAACACCTTTTAGTGGAATTGGAAATAACCAATATACTACAGCCAATCCCGAGGGTGGACATCCGCAGATAGTTGAAGGGGTAACTTTCTCTGTTTCTGTATGCTAATATCCTATTCCTCTTTTTGGGTTGGTTCAGCAAGGGCTTCATCTTTCCTAATGCTTCCTTCTTCTTCAGGCTTATGCATGGGGCTTTGACATTCGTAGCTGGAAAAAGCATTTGAACCCACTAACATGGCCTGAAATACTGCGACAATTGGCACTCTCTGCTGGTTTTGGGCCTAGGCTGAAGAAAAAAAACTCCCGATTGACCCATACTGGTGACAAGGATGAGGTACTTATTCGCGTTTGTGTGTCCTCTGAATCCTAACGAAAGTTTGGTTAGGATGTAATTTAGTACTATATATGGAAACAATAAAATGAAATCATGGAGGCTAGGCTAGGCTTTTTACATGAAGGTTTCAGAGGTTTTTATTTTTTTCTTAAACATTGTTTTGGTTTGACTGTGAATGCAGGCTAAAGATTGTGAAGATATCATTTCTACTATTCGCAGTGGTTCAGCAGCTGAAAGTGCTTTTGCATTAATGCGAGAGAAAGGGTTGCTGGCTCCGCGCAAGTCGAGGCATCGGTTGACACCTGGGACTGTCAAATTTGCAGCCTTTCATGTTCTCTCTCTTGAGGGAAGCAAGGGACTGACAGTATTAGAACTTGCCGACAAGATTCAGGTATATCTATAATCGATATATATTCTGCGGATTTCATCGTAATTTAAATATTTCATTTACTGAGTTTTTTTTTGGTTTCCACTGGCAGAAATCCGGACTTCGGGACCTGACAACAAGCAAGACGCCAGAGGCTTCTATCTCTGTCGCATTGACAAGAGATGTGAAGCTCTTCGAAAGAATAGCTCCTTCGACTTATTGTGTACGAGCTCCTTATGTGAAGGATCCTGCGGATGGAGAGGCAATACTTGCAGATGCTAGGAAGAAGATAAGGGCATTTGAAAATGGATTTACAGGTCCAGAAGATGTGAATGATCTTGAAAGAGATGAAGACTTTGAATGTGATATTGATGAGGATCCTGAGGTTGATGATTTGGCCGCTCTGGCAAGTGCCTCAAAAAGTGCCGATCTAGGTGAAGCGAATGGTTTGTCTGGAAAGGTAGGAGATACTATGTTCGGTGATGTTAAAGCAGATGTAAAGAGTGAGGTTGAGAAGGAATTTCCTTCTCTTCTTCCAAGCAGTACAAAGAGCATTGTTCCGCAATGCCATAGTGAGCAGCGTAAAGATACAGCGGTTTGCTGCGTGGATAATAAGAATGCTGTGGTTGAAGATAGCAACCAGGGCCAATCATGGATTCAAGGTCTTACAGAAGGGGATTACTGCCATCTAAGTGTTGAAGAGCGTCTTGATGCTATTGTTGCTTTAGTCGGCATCGCCAATGAAGGAAATTCCATCAGAGCTAGTCTTGAGGTAAAGTCTGGTTTTTAGTTTATCTGCTTACCTCTTGGACAGAAGAAATTGACCTTATGAGTCTGTTATTTGTGTTCTGATTGAAATTTATTTGCAGGATCGTATGGAAGCAGCAAATTCTCTTAAAAAGCAAATGTGGGCTGAAGCACAATTAGATAACAGCTGCATGAGAGATGTACTTAAACTTGATTTTCAAAACTTATCAAGCAGCAAAACCGAATCAACAATGGGTCTACAAATCATCCAAAGCTCTACCCGTGAGATGGATGATTTCGACAGAGACCCTTCTCAACTTATAGATGAAACGAAGCCCCTGGAAGTTGTTTCAAATGATCTTCATAAATCATCTACTGAGAGAGCCTTTATTAACCAAGAGGCCAATAGAAGTCAAGAAAACTGTTCTTCTCAACATGGATATGCTTCAAAGAGATCACGCTCACAATTAAAATCATATATAGGCCACAGAGCAGAAGAGGTGTATCCATACCGATCTTTGCCGCTTGGACAAGATCGGCGCCACAATCGTTACTGGCATTTTGCTGCATCAGCATGTAGAAGTGAGCCTTGCTCGGGGCTTTTATTTGTTGAGCTTCATGATGGCAAGTGGCGCCTCATTGATTCTGAAGAGGTAATGACAACCTTAGCAGTTAAACAATTTGTAGCTATAAATAAGGTTTTTGATTGCCCTTTGGCCTGCTTATATAGAGATTTTAACCATGCCTTGTGTGATTTTGTTCTGCGTAGGCTTTTGACACTCTGGTTGCATCACTAGATATGCGTGGGATCAGAGAATCCCATTTACGCATAATGTTGCAGAAGATTGAGGGATCATTCAAAGAGAATGCTTGTAAGAATATAAATCTATCGAGAAACTCTCTCTTGGAAGAAAAGAGTATTGTAAATCATTCTCCTACAGATTCTGTGAGCCCATCCAGTGCTATATTGGGGTCAAACTCTGATTCAATGGAAACTTCAACATCTATTAGAGTTGAGCTAGGGAGAAACGACAGGGAGAAGGAGAATTTATCAAAACGGTTCCATGAATTCCAGAGATGGATGTGGAGCGAGACGTACAATTCACTACCTTATTGTGCTAGGAAATACGGGAAGAAGAGATGTGAACTGTTAGCAACATGTGAAGTGTGTGTTGCGTCTTATCTGTCTGAGTATACACACTGCACCTCTTGTCACCAGAGATTGGACATGGTTGATAGTTCAGAGAGAAAGATATTAGATTCAGGTTTGAGTGCATCTCCTCTTCCTTTTGGAGTCAGGTTGCTCAAAGCAGTACTTGTTTTTCTTGAGGTAAATCATCAATGAACTCTGTCAACTTTTAGTCTAGAGACAATTCTTTGGTACTAACTTTTGACAACTCCACAACTTCAAATATTGACAGGCATCTGTTCCAGATGAAGCTCTTAAATCATATTGGACAGAGGAAAAAAGAAAAATTTGGGGGTTTAGGTTGAATGCTTCATCATCACCTGAAGAACTTTTGCAGGTTCTATCATCTTGCTTTTCTTTCCCTAAATTAATACAAATTGGAATTTGCGTTTATGTTTTAAAACTCGCTATCTTCCTATCTGTTTTTGACAGGTCTTGACTTCCTTAGAGAGTGCAATCAAGAAAGAATATTTGTCATCCAATTTTGTATCGGCAAAGGAGCTCTTGGGAGCAGCTGATGCTGATGATCCAGGATCAGTGGACGTTTTCCCATGGATACCAAAGACAGTATCAGCGGTTGCTTTGAGACTTTCAGATGTTGATGCATCCATCATCTATGTGAAGCCAGAGAAACCTGAGCTAATCCCAGAAGATGAGAACGAGCAGATTGTAAGTTTTTTAGACCATTTTGTTTCTGTTCAGAATTGTAAAAATTATTTCTATGTTAATCATTTGGAAGTTATTTTTATGGTTTTGGAATCTTATGTTACTCTGCTTTATGTAGGGCCTTTTCCCTGGAAACTCTCTTTTGAAAGGCAAAGGACCCAAAGAGCAAGAAGACCAAGACAAGGTTGTTCCAAACTCGGGTAAAAGAAGTAATAAACGGCGAGTAAGCTTTGGATCTGGATCAAACAGAAAGGTGAAGAGGAAGAAAGCTCAAGGGGGTCCTAACAGATTTGTTGCTGGTAGGAGCAATGTTGCAGTGGATAGGAACTTAACGAGCGTTGAGTTGAACCATCAAGTCCCTGGAAGAGGAAAGAGGACGGTTAGAAAAAGACCAGAGAGGAATGATGAGGACAATTACCGCTTAGTCAGCAGAATGGCTGACATTGTTAGGCCTAAAAGCGAAGAAGTTGAAGAGGAAGATGAGGAAGAAGAAGAAGAAGAGCAAACATTCAGAGACATTGATGAAGATTGGGCAAGTGAAACTCCTAGAGAGATGGACGAAGACTGGGCCAGTGAAACACCTAACAGAATGATGACGCCGATGCAAGTGGATGATGAAAGTGACAACAGTGTAGGAGTTGAATTAGGGGATGATGATGATGATGGTGATGGTCAGTTTGTGGACTACCGTCAGAGAAACAAGTGGGGATTAGATTGGAATAGTAACCCAAATGAAGCAATGGATGATGATGAGGAAGAAGAAGAAGAAGAAGAAGTGGCCGGGGTTGAGCGGGTCGAAGGAGAAGATGTCGTGGAAATGAGTGAGGGCTCTGAAGATGATGATGTACCTGTTAATAATGCAGCAAACAATTACGACAGAGAATCAGAAGATTACAGCAGCAGCAGCAGCGATTCATGAATTGAGAGATCTAGCTTGTGGAGAGGGAAGATTTACATTCTTGAAGACATATATCTGTCTCTTATACACATCTAGATGTGTATAAGAGACAGGACGAAGACTGGGCCAGTGAAACACCTAACAGAATGATGACGCCGATGCAAGCGGATGATGAGAGTGACAACAGTGTAGGAGTTGAATTAGGGGATGATGATGATGATGATGGTGATGGCCAGTTTGTGGACTACCGTCAGAGAAACAAGTGGGGATTAGATTGGAATAGTAACCCAAATGAAGCAATGGATGATGAGGAGGAGGAAGAAGAAGAAGTGGCCGGGGTTGAGCGGGTCGAAGGAGAAGATGTCGTGGAAATGAGTGAGGGCTCTGAAGATGATGATGTACCTGTTAGTAATGCAGCAAACAATTACGACAGAGAATCAGAAGATTACAGCAGCAGCAGCAGCGATTCATGAATTGAGAGATCTAGCTTGTGGAGAGGGAAGATTTACATTCTTGAAGACATATATTATATATATATATATAGGGACAAAAGAAGGAGATAGTATCAGAATAGGTTTTCACCTGAGAGTATTAATAGAAGAAGAACATTTCTGATTAGTTTGGTGAAGTCAAGCCAAGCCAAGGCATATATTTAGCAAGTGCCTTTGTTACCATAATAATAATTTCATTATTTTGTTGAGTATTGTCAATGATTCTTGTGTCAATCAATCTCCAATGCTTGAGCCTTGAGGGTCTCTTTCTCTCTTTCGTCTCTTCTCCTGGAACAAACTACCAAACAAGAAACGATTCTCAAACTATATACGTTGCGAGGGTATAGTTGTAATTTCCAATCCCTATCTCCCAAAGGAGAATCACTCGTCCTAGGATTCAGGCAGAATCTCAGTATCTCACCATTAAATGCCAAAGAGACATTTTGTAGAGAGGGTTTGAAAGAATTGTGTGTGTTTTTTTCTCAAATCATTGTCATGATTATTCGCAATCGCATGAATATCTTCTGCTTCGATGTCCTAAAACTTTTGCTCTAGAAATTCTTTAAAGAAAGTTACAATTCATAAGTTTGTGTTTATATATTAGTTATTCTAAAGTAAAGGTTACTACTTTCGTAGATGGTCCAAGCTTAGCCTCCAAGGTTACCACTTTCAGTTACGTGGTGGTCTTTAATTAGTTCGTCTTTTTGTTTGTTTTTTTACTGTCTAAATATGAAAAGAAAAGGACTTTTTCAGTTCTCTTGAATCTTGGATACAAAATTATTTGAGTATTCTTTTTTTTTTTTTGAACTTTTGAGTATTCTGTTAAATTAACAGTGTTAATCATTTTACGACACTTACAAAACTTAACGTCTTTTATAGAAGAAATAAATGTATTTTTAAGAGTTCTCTAAATTTTAGGAGGTGTTATCGATTAGTGTATTTTTTTTTTGTCATCTGAGTAATATTAAAACTTGAAACCGAACCAGTTTACAAATTACAATAAGAAAATTTAACAATCAACACAAAAACCAAAGACACTGCGAGAGACCAACACACTGGGATGCATAAACGAAAGCCATCACGACTCCACCAACACACTGGGACACACATACGAAAGGCCACGCTCAAGGCCTGAAAACGCCAAACACCAATGAAACTGCATCGAACCCGAAAACTGCACTTGTTACTCGAAGACTTTACGTGCTTTCAAAAGTCCATACCAAGCTTAAGAAATAGCAAAAATCCCAACTAAGAACCCCAAATACGAACCTCTAAACACTTCTCCAAAGAGAACATAAACCGATGCAGAAGAATGATGAAACCAAAAACGACAAACGCCTCCAAAGCAGAAACTACAAGCCGAACGAACTAAGGAAAAACAATGTTGGAAACAACGCGACATTGCTAACCAAAATTCAACAAAAAACCGACGAGACTCGATTAGGAAGGAAGGCCACAGAAATCTCCTTAAAAAAAACTTCTCACTCATCGCAAAAGATGAAAAACCAGGGTAAAATAGCCAAATACTAAACGCCGAGGATACAAAACCACTAAAAAGCTAAGACTAACAAAACATAGGAAACAAAATACAGTGGTTAGTGTATTTAGAAAAAGTTATAAAAATTTAGATTTTATAAAGAATCTTTTAAGAATAGGAAATGATATTTGTCGCCGAGATAAGAGATAACCAAACAAAAAATGGTTAAAAATTGGGCCCTTCAAATTTTAATAGCAGAACTGGTAATATTTGGCAATACAAAAATAGACAATATGGGTGATAATAACTATTTGTGCTGCCAACTCTTTGTCGGTCCGATCCTCTCCTTCGTCGTTGGTTGGTATGTGTTTCTGGTTGATTTGTGGCTTGGTGTTGTCTCTTGCCTCTTCTTCTTCTCTTGGAAGCTCCTGTTTCGTATGTGCTCTCTTGGTGTACTTGTCTTGCTACGCCGCCTCTTGCCTTTGGAGATTTCCTTTTTGATTTTGCATGCGGCTTCTACGGTTTCTCTTGCTGCATCAGTCGATTTTGGGATAAAGTTGTGGTTCTTTGGGATGGCTTCAATCCCATCAAGCTTCGGGTTCTATTGGTGGTTGGTTTCGGCAGAAGCCTCGGTCTTTCGGTGTGGTCTCACACCTTTGCAGGTCGCGTTTCGTGTAAAGGTTTCGGGACAAAGGTGAAGTGAGCTGTGCTTCTTGTTGTTTTCCGTTTTCATCTAGATCCTATTGAGCTTGTTTCTTCCTATCTTTTTTAATTGGTCCGACTATGAGGTTTAATTTCAATTGTAGTGTTCTATTTCGTTTTCGTTCTTGATTCTCAAACATGTATTTCATCTAAGCATCCTTCTGTGATCTTAATAAAACTCAGATGATAAAAAAAAAAAATTAATAGCAGAACTGGTAATATTTGGCAATACAAAAATAGACAATATGGGTGATAATAACTATTTGTGCTGCTAACTCGTTGTCGTTCCAAATTTTCATATGGAAATTTGAGATGACAACACTCTGGTGTATAAAATACAATTTGAGATGAAAAAAAAAACTCTTTTTCTAGTTTTTAATGTTTTAAAATTATCATATAATATACAAAAATTTTGTTTTATCGAATATACTATGCAAAATGTGTCACAGGTACAATCATTATTGAACCACTATATCTTCCAATCTCTTATGGCAAGGCTTGTTCTCCTAATGTAACAAAGCCAACAAACTCTTTACCGTACCACTTGAACTTCCATCACCAGTCAACTGTTAAATCTGATATATTTTTATCCATATCTACATACACAAAATCTTTGTAACATGGAACGTCTATATGAGTTTATTCCAAATCGTACATCTCAATCTCTACTATTTTATTTTAGCAACAAAAAAAAACAAATCTCTTACTATTTTATCCATATCTCCATATAAATGTTACATATCCCATAAGCTAATAATATATGCATATGAAATGCATCAAAAGACGAGAAAGGCATAACTTTAGATTGGACCATAACAAATAGTACTATAGAACTTCAAATGGAAAATTAATAAATACTAGAAAATAGTTGTTAAAAGGCTTCCTTCCTCTTTTTTTTTTTTTTTTTTTTTACCCCGCCAACCAAAAGGAGAATAGGAAAGTGGGAGAAGGTGGGATGTGAGATAAACTCAATATATTCTTAAAAAGATTAATTAAAGTGAATGATTAAGCTTAAGGGAATCATTATCGTTACAAAAAAGCTTAGAGGAATGATTATGATTGCAAGGTAGGAAGATCACCAAAACTTAGGTCGAATAAATTGGACCGCTGACTTTTCTCCCTGCTTCTAGTCTTCTAGATGCTTTTTCAATTTCTTTTGCTCTTCTATTTTCATATTTTAACCTAAGAAGAAACGTATTTAACCACGTAGAACCCACAACTACTGTTGTTCATATAAATTTTAGTTGTTGGACCCATTGATCCAAATTTAATATAGATCACGAGAGTTCATCAGCTCTTTCTCAATATATTGCGGGAATTCTACAACTAGGATTCAAAAATAAAATAGAATGATATAATATCAAGATTAAGGAGTCGTTTGAATTGATCTCTAGACTAAGATACATGCGATAGAGGATGCTAATGCTAATAGAAAATATATAGGATTATCAAAATCTCTTGTAATATTATTGGCTATCACACCTGGGATTTTAACCAAAATGCAATTTGAATATGGATCGACGAGGTGATACAAGAGTAGGTGTAAGCAAGTCTTCAACATATATATGATTAGAGAAGGTGTATGATTTATATTCCCTCAAAGTTTGCAAAAATGCCACTTTATGATATTTATCAGGTCCCGCAGATCTTATGGCAAGTGGATACTTCGAAAAAGTTTGGGTACAACCACAAAAGTTTATTTGAAGATTTCACCAAAAGCAAAAGAAGAAAAAGCAGAGAAAAAAAGAAACACCTTTGAGAATAAATATAGTAGAGGAAAGTTTTCGTTTGGAGTATTAATATTTGTATAATCTGATGTAAAAAAGATAATCATGGATCTATTAATGTGCCTTAATTCAGTACATTAAAAAAAATAAACAGAACGAAAATTGAGCCATTTCCATTTAATATTTAGTCATAATAGATTTTACATAATGTTTTTTCATATATCATGTGATGTGACTATTGCTGCAAATCCCTTATTATTCCTAATATTGTACTTCCTTTTCAAACAACTGAGTCGCAATTTTTTTGATTTGGGGGACACGAAAGACAAGTCTATGCTATTTCACGATATTGTGTAACATAGATTACGCTGCTTAAGCGTTTGACGAAAAAAAAAAAAAAAAATAAGGCTGCCCCTTTAAAAAAAAAAAAAAATTAAGCTGCTAATGAAATTAAATCGTGGTTCCATCATAATTAGAACCAATACTCTTGTAAAGTAAAGAAACACTAGCTCTGATGAACATATCTAACATATTCCAATTCAAAAATAGTTATTTGTGTATATTATCAAGTTCTATAGATTTTCAAATTGGAAATCTAATAGTTAATGAGCCTATATATATATATATATATGTCTTATATAATTACTTTAGTTAATAACGTATATATGAATGTGGAATTCCTAACATTATCCATAAACTACATTTTTCTTTAAACCTCAATTGACTAAATTTTGGAACCACGAAAAAAAAAAAACCAGCAGAGAGCAAATACAAGAAGCGTGGGATTATGAGCCAACATGTAGAAGAAGGAGTCCATATACATGAAGGGTGTCCAACCACTCGTAATAACCGTTACCATAACGGTTACAAATTTACAATGCTTCGCATGTGCCAAATTACCCTCACACAAATCTTGCGCGAATGTCAAATCACCTTCTTTCTTTTTCAGTTTATTTTTTCTAATAAAATACCAACCAGAATAATTTACAACTAGTCAACTTGTTAGATACTACGAATCAAGATATTAGATATTAGTGTCTGTAATTTGTTAAATGATATCCGAATGTGGATTCTGAAATTTAAGCACATCGATATTACATACTCAAACGAGATTGTGACGAAGCAGCTCATATGCTAGCTCGACATGGTTCTAGTAATGGAGTATTTCACTCTAGATCTAAGTTTTAGATCAAATTGACTAACAAACATGTTGCATTCTGATTATAATTTTATATAAAATTATGATTTCGACAACAAAAAAAAATCAAAATTATTTAGTTATCGCCAATGTTAATGTTCCAAAGTAGGAGGTCATACATTAGTGGTTTAACAACATACCAGTATATGTTGGATTAAGCTTGAAATAGCTTAAGGCACAAGTTACATATATTTAGGAGAAATCTAAATATGTGAAGTTTTCTTTTCTTTAGGAGTTATCTAAAGTTAAGTTTTCTTATTAGGTTTTGGAATCTTGTTTCCTATATAAGTATGTGCCGAGGTGTGGCACTACTTGTAAGGTCTTGAGAGAACTTTAGTTTTGAGGGATTTTCTAAAGTTAATAAAAGGAGAGGTATTCTTTTATAATTGTGTTCTTGATAATCTTTCAAGGTCTTTATTTGGTATCAGAGCTTTGAAAGATCACCAAGGAACCATGACAGATCTTACGGTCAATACTGTGGTTACGAAACCAAAAGAAGGAGGAGGATCTCCTTCCATCGTGTGTCCCATGCTAAACGCGACAAACTATACTGTATGGGCGATGAGGATGAAGATAGCGCTTAAGGTTCATAAGGTGTGGGAGGTTGTCGAAGCAGAGACGAACCAAGCCGACGATGAGAAGAATAATATGGCTATAGCCTTGTTGTTCCAATCGATTCCGGAGACTCTTATCCTACAAGTCGGAGAACTCGATACTGCAAAGAAGATATGGGATGCAATTCGAAGCCGACATGTGGGAGCAGAGAGAGTCAGAGAAGCCAGATTACAAACTCTAATGGCTGAGTTTGATCGGTTGAAGATGAAGGATTCAGAGACAATTGATGACTTAGTAGGAAAGCTGTCTGCAATCTCGTCCAAATCCACCGCCCTAGGAGCTAATATAGAGGAACCGAAGATAGTTAAAAAGTTCCTTAAGAGTCTTCCTCGGAGAAAATACATTCACATAGTGGCTTCCCTAGAACAAGTTCTAGATCTTAACACAACAGGGTTTGAAGACATCGTAGGGCGCCTCAAGGCATATGAAGAACGTGTCTTTGAAGAAGAGGAAACTCAGGAGGATCAGAGAAAACTGATGTATACAAATACAGAGTCACAGATGGTTCACTCTAATAAGGACTATGATGGAGATTACAAAGGAAGAGGCCGTGGAGGAAATTCGTCATATAGAGGGCGAGGTCGTGGCCGGTATGGTAGAAGAGATATATCAGAAATCACATGTTTCCGATGTGATAAAACAGGTCATTATGCGTCACACTGTCCGGATCGATTGCTCAAGTTACAAGAGGCACAAGAAAACGATAACAAAGATACAGAGAATGCAGATGAACTCATGATGCATGAAGTGGTCTATTTGAATGAAAAAAATTGTGTACCGAGTAAGTTTGAGACGAACGCAGATGGGGATGATGTTTGGTATCTCGACAACGGAGCAAGTAACCACATGACCGGAGATCGGAGGTACTTTGACAGACTTGATCACTCTGTCACCAGAAAAGTGAGGTTCGGGGATGACTCACGGATTGATATTAAAGGCAAGGGGACAATCGCGTTCATTGACCTGAATGGGAAGCCAAGGATAATGAATGACGTCTACTACATTCCCGACCTGAAAAGTAATATCATAAGTCTTGGACAGGCTACGAAATCAGGCTGTGATATACGGATGAAGGGAGAGAAACTGACGATGCTTGATCGAGATGGAAATCTGCTCGTCAAAACGGAGAGGTTCAAGAATCGTCTTTACAAGGTTCGAATGGGGTTAAGAAATAATGCGATTCTACATCTTGCTGCCATAAGCGAGTCAAATAAATGGCACGCAAGAATGGGGCATGTGAACTTTGCGACTCTAGCTTCAATGCTAGATAAAGAGCTCGTGTTAGGAGCTCCGAAATTTTCTCTTGAAAAAGAAATTTGCAGCTCATGTCTGCTTGGAAAACAAACAAGGCACGCGTTTCCTCAGGCGACTAACTTCCGAGCAACAAAGAAGCTAGAACTCATACATGGAGATCTCTGCGGTCCTATAACACCAAGTACGAATGCTGGAAATAGATACATCCTGGTTCTTATTGATGATTTTTCAAGATACATGTGGACAGTCTTACTAAAGGAGAAAGGAGAATCTTTCCAAAAATTCCAGAACTTCAAAACTTTGGTAGAAAAAGAGACTGAGACAAGAATACAAACCTTCCGAACAGATAGAGGAGGAGAGTTTGTATCACTGGAGTTTAACTCTTTCTGCGAAGATTCAGGCATTAGAAGACACTTGACAGCCACATATACTCCACAGCAAAACGGAGTGGTAGAAAGACGCAACAGGACCTTAATGGAGATGGCCAGAAGCATCTTAAAGCATATGCATATGCCAAACTACTTATGGGGGGAAGCTATAAGACACTCCACTTATCTCATAAACAGGATAGTGACAAGGGCTCTGAAGGACAAGACTCCGTATGAATGCTTTCGGGAGAAAAAGCCAAAAATCGAGCATGTTAGGATTTTTGGTTGCATTGGATATGCAAAAGTAGATCAACCGCATCTAAAGAAGTTGGATGACAGGACACGGATACTGGTTCATCTCGGAACAGAACCAGGCTCTAAGGCATACCGTTTGTTAGACCCACAGACAAGGAAAATCGTGGTAAGCCGTGATGTTGTGTTTGATGAGACAAAGGGTTGGAATTGGAATCGTAACAATTCGACGCAAGACAGTGGTGAACAGTTTAGAGTTACGTTTGACGTTTTTGGAAATCATGGTCTTCAAGAAGACGAAGAAAATGATGAATCGGGTCAGAATTTGGATGTTGGAGAGTCATCAAATGAATCTGGAGAAGATGATCATTCTGAGACAATACCAGAACACGAGCCTGCAGTTTCACCAGTTACGTCACCTGCAATTCCACCAGAACCTACTATAAGAAGAACTCAGAGACAGAGTTTTAAACCAAGATATCTTGAAGATTACGTTTTACTCGCAGAAGAAGAAGGAGAACTCTTGCTTCTATGTCTGAACAATGAACCAAGAAACTTTCATGAAGCGAAAGATTCGAAGGAATGGGTACGTGCTTGCGAAGAAGAAATTGGTTCAATAGAGAAACTCAGAACATGGGATCTTGTAGATTTACCTATAGGAGTAAAACCGATTGGTTTGAAGTGGGTGTTTAAACTGAAGAGAAACTCGGATGGAAGTGTCAACAAGCACAAAGCTCGAATAGTGGCCAAAGGATATGTACAAAAATACGGTGTTGACTTTGAGGAAGTATTTGCTCCAGTAGCAAGGATCGAAACCATAAGACTTCTTATTGACCTCGCGGCTTCACACAGATGGGAGATACATCACCTTGACGTCAAGACAGCCTTCCTCCATGGAGAATTGAAAGAAATAGTATATGTTTGCCAACCAGAAGGGTTTGAGAAGAAAGGGAGTGAAGGAAAGGTCTACAAGCTCAACAAAGCTTTGTATGGCTTAAGACAGGCACCTAGAGCGTGGAATAACAAACTGAATCATATACTTGTGGAGCTTCAGTTTGTGAGATGTTCAAAGGAACCCTCTGTTTACAGAAAAGAAGTTGGCACTGAACTTTTGATTGTAGGTGTCTACATTGATGATTTATTTGTCACTGGGACAAGTCTGAATATCATTGTCAAATTTAAGGAGGAGATGTCATCTAAATTTGAGATGAGTAATCTTGGAAGATTGACATATTATCTCGGTATTCAGGTAAATCAGCATCAAGATAGAATAACGCTAAATCAAAGTACATACGCTCACAAGATCTTGGAGGAAGCAGGGATGGAAAGTTGTAATGCTGTTCATATACCGATGGAGACAGAGCTGAAACTGTCGAAAGCTGAGAATGAAAGGGAGATTGACGCAACGGCTTATAGAAAAAACGTGGGGTGTCTCCGATACTTGCTTCATACGAGACCAGATCTTTCTTTTTGTGTGGGGATATTAAGCAGATATATGCAGAGTCCAAGGGAATCGCATGGAATAGCAATGAAACATTGCTTAAGGTACTTAAAGGGATCCGCTACCCTTGGTTTGTCTTATGGAAGATCGAAGATACCAAAGGTGATAGGGTATAGTGACAGCAGCCATAACATTGATCCTGACGATGGGAGGAGTACTTCAGGACATATCTTCTACCTTGGAGAAAGTCCAATTACGTGGTGCTCGCAGAAACAAGATGTTGTCTCCTTATCATCCTGTGAAGCTGAATTCATGGCAGGGACTGAAGCGGCTAAACAAGCAATCTGGTTACAAGATTTGCTTTCTGAAATCATTGGATCTGCGAATGAGAGAGTCATTATTCGTATTGACAATCAGTCTGCAATTGCACTTACAAAGAATCCGGTCTTTCATGGTAGAAGCAAACATATTCATAGGCGAGATCACTTTATAAGAGAGTGCATTGAAAATGGACAAATAGAGGTGGAGCATGTTCCGGGAAGTGAACAAAAGGCCGACATACTAACGAAAGCGTTGGGACGAACTAAGTTCAAAGAAATGAGGGAGTTCATGGGTGTTCAAGACTTGGCAAGAATGGATTTCAAGCTTAAGGAGGAGAATGTTGGATTAAGCTTGAAATAGCTTAAGGTACAAGTTACATATATTTAGGAGAAATCTAAATATGTGAAGTTTCCTTTTCTTTAAGAGTTATCTAAAGTTAAGTTTTCTTATTAGATTTTGGAATCTTGTTTCCTATATAAGTATGTGCCGAGGTGTGGCACAACTTGTAAGGTCTTGAGAAAACTTTAGTTTTGAGAGATTTTCTAAAGTTAATAAAAGGAGAGGTATTCTTTTATAATTGTGTTCTTGATAATCTTTCAAGGTCTTTAGTATAGCGTATATATATGGTCGTTTATACGAATATAACAATTAAATAAATGCTCCTAGGATAAATTAAAAAAAAAATACACAAAAGACCAAAACAGCTATTTAAGTTGAAACTCGTGTTTTGCTTTGGTAAAAAAAACAGACATCGAGATTGCATGCCGTTTCTTTTGGTTTCAGCAGTCCCTATGAATGAATGATAAGACACCGACGCGATGTTTCCAACTTTGGCTCTATCTCGGGAATACTCTCCTTTTCTGCTTTTCTCTATTTTCTTTTCAATTTTTATTTTTCTTTTCTCTCTCTTTTTTTTTGTGTGTGGCAAACCCAAAAAGAAAAGACGTGACGAAAGTGAAATTATTTGGTTTTTAAAGTAATGATCAATTTTGTAGAAAATGTTGATATTTTGTTTGTTATTGTTAAAAATGTGAAAGCTATGACAAACAAAAAAATGTGAAAGCGTTTGGTTGAAGTTTTCGACCCGGTGGTTAAAGAATATTTAAGACTCTACTACGTAACACCCAAGAGCGGACGTAGGAATTTATTTAGCATGGGGCACATAATTTTTTTTAACGAAGAAAATAATTTACTAAAGAAAAAATAAAAAAAACTTATGACCAAACAAAAAGAAAAAGTAAAAAACTTCTACAAAGTTATCCTACGATCTTTCATATTTTGTAACTTTTTATTACTAGATCGTTTGTCACATTATCAAATAGTTATTTCTCACATTATTTTATGTCGCTGTTTTCGGAAAATCATGACTGTGAAGTTGACAAGGACCCTTAATAAGATATTTGCATCTTGCCTCATCTCTTACATTAGAATGATAATCTAGTATTCATTTCCTATCTGCTAGATTCGAAGGTAAATCATTACAATTATTCTCAGATGTTGATGCACTCTTTCTTTTAAAATATCATTTCATTGATATTTGTATGAATTTATCACACAAGCACTTTTATCACACAAGCACTGTGAATTCTCGTTTCTAAAAAAAAAAGCTGAAGAGAATTCAACTTAAAAGAGAGATAAAACTTAAATTATATCAATTAAAAAACAAAATTTTACTTTAAAAACTCTCTTTTCTAAAAAAAAATAACGTGGAGCACCAGAGAAAAAAAAAACCAAGAGAGGTGTGGCTAAATCATGTAATTCAACATAATTTTAACTTTTTTACTTACGCATTTTTAGTTTTAGACTTTTTAACTGTCTAATACATTAATGGGTAAATAAACATAATTAACTTTATTTTTAACTTAGAAAAAAGGAAAAAGAGTATGGGGCACGTGCCCCACCCCTCCATGCCCTAAATCCGCCCCTGGTACTAACACCTTAGTATTATCTATTTTAGGTTCAATATGGTTTTCTTTATGGGTTTGTTATCAGATGGTCTTGGTTTGGTTGTATTGGTTTCTTTTAGTCGGTTCAATCTTATTTAATCGATTGTATAGATTGGTTTAGTTCGGTTATCTTAGATCAATTGTATATAACGTTTTGTAACGATAACTTTTGTTCTTTAATCAGAAATCATTTTTCTCATAACAAACTTTCTCTCAAACTTCATCTTCCTCACTTGATTCTGGTTCGTAATATGGTATCAGAGCCATCAGTGCTCAAATCTCTTCGATTCTCAGCTTGATTTCCGCATTTCCAAGCTAATTTCGAAGTTCCGATGGTGAATTTCAAACGAGTTCAACCTCGCCGATCGACTCGCGCCAACGTTCCGTTAGGTACCGATTCAGAGGATTCTCCGATGCGATCTGCTTCGGGAACGTCATCCTTACGTGCTTCTCGTACTCGCGCAGCGACGGAATCGCTCGATTCGATTCACTCTCCATTTCATATGCATAGCTCGGATCATCTAGGTTTAAATCTTATCTCTCTGCAACTAGATGGAACGAACTACGATGATTGGGAAGCTGCTATGAAAATCGCCTTAGATGCTAAGAACAAAATAGGATTCATAGATGGTAGCTTACCTCGTCCTGATGAATCGGATTCTAGCTTCAGGCTCTGGACTAGGTGTAATAGTTTAGTGAAATCTTGGTTGCTGAACTCTGTTACATCTCACATCTATCGTAGTATTCTTCGCTTGCAAGATGCTACAGATATTTGGAAAGATCTATATGGTCGCTTCCACATGACGAATTTGCCGAGAACGTTTAATCTGACTCAACAAATTCAGGATCTAAGGCAAGGTAACATGACTCTCTCTGAATATTTCACTACTCTCAAGACGTTGTGGAGTAACTTAGAGAGTACCGAAGAGCCCGATGATCCCTGTACCTGCGGCAAGGCTGCTCGTCTGCAACAGAAGGCAGAGAGAGCTCGCATTCTAAAATTTCTGGCTGGATTGAATGAATCGTATGCCATCATTCACCGGCAGATAATAATGAAGAAAGCTTTACCCTCACTTGCTGAAGTTTATAATATGCTGGATCAAGATGAGAACCATAAAGGTTTCTCTAATGTTGTTTCGTCTCCAGCTGCTTTTCAAGTGTCAGAGGTAATCACTCCTTCCCCTGAGATCTGCTATGTTAAGAATGGTCCGGATAAAGGTCGTCCGATTTGCTCCTTTTGCAACAAGATTGGTCACATAGCCGAGCGTTGCTATAAGAAACATGGTTTCCCCCTAGTTTTACACCAAAAGGCAAGCCTCCTCATTCTTCTGAGAAGTTTTAGAAACCTAAAGTTGTTGCTCAAGTTGCAGTGTCTCCTACTCCGACTATCTCTTCCAACAGTTTTGACTCTCTGATCGGTAACTTGTCAAAGGATCAGATTCAGAACTTCATTGCTTTGTTTAACTCTCAGCTTCAGACCCCAAATTCTTACAATGAAGCCAGTTCATCACAGTCTCCGAATACTTCTGGTATATGATTCTCCTCTTCCACTTATAACTTTGTTGGAATCCTCACTGTTTCACAACAGAACTTGCATAATCATGCTTGGGTGATAGATTCTGGTGCCACACACCATGTCTCTTACAACAAGAATCTTTTTATTTCCTTGGATCATTCTGTTGCCGGTGCTGTGAATTTACCAACTGGTCCAGTTGTCAAGATCAGTGGAATGGGGACGATACAACTTAACAAAGATATAATCCTTCAGAATGTGTTGTTCATACCAGAGTTTCGATTGAATCTCATAAGCATCAGTTCTCTGACTACTGACCTTAACACTCGAGTGATATTTGATCCTTCTTCTTGTACAATTCAGGACACTATCAAGGAGTTGACGATTGGTCAGGGTAGGAGAATTGGGAATCTCTATGTGCTGGAGACATCAAGTTCATCTATCTCAGTGAATGCAATGGCTGATCTCATTATGTGGCACAAGCGTCTGGGTCATCCATCGTTTTCAAGGCTTGATGTCATCTCTAAAGTTTTGGGAGCATCTAGTCTTAAGAATAAAGGAACAACTTTCTGTCACGTCTGTCATCTGGCTAAACAGAAAAAGTTGTCTTACTCTTCTTCAAACAACATTTGTAATTTCAACTTTGAGTTGTTACACATCGACATTTGGGGTCCGTTTTCAGTGAAAACAATTGATGGATATAAATACTTTTTAACTATAGTTGATGATCATTCCAGAGCAACTTGGGTCTATTTGTTAAGAACCAAAACTGAAGTCTTGCAAATTTTCCCTGCTTTCATTCAACAAGTTGAAAATCAATACAACATCAAAGTCAAATCTGAGAGATCAGATAATGCACCAGAGCTACGATTTGCTGAATTCTATAAAGAAAATGGTATTGTTGCGTTTCACTCCTGCCCTGAAACCCCAGAACAAAAATCAGTGGTAGAAAGGAAACATCAACATATCCTCAATGTTTCTCGAGCTCTGATGTTTCAGTCAAAGGTTCCAATGATATTATGGGGAGATTGTGTTCTCACTGCAGTGTTCCTGATAAATAGAACACCTTCTTCCGTTCTTTTGGACAAGACTCCATTTGAAATCCTCACGGGAAAATCTCCACAATACTCTCAGATAAAGACATTCGGCTGCTTATGTTATGGTTCCACTTCACCTAAGCAAAGGAATAAGTTTCAGCCTCGGTCTAGAGCTTGTGTGTTTTTGGGATACCCTACTGGATATAAAGGGTACAAGATCATGGATTTGGAGAGTAACACAGTCTACATCTCTCGTAACATGGTATTTCATGAAGACATCTTTCCTATGGCTCAGAGCACGGCATCAGATACAGCTGCTTTGGATTTATTCACACCATTGGATTCTGTGTCTTCAGGTACCATCACTCCCCATCATCTTTCTTCTCCATCATCTCTTTCACCACAAATTTCTAAATGGCAAACAAAAATGCCTGCTCATTTACAAGATTATCACTGTTATTCATTCGATTCCAATCTTCATCATCCCATTTCATCTTCCCTTTCATACTCCAAAATTTCTCCATCTCATCTTGCTTATGTGAATAGCATTACAAAAATTCCTATTCCATCATCATATACGAGGCACAGAAATCCAAAGAATGGTGTGGAGCAGTGGATACAGAGATTGGAGCTATGGAATCAACGAACACGTGGGATATCACTTCTCTACCTCCGGGAAAGAAAGCAGTGGGTTGTAAATGGGTATTTACACTGAAATTTCATGCAGATGGAAGTCTTGAGCTGTATAATGCAAGACTAGTTGCCAATGGTTACACTCAAAAGGAAGGTCTGGACTACAATGAAACGTTTTCTCCTGTTGCCAAGATGGCCACTGTGAGATTATTGTTAAAGGTTTCAGCATCTAAGAAGTGGACACTTAAGCAACTTGACATTTCCAACGCATTTTTGAATGGTGATCTTGATGAAGAGATATTCATGAAATTATCAGAGGGGTTTGCAGCTAGAAAGGGGGACTCCTTGCCACCGAATGTTGTTTGTAAACTCAAGAAATCCATTTATGGTCTCAAACAAGCATCTCGGCAATGGTTTCGAAAATTCTCGGACTCTTTATTATCAATGGGTTTTACAAAAGGACATGGTGATCATACATTGTTCATAAAGAGTCTTGAAGCTGATTTTGTGGTTGTATTGGTTTATGTTGACGACATCTTCATTGCCAGTACACGGGATCATCTTGCTGAACAGTTAACTGCAGATTAAAAGACCTATTTTAAACTTCGGGACCTTGGTCCGCTGAAGTATTTTCTGGGCTTGGAGATTGCCCGTACATCTGCAGGTATTTCTGTATGTCAGCGTAAATACGCTCTTGAGATCCTATCTTTTACAGGAATGTTAGGCTGTAAACCTTCTTCAACGCCTATGATTCCAAATCTGAAAATGTCAAAACAAGATGGTGAGTTAATCCAAGATAGAGAGTTGTATAGCAGAATTGTGGGCAGATTGATGTACTTGACTATCACAAGACCAGATATTGCTTTTGCAGTGAACAAGTTATGTCAATACTCTTCAGCTCCACGAACATCTCATCTCAAGGCTGTTTACAGAGTCCTACAATACATCAAAGGCACAGTGGGACAGGGTTTGTTCTACTCCGCTACTGATGACCTTACACTTAAAGGTTTTGTCGATGCAGATTGGGCTTCATGTCCGGACAGTCGTCGATCAACGACCGGTTTTAGCATGTTTCTTGGCTCTTCCTTGATCTCATGGCGTTCTAAGAAACAACCAACTGTATCACGATCTTCGGCAGAGGCTGAATACAGAGCTTTGGCTCTTGCATCATGTGAAATGATGTGGCTGCAATCCTTGTTGAAAGACTTGCGAGTGGATTCACCTGCGGTGCCTGTTCTCTTCTCTGACAGTACAGCTGCCATTTACATCGCCGCTAATCCCGTGTTTCATGAGCGAACAAAACATATTGAGGTTGACTGTCATACTGTCCGGGAGAAATTGGATAAGGGTCTTCTCAAAACACTTCATGTCAATACAGAGGATCAAGTGGCTGACATTCTCACCAAACCTCTATTTCCTAATCAATTCGATCATCTCAAATCCAAGATGAGCATTCAAAACATCTTCTGCACATCTTGAGGGGGACTATTAGAGAGTCTTGGTTTGGTTGTATTGGTTTCCTTTAGCCGGTTCAATCTTATTTAATCGATTGTATAGATTGATTTAGTTCGGTTATCTTAGATCAATTGTATATAACGTTTTGTAACGATAACTTTTGTTCTTTAATCAGAAATCATTTTTCTCATAACAAACTTTCTCTCAAACTTCATCTTCCTCACTTGATTCTGGTTCGTAATATTTGTCTAAAATAAATACAAAAAATAACTATATAAACAAATAAACAAAAAGGAACATCTCTTAGGTTATAAATCAGTTTTCGACCCAGTAGTTAATACAGAAAATAAATGCTACTAATAAAAGTCCGATTCTATGATAATGATGCTGCTCTTATCGTCCTCGACTTCAACCGCACGCTATGAGTGTATATCACACTCCCCATTCCCGATGTTCGGCTTGTGTTTCCTGTAAAGTTAATTAAGAATTTATTTTAACCCGATAGATATATACACGCACGCACGATCCAAACTCTTTAATAAACTACAAATTCATATGTATTTCCATCGAATAATATAAATTATTATTTTGTTGAAGTAGATAAGAAATACTACATATTGTTAAGGTGACCTCTAAAGTCTAAACCTAGAACAATTCATATGTATAATTTGTGACCTCTAAAGTCTAAACCTAGAACAACCACATAAAATATTTATGCAAAGACTAATGCTGTGTTATTTATAAATAAATAGGTACGGTCAGATAGTCCATTTACAAATGTTAAGAGTTTGTTAAATTTAACTACATGAAGTAAAAAATAACTTGCAAATGATATGGGGTGGTGTGGTTCAACATCAAATTTCTACGGGCGTGGGATAAAATGATATGTTATCTTATGTAGGGCCAACGTTAGAAAACATAACATTTTGAGTTACGTATAAGGACAAAACAAATTTGGACATGCGACAAAAGAAAAGACAAATTGGAGTGTGTATTGAGATTAACATGCTGTGTTATTTAATAATTACTCAACCAAATGCTACTCTACATATTATTAACTGTCGGCTCATCAACAATTTGATCTCATCTTTTTTTTTTTCCTTATATTTTTTAATGTGGCCCGGATGAACTTATTTCATGTTTGCTAATTC
Source organism: Alliaria petiolata (assembly GCA_020283515.1). Taxonomy (NCBI): domain Eukaryota; kingdom Viridiplantae; phylum Streptophyta; class Magnoliopsida; order Brassicales; family Brassicaceae; genus Alliaria; species Alliaria petiolata. Next base: position 60,785,798 of record JAHZTW010000001.1, read on the forward strand.
ATAAAGATATAATGAATCGTATTCATTACTACTATATAGTACTATATACAAACAAATAACAAATGATATACCACATTTATTATTTGTGCATCTCGTTGTTGGGAAAAATTGAACCATTTAATGTCTATCATAAAGTTTACTGCAAGATCTAAATTAGTAGGTATATTAAATACTCAGCAATGATTTGGTTATTTTTTGAATTGAGGAAAACCTACAAAATCAAAACATGTGTTGGATGAATTTTAGTTTTAGTATTTTCCTTACAATCTCTGGTTTTAACAAGTTTTGTTAGCATGAGTTACACATATTCTTCAATGAATATATATTTTCCTTTCACAACAGATTCCAAACATCGGATTTTAATTAATTTTTATAATAATCAACTTCCAGTATTTGAACAAACTATAGTAGGCAAAAGTTGAAAAATATGAAACTACTAGTACTTGGTAGACATTAGGTTGGTTCGTTTATAATTATTTTTATAGCGTTACTTAATGATAGATTTATACGGTAAAGAAAATATCAAATGGTAAACGAATACCTGTTTTGATTCAAACGATGTCTTAAACATTGTTTAATTTTATACAAAAACAAAATCAACAATACCAGGACAAATAGTTTAGTGGCATGCATTAACTTCCTTCTATAACATTACCCGTTGTCGTGTGAATTACTATAAATTATAAAGATAATTACAAAAAAATTCTTAAGGGATAATTTATCTATTTCACAAAAATTTACAATATATATACGGATCCACAACAAACAGTTCTCTTTGCACCATGTTAAAAGTTTTCTTATTTGTTTGCCTCCAATATAACCTGCAAAAATCACATTTTCTGAAAATCCAAATCTAGTTATCTTGATATAAAAACATTAATAAACCCTTAAATAACTACTGCGCATTACCAGTTGTTAGAAACTCTTTTTTACATTCTATAGACCAATTCGAGGTGTTTAGCCATAAATGTGTAAATCGAATTACGAAGGCAAACAAGAGTGTATACACAATTTTAACAAAGTCCAACAACATGTCTACGTTGTTAAGCTGTGTTGAAAACCATTTTTAAACACAAGTACAGTTAGTGCAACAAGCTAGGTACCACACCATTATAAGTAGTTAAGAACCCTCTTAATCTGCTCTCACGCTGATAGTGCACACTTTCTCTTGTAATTTATCTCGAAGAAGAGACCATTACCCAACCTTCTTCTCTCATATTCTATGGTTTGGTTTTTTCTTAATCCTTAAAAACAACAATTTCATGTCCTCTTTTCCCTTGCAATACTATTACAACTAACATTTATTTTTAGTTTTAAATTTGTCGTTTCTTAATAACTAGTAGTAATAGAAAATGTAATTAGGAAAACAATAAATTACAAAGAACGAATGTTTCCATAGGCTATTTAGTAGATACTAATTATTTTGTAACATTCTCTTTTATGATCAGTAATAATAATAATACTCCTAAATCTTAAAACAGACAATAATGATCATAAATGTTGTAAACTAGACATAGTCACATAGGTATTAATAATTGCAATCGAATAAAAAGATTGGATATAGAAAACAAAAAACCAAAAAAAAAAAAAAAACTCAATGATACTAGAAACAATGATTTTGGCATTCACAGTCAGAGTCACGATAATGAACCTGTCTCCGGTCAACGCTTTTTAGACTCTCTTATTATTCTCCCTTCTCTTCCTTCAAGACACACTCCTCAAGTCTTATCTCACTCTCTCTCTCTCTCTCTCTCTCTCTCTCTCTCTCTTCCTCTCTCTTCCTCTCTCTTCCTCTCTCTCATCGCCGCCATTGACACCGGCCGTTTACTGATTTTTCCCCCTGAGAAGAAGAAGAAGAAGAAAGATGCATCTTCTCTTTCTCTTCCTGCTTGTTCCCGCCGTTTTCTCCTTAAACCAGGAAGGCTTAATTCTTCAGCAGGTCAAGCTCTCTCTCGACGACCCAGACTCTTCTCTCTCCTCCTGGAATTCCCGGGATGACTCACCTTGTCGGTGGTCCGGCGTCTCCTGCGCTGGAGATTTCTCGTCTGTCACTTCCGTCGAACTCCCCAGCTTCAATCTCGCCGGACCTTTCCCTTCCGGCATTTGTCGTCTCTCTAACCTGTCCTTTCTCTCCTTGTACAATAACTCCATCGACTCCACGCTTCCGCTCGACATCGGAGCTTGTAAGAGTCTCCGGACTCTCGATCTCTCACAGAATCTCCTGACCGGTGAGATTCCGCACACCCTCGCGGATCTCCCCATCCTGACGTCCCTTGATTTAACCGGAAACAACTTTTCCGGCGACATTCCGGCCAGTTTCGGCCGGTTTGAAAGCCTCGAGGTTCTTTCTCTGGTCTACAATCTCTTGGACGGGACGATTCCGCCGTTTCTAGGAAACATCAGCTCGCTGAAGATGCTGAACCTTTCGTACAACCCCTTTAGTCCGAGTCGGATCCCGCCGGAGCTCGGAAACCTGACGAATCTCGAGGTTATGTGGCTCACCGAGTGCCATTTAGTCGGGCAGATCCCTGACTCACTGGGTCAACTCGGCCGACTCGTTGATTTAGACCTTGCGCTCAACGACCTCGTGGGTCCCATCCCTCGTTCGCTCGGCGGCTTGACCAGCGTCGTCCAGATTGAGCTCTACAACAACTCGTTGACCGGAGTAATCCCGCCGGAGCTCGGGAATTTGAAATCCCTGAGACTTCTCGACGCGTCGATGAATCAGTTAACCGGGTCGATACCGGACGAGCTCTGCCGTGTCCCATTGGAGAGTTTGAATCTCTACGAGAACAATCTCGAAGGTGAGGTTCCTCCGAGTATAGCACTATCTCCGAATTTGTACGAGCTCAGGATCTTCGGAAACCGCCTCACCGGCGAATTACCCAGAGACCTCGGCCGAAACTCGCCGCTGAGATGGGTGGATGTTTCGAAAAACGAATTCTCAGGCGAATTGCCGGCGGATCTGTGCGCGAAAGGGGAGCTACAGGAGCTGCTGATTATATACAACTCCTTCTCCGGCGGTATACCGGAGAGCCTTGGCGATTGCCGGAGCTTGACCCGTGTCCGGTTAGCGCACAACCGGTTTTCCGGTCAGGTGCCTTCAGGTTTCTGGGGATTGCCTCACGTTTACTTGCTTGAGCTAACCAACAACTCCTTCTCCGGTGAAATTTCAAAGACCATAGGAGGCGCATCAAACCTCTCGCAGCTGATTCTCACCGACAATGAATTCACCGGAACTTTGCCGGAGGAAATTGGGTCTTTGGGAAATCTTAACCAGTTGTCGGCAAGCGGAAACAAGTTCAATGGCTCCTTGCCTGATAGCTTGATGAATCTCGGGGAACTAGGTACACTCGATCTTCACGGAAACCGGTTTTCAGGGGAGTTGTCTCCTAAAATCAAATCATGGAAGAAGCTGAACGAGTTAAACTTAGCCGATAACCAATTTTCCGGTCGAATCCCAGATGAGGTCGGGAGTTTATCAGTCTTGAACTATCTTGATCTTTCTGGTAATCTCTTCTCCGGCAGAATCCCGGTTTCCTTGCAGAGCTTGAAGCTAAACCAGCTGAATCTGTCGAATAACCGGTTATCCGGTGACCTACCGCCTTCTTTAGCGAAAGAAATGTACAAGAACAGCTTCCTCGGGAACCCAGGATTGTGCGGGGATATAAAGGGATTGTGTGGCTCCAAGAACGAAGCCAAGAACAAAGGCTATGTATGGCTTCTCAGATCGATTTTCGTACTTGCCGCTATGGTGTTTGTTGCTGGCATCGCTTGGTTCTACTTCAAGTACAGGACTTTCAAGAAAGCAAGAGCCATGGAGAGATCCAAGTGGACTCTAATGTCGTTCCACAAACTCGGATTCAGCGAGCACGAGATTCTCGAAAGCTTGGATGAAGACAATGTGATCGGAGCTGGAGCTTCTGGTAAAGTGTACAAGGTTGTACTAACCAATGGAGAAACCGTCGCGGTCAAGCGTCTATGGACAGGTTCTGTAAAAGAAACAGGAGATTGCGATCCAGAGAAAGGCGGCAGACCCGGAGTCCAAGACGAGGCCTTTGAGGCCGAGGTCGAGACATTGGGTAAGATCAGGCATAAGAACATTGTGAAGCTGTGGTGTTGCTGCACCACAAGAGACTGCAAGCTCTTGGTTTACGAGTACATGCCTAATGGTAGCTTGGGAGATTTGCTTCACAGCAGCAAAGGAGGGATGTTGGGATGGCAAACGAGGTTTAAGATTATCTTAGATGCAGCGGAGGGGCTTTCGTATCTTCACCATGATTGTGTTCCTCCGATTGTGCATAGAGATGTCAAGTCAAACAATATTCTGATCGATGGGGATTACGGTGCAAGAGTTGCTGATTTCGGAGTGGCTAAAGTCGTCGACTTGACCGGAAAAGCTCCAAAGTCGATGTCTGTGATCGCTGGTTCATGCGGTTACATCGCACCAGGTTAGTCTTATGATCCAACTTAATGTGGTTGATTAGTAATTAGTACTATTTGCTAAAAGGAAACGAGTCACATGAACCCACATGAACCTCATTTAAGAACTATTAGTTGAGAGACTTAAATGAGAGCATTCACTATCTATTGAGACATGTCTGAATCATGGCTCCACAACCTTTTCGCTTGTCCATTAATGGATTTGAAAGCTATTTTGTTTGTTTTCCCTCCATAACTCTTTATTTTTCTACCTACTTGCAGAATACGCATACACGCTTCGTGTGAACGAGAAGAGCGACATCTACAGTTTCGGGGTGGTGATCCTTGAGATAGTGACTAGGAAACGACCGGTTGCTCCGGAACTGGGGGAGAAGGATTTGGTGAAATGGGTTTGCACGACGTTGGACCAGAAGGGCGTAGAGCATGTGATAGACCCGAAACTCGACTCTTGTTTCAAAGAAGAGATAAGCAAAATCCTCAATATCGGGCTTCTCTGCACGAGTCCGTTGCCCATTAACCGACCTTCCATGAGACGTGTGGTTAAGATGTTGCAGGAAATTGGCGGTGGAGACGACGAGAGCCAAAACAAAACAAGAGCCGATAAGGATGGCAAGTTAACACCTTACTACAACGAAGAAACTTCAGACCAGGGAAGTGTAGCTTGAGACCACCAACAACAAGAAGAAAAGTGTTTTTTGCCCGAAAGCTCTCAATTTTTTGGTGCTTGAAGCTGTGAATTTAGGGCATTGAATCAAGATTCTCCTCCCCCTTTTTCTCAAGGGTTTTGGTGTAAAAGAGAGAATCAGAGAATGTTAAATTTTTATAATATATTTTTTAAAAAAAATTATAAATCTGGAATTGGTGTTTCAGTTTCTCCACTGTCAGTCTGTCACTGTAAAGCTATTAGTAACTCTGGTTTTGTTAAAAAAAAAAAAAATTATTATTAGTAAAAGCAAATGAAAATGTCATCTTTCTGGCGTTAACATGCATTTAAATAGTTTCCAAATTTGGGTAAACAGATGCTACGTTCTTGTAGGAACATGTCTGAATCTTTAAAGCGTGGTCTCTCTCGTTTTTAGCGAACTGTTGGAGGCTCGTGTATGTTAGTTAGTACGTGACTGTAGATTCACATGGCTCTTAAATTCCCAACTTTTTCAAACCTATAGCTTTTCGATTTTTTTTATTTTTTATTTTCAAGTTGTGTTATTTCGTTTACTTACTTTCCGTACGTATGCATCAGATGTAATAAGACTTGGCACTTGAGATGACTAAATATCAACTTTCCTGCGAAAAGGTCTCTTCTTCGGATGTTTGTTGAAATCTCTGATTGGTTTTTCTCTTTTAGATAATCGATAATCAATATCAAGATACAAAAAAACATAAATTACATAATAAATTAGTACAAAAGGATATCTCTTTCTTTAAAACAAATATCAATCCATGCAAACCCCTTGACAAATAGATAAAATAAAACATAATAATCCTTGAATCTCGAGACAGACATAGTAGTTAGCCGTGTTGACGGTCGTATTGACAGACGAAGGTAATAATATCCAGGTATTAGGAGCTTAAACGGGCCTCTTGCCACTGATACTCAACCACTTTTATGATATTACTTTCCCACGAAAGTCATGTTGACCGCCGTGTTGGCTGACTACTTTGCCTAACTAAAGAAACGGAAAAGAATCGCGACTTGCGAATGAAAGAAAGAAACCAAGGCTTACGAAGATGTTAGGAAGTCTGGAAAACTAGAGAATTTAGAGAGACATTTAGAGAGAGAAACTTAGAGAGAGGTTTTATAGAAGATATGAGGTGAGTTTTACAATGGGGGTGCACACATATTTATAGGTGAGGTTTAGTGGACGCTGACATAAGCGCTTACCTCAGCCTATGCGATTACATCATCGCTTACATCACTATTAAATCATTATTCTGAATTTAATAATTATACATAAATTAAATGACTCATTAAAACTTTTCCCGAAAAACCCAGTGGGAAAAACCGAGGATAAGGAAAAAGAGTACAAATGACTGTTTATGGAGCATTGTTAGTGCTCCATTTCGAACTCGATGATATGTTTGTCGCAGCAGCCGTAATGTTCTCCTGGACAAATATATTCTTCTTCCGGGTCTTCATATGCAGGTTGAGCCTCTATGTTGACGTCGATGTTGAACATTTTTCCGATCTCGTCGATGTTCATCGTGTCATCTGGGATTTGCGCATCTTGAAAGTATTCTGGTGGACATGTTTGAGACATGTGTTCTTGCTTTACTTCGTTTGGTATGATGGTCGCCGATTCTTGTTTTATCATGAAATATTGCAGATCTTCGTCGAGGCTCATCTGGTAGTCGATCGGATAATATAACCAAGTTGGGATGAAAGGAATTGGAAATGTTTACCTGACATTGTTGAGACGGAATGCATGAGTCTGGAAGTCATCGTATGCTTTGTTGTCGTTGACGTTGAAGTCTGGGCGTATTCCTTTGTGGTAATCGTTGTGGTGGATGAGAGTGGGTAGAGAATGAACTTTACCAGTTTTGACGTTGGCATGGACCGGACGATAGAAGAAGTAAATCGTATGCGGGTTGAAGAACAGGTTAGGGCCTCCAGGTTTTTTGAGCTTTTTGAATGGCAAGCCTGTCGCCTTCGCTGATCGTCTTAATTTTCCGCTCCAAACGGTTAGAGGGGCGAACCAGGTCAGAAATGTTGAAAGACAATCCTTTTGACCTTGCTGAGAATTGATGTATTGATATAGCCACTGGATGTCGAACGTGATGCAGATGGTGTGAACAGAGCAGAGATACCAGAGAAAACAGAGTACTTCTTCCGGCATATTGTGATTTTCGATCCTGTAGAGATGGGCGAACGGGTAGTCTGGGTGTATACCCATTGGCGCTATGTAGTGACAATTGATGTCGTGTTTTGATAGGATTGTGGATTGATGCCTGAAAATTCTTGCGTTAAGATGCTCATGTAGAATCTTCTTGTCGATAAGCTGATGTGCGTCTTCGGGCATGTTGGCGATGAAGTCATAGTAATGTTTTTCTGATGTGGAAGAGGAGCTGGCCATCATGTTGATTTCTTGTAGTGGGTTTCTGCTGAGCATGTCAGCGAGCGTATTCTTTGAACCCTTTAAATAGAAGGACTCGAAATCGTACTTTGAAAACCATTCGCTCCATCGTAGTAGCTGTTGGTGTGGGACCATCTTCTGCTTGAATTGTAACATCTTTGGAAAAGAGGACATATCCATCTCGATGCGAAATTTGTGTCCTATCAGATGGAACTCAAATTTCTCAATGGCCTTCTTGACCGCTAGGATTTCTTTAAAGGTGGAGTGATAGTGCATTTCGGAATCTTTAAAGCGTCCGCTTTTATATCCACAGATTTGACGTTTGCCATCTATCTCTTCAAATAATATGGCCCCCAGTATTTATCGCTTGCATATGTCTGAAGGATTCGTATCCCTGAAGAGGGAATCTTTAAAGGTGGTAGCTTCTGTACCTCTAGCTTCAGGCTTTTGACCGCGTCGGTTTGTCGTTTTGTCCATTGGGGTGGATTCTTTGTCAGCATCTTCTGGAGTGGTCTTGTCAGTTGCGAAAGTTGTGAAATAAAGTCACCTACGTAATTGATTACTCCAAGGAACTGTTGAACTTGTCGTTTTGTGAGATTTTCGTCTGGGAATTCTACCAGTGTAGTGGCCAGATGGGCTTGCGATGTAAACTGGCCGTCTTTGATTTGCATTCCAAGGAAGTCGATGCTGGGCTGAGCTATGATCATTTTTTGGGCCGAGAGCATAATTCTGTAGTCCTTTACGATTTTCTGAAGTTGCCTGAGAGAACGGATGTGCTCTTCTTCATTCGACGAGAATAAAAGGATGTTGTCGATGTATATCAAAGCCGTGTGGAGAAGCGGTTTGAATATACGCAACATTGCTTGTTGAAACAGCGACGGCGCTGTCTTGAGACCGAAAGGCAGAACCTTCCACTGTAGATGTCGATTTGGGAGACAAAATGCCGTTTTGTATCTTTCGTCTGGACGGACTCCTATCTGCCAAAACCCTGATTTTAGGTCGAACTTCGAAAATATAGTTGCTCCTTGGAGGTGTTGTAGAAGCGCCTTTTTGTTGGGAAGGGGGAATTTGATGTCTTGTAGGTATTGGTTGAGGGGTTTGTAGTCGATGACCAGTCTGAGTTTGCCTCTTGCTTGTTCTGCACGATTGTTTACATAAAATGCCTTGCATTCCCAGGGTGAGTTTGTTGACTCCACAATTCCTTGATCTACGAGCTGGTCGCATTCTTCATTGGCTTGTTGCAATAGTGTTGGTGGCATCCCTGCGTGGCTTGCCTTTGTTGGTGTAGTTTGAATGTTTTCTTTGAAAGGTAAAGGGACGAAGAACTCTGAATTTAGCCACAGTGGGTTACTGCACTTTTGCAGGAAATCTGTGTGGGATTCTGCACATGAAAATACCGTGATTTCTTCTTTGATCTTCTCGAATTCTGGGGACACAGCTCCTTCGATTGTGAATAGGCGGGGAATCGTTGTGAAGGCTTTGAAGAGATTTTTCCATTTTACACCTCGCGGTTCGATTGATATGTCGAAATTTTTCTTCAGTGTATAGTAGGTGTCCCATCCCAAAATTAAGTATTTTCCAGGTGCGGATGAACCGAAGACCTCCGTTGTTATCTGGCAGCCTGGGAAGATTTCTATCGTGATTGGCCTGGATTTGAGTTTGACTGTTAATGAGCTGGAATTTTCTACGCGAAATTCTTGTTGGTGAGGTAGCCACATAGATGATGGGAGGATCTTAGGATTTTGGATTGTTGTGTAAGCTCCCGTATCGATAAATGCGATGGCATGAACTGGAGCTTCCTTTTGCAACGGATCGAAGATTGTCACCGGAAGGTGTGGAGTTTGTATCTCATCTTTTCGTGGCATTTGAGCAATTTTGAAACAGCAGTCATTGTTTTCCTCCTGGTATGATGACTCAGATAGATCGTCTGAATCCGAGTAGCCGCAGATAGCATCTTTGTCATCACTATCGTATGATAGAACTGACTCTAGATCATGGTTGTCGAGGTCAATATCTGGTGCTATCTTGGATATGGAGTTGATGAGATATTGCTTCTTCTTCTTTGATTGGTTTGGACAGTTTTTTGCATAATGTCCTTCCTTTCGGCACAGAAAGCATTTTGATGTTTTACGAAAACTTTGTTTTTTCCGAAAAAATCGCTTATGCCTGAAATTGCTGAAGCGCTTCGGGATAGATTTTCTGAATTTGTCGGTCTTGCCGCGTGAATCGCATGAGCATGTCTTTTTGGATTTTGAGCATTTGATGGATAGATCTGGTCTGGCGCATATCTTTGAAAGCTGCTTAGATTTATCCATGAATTCTGTCCAAAATTCCTTTTGTTTGCAGAGTTTGTCGAGAGATCTGAAGACATATTGCTGGATCTGACCAATAGAGACTTCTTCGATTGTTTGACCCTGATCTCTCATATACAACTTAGTTTGTTGTCCGAGGTAGTCGTCAATGGAGGAGATATATACGTGCTTCAGGCTAGGATTGTTGAGACCGTTGAGAGCGTAATACCGGCGGGTTTGTCGTTCAAAGTGTTTCGCCAAATCTCTTTTCTGTAAGGAGCAACATTTCGCTGAGAAGAATTCTTCTTGTAGTTGCTCTTTCAGATGGTTAGGAGTGCCTATGAACTCTCTGTGGATTTCGCCTAGGAGCAATGGTATTGTTGTTTGATAGACTTGTTGCTGTCTATATTCGCCGAGTGAATTCCACCATTCTTTAAGTGCTCCGGACAGTCGTGCTGCAAATTGTTGTATTACGAGCTCTAGTGGTGATGTGATAGCTTCTGAATTCATCCATGCATGGAATTCGTCAAGGCGGTCATTCCATTTCTCGAAGGGGATATCATCGAATGTGAATGTTATGATTTTTGCAGCAAATTGTTTTGCCGGCGTCTCTTGATGCCTAGGGGCAGTGTATCTCATTTCTTCGTCGCTCGAGTATACTTCATTCACATTCGGTTCTCATTTTGGGAATGTTGATGGTTCGCCAATAACGAACTGCTTTGGTAGAGATCTTTCACCTGAACTGGAACTATAGCCACTGGAGTCTGTACTCGAGAAATGATTGATCATTGTTACTGGCTCTGGCTGTTGCTGTAATAGGGCTGTCGTCACTCCGGTATTATTGTTGCCGAGAGTGTCTAGTAGATTAGTCATTGAAAATTCAATAATTTCGAAATCTGGCCCCTTTTGCTTTGTTTCTTGAACTGATTCGTGGCTAGATGAGGACTCAAGGGTTTGTCTCTTGATAGGACTGGCAGGAAATTCCGGTTCCTTTTGACGCCTTGGCTTTACCCTTGCTGGTTTTGTAGTTGTACCATAACGAGATGTAAATGCTTCGTCGGAAGATAGAAACCCGGGAATGGGTTTTTTTGGTCGTTGATTTTGATATCCGGTGAGAAACCCTGATGAATAGGACTCTTGGTACATATGAATGCTTGATGGTATGCTTCCCAAAGGATTGAAGAAAGGATTTGTCGTCTTATGATTATTTATCATGCTTTCGAGGCTTTTTTGCAGATCTTTAAGCTGGTATTTGAGACTAGCCGTTTCAGCTTCTTTGCTTTTGAATTGAGAAGTATTGACCATCATATACTGCGCCATAGTCATCATTTCTTGGTGAAAATTATGGAGTCGACCATGAATTTCTGTGATTGACCCTTGAAGGGATATCAGCCTTTTACTGTAGCCATCAGCCAGTTGATCGACCTTGTAATTAAGAGTCGTCAATAATCGGTTTTGAGCGAGCGCGTTTTCCGTTTGCCAATTGAGGACCTTTTCACCTTGGCTCAGTTGGTCTGGCCCAGAATAATTAATTGCTCTTGTAAGGATTTTTGGGCTATGGGCGATGTCGCCTTTGGTAAAATCTTCTGGCGGTGGGAATTCTTCTGGATGCATCATCAAGATATGTTCCGGTTCCTTTTTTCTTTCTGAGTATTGGACTATAAAGTCATATTTGTCATCACCAAGGGGGCTGACAGTGGGATCTCCTTCGAGGTATCTTTTGTAAAGAGGATCCTTCTTCTTCCGCCGTCTTCGTCGGATCTCGTCGTCTGATTCGTACTCTGCGTCCAGACAGGCAGTGCATGAACAAACATCAAAAAACTGATGTCCGTTTTCGTCTGTGAAAGGATATACGACCGAGCCATCTTGGCAAAATGCAAGTGGCCGTAGGGCCATATAACTTGATGGTCTCCCATAGTTGTCGATGTCGTCGATTTGTATTGTAAATTGTGTGAAAAGCTCCCGTCGAAACGATGATCTCGGCTTTTCGAACTTGATTTCAGTGGTTTCATCGTTCCGAGAATGAAAAGTAGCTTCCGATATCTGGACTGGTGCTTGAGATGCTTGATGCATCTTTTCATAACTCGTAACCCATGACTCAGGTAGGCGTTGTAATAGCTCTTCGCGGGTTATCTGGCGAGGGATTTGTATAGTGTTGGGCGCTTGTGATGCTGACGTCACTTCTAGGTAGAGTGCGTCATCAGAGGAAGGTAGTACAAGATCGAGCGCATGATCTTGTATTCTGTAGACGATCTGGTGATGTAGTGTCGCAGATACACTCTTTTCTTGCATCGGAGCTCCGATCAGTTGTAGTTGGACTTTGAGTGTCTTCAGGAGGTTGGGATCTTGCAGGGAGACATTGAAGTTGGGAAACAGTGTTACAAATACTGTTCCAGCATTTAAGGTTGTTTGGACAGTCCCGATGCAAGCTTGTTGGTACGACTTCAGCCTTGAATCGACAAAAGCTATGCGAGCAATAACCGGCAGACCTTTTCGGGCGTGTAGAGTTAGCCCGATTCTCACCACACCAAAGTGTAAATGAGTGTAACCATGTTGTTGCCACAATTTTGGCAGGTTCTCCGGAATATTGAGAGATACGAATTGTTCTTCCTCGGTGGCCGGGACTTGACAGGACGAGAACTTGCTGGATTGAACGTACTCCATAACTCGTCGGTTTGAGGATGGTCGGATGAGTTCGCGAACACCTTTTACCGAGAAAGCGCTAGGCTTTCTGGAAAAATACTCATATGGGTTGACCAGTGGTAGAGTAGTTTCTGGTAGTTGATCGCCAGGAACATATTCTATTTCATAGAGAGAATTGATGTTACTGGAAGAACTGTTAGAAGAGGAACGGTTTTTGCTTTTGGATTTTGGTAAAGTAGAGATAGCGAACTGGGAATCTATGGTCGAAGGATTCGAAGTAGACATTTTGTAAGAATGTTTTCCAGAACATTCGAAACAATCAATCATAAACGATGATTTATTCAATCATAACACAAGTCTTTGGCTCTGATACCAGAATCTCGAGGTAGACATAGTAGTTAGCCGTGTTGACGTCTTTTTCTAATCCATATCTTCACATACTAAATAAAAGAGTTTTTTTTTTTTTTAATTAAAGTTATGGGCCTTAGGCCCGTAATCTTCATCAGTACAAACCCCCGGGGCACAAAGAAACCAACCCCTTTGCACTACCACTAGGCCACCACCTATTTGGTAAATAAAAGGTAGTTAAGTCATCTAAATCAAGCGGTGGTCGTTAGGAAACGTTTATCTTCCTAATTGCAATTACTATGCTTTCAATAATGACATTACAAAAGTAAAGATAACTTCTACTATTGTTCAGTACAAAACAAAACACAAGAACATTGACGTCTCACACCATTGCTTGTGCTTTATTTCTAAGTAGAGAAATTACACAAGGTAATTTAAGATACATAAATAGGTGGGTAAGTAGAGGATCTAAATATGAGCTGTTGGATGAGGAAATTGGAAGTGGGCCCAATCAGCATTGAAGCCCACATTCATTTAAGGGACATTGACACCTCACCTTCATCCTTGCATTGTCTCTCTCTCTCTTTCACTCACTTCCCTTTCTAAATCATTTCTCATTTTTGTTTTCTTTCTTTCTCTCTCTCTTTTGCATTTCCTTTTTGTTATTCATTTCTCATTTTTGTTTTCTTTCTTTCTCTCTCTCTTTTGCATTTCCTTTTTGTTATTTGTCAACATGTTGCATGATGAGATTTAATTGAGATTCTACATTATTTGTTTTTATTTCTAGAAAACAAGGTACTATAACACTTATATTTTTACTTCCATATTTTGTGAAACTTTTATTTTGTTTATATACGGTGCCATAAACAAACTTCTAAAACCAAAAACTAAGCAACTTCTCTCGTTCTAATAATTTTTTTTTGTTTTGTCTTTGCTAAATGGTTGGTAATCCTAGTAAGAATGGATATTAAAATAATTTATAAGAGACGAGAAAATATTAAAATGGGAAGCATAGTAGGGACCAGAGTTCGATAGATAAGGTCAGGATTGCGAAATGATCACAAACATATGAGTAATTGAGTATTATGATGACCCACAGGCACACGGTACACAGTACACACTCACACCTTGGGCCAAGTGACTTATAAATGGGCCTATAGGACCCACATGATTATTTTTCTACATTTTGACAAATCTTACACATCGACTACTATAATTTGCCAAAGGCCCATTATAAAAAGAAAAGAGGAAAAACTGAGGACGGTTTGGTAGTACCGTAGTAGTATGATCTAGATGAGTTTGGAGAAGTAACTCTTTTCCAAAGGAATGTTTTTTTTTTTTTTTTTTTTTTTTTTTTTTTTTTTTTTTTT
>JAHZTW010000001.1:60800498-60875522 GCA_020283515.1 Alliaria petiolata
TCGAACCTGAAACGTGTTGGCGTCCCAGTCCCGACTCCTACCACTTGACCATGATATCTTGGACTTCCAAAGGAATGTTTACCACCAATGATGGCGTAAAAGAAGATACGTCCAAAGTTAAACATGTCCGAATAAGTGAGCAAGTCCAGACATGTTTAGGTAGGTTTTTGATGGGTTCATGGGGAGATTCAACATTTATTTTATGGGTTTAGGTAAGGTTTTTGATGCTCAAGTGAAAGTCTAGAGGATAGAGGATCCAGCTCCTACATTTTACCATGACAGATCGTAGAGCCCTTTTTAATGACCTTGCTTGATAAATGCAATTTACCAATTATTTCCATCCCAGCTTCTTCGACCTCATTGTTTTTTTTTTAATTAAATAAATATATTATATTAATTTCATCTCAAATCGAGAACTGGAACTAGTCACAAACAAATAACTTAAGCAACATTTGAACCGGTTACATCTGAACCTAATGATGGTAAATGCTGACAATGAAATTAAAAGAAAAACAAAGTAAAACAGGCCACCGCCGCACCATCGACGAACTCATCGGCTCACCGTGGATTCCATTAGTTAGAGCATTTCTAACCCTCACTTCCATTTTCCACTTGTAGTTGAGTTTTATTCCAACCCACCTCTATTTTTTAATACAAAAATAATATTTCAAATATAATATTTTTTTTATTGTATTAAATTTATCATTATACCTCTATATGTTTTTTTAGATAACTCATGGCAAATTATAGGCCCGAGCTCAGATTAATCTTAAGAGCAGGTACAGCTCACGGATAGATCCACTAACTTTAGGTTGAACTTTTGTTTCTAGTAGACAACCAAAAACTCGGTTTCTCAGTTTGTACTCATTTCCGAATTACCTTGTGTTTGCGTGGTGAGTTGAATAGAAAGATATATTGTTTGACTTGTACGTACTTTTCGTGCTTTAGATTTGCGTATGTAAAATTTGCTATTTTAGTATAAACTCTTAACCATGGAACATGCAGCAATCTACCAAACCCGCAACAAAACACGACAATTTCCACTGCAGCAACACAACATTTTGATTAATATAACCTTTTTTGGTCTTAAAAAAATACTACTCCATTTGAGAAGTCTGTAATACTGCTTTTGAAAGCTTTCTCGGCAAGCTCATCAACGATCTCTTTTGTTTGTTTCGTTTTCTTTCATTTACTTTTTTTATTTGTTCGGCTGAGATTATTAGTTTCGTATCGAAGAAGCTTCGCATCTCCATCGAGGATCATGTGTACGGTACGGACCGACTATTTATACAAACCAATAGAATGATCAAAGCATTTTTTTACTTCTATATATGGACTCCGTAAAATATCTTTTTTAAGCGATGGTAGTACGGCCATTCTAAATATTTATAGATCTTCTTACAAATTTATTTGAAGTAATTAAGAAATTCAATATTCATTAAACAAGAATGAATTTATATATTACTTTTGGTGAGGAATCTGCTGTCAAGGAGCGAACAATGAGAATTTTGGGTATAGGTTACTTGCTAAACACGAGAGTTTGTTCTGTGCGTGAAGATATGGTCTCTTTTTTTTTTTGCTACACCAAGTAGGTCCAACATGTATATATCTTAGTAAAATTATAGATTGTCTAGCTATAGGAGGATCTAACATTTTTCTTTAAACTAATGATTCTATAAATGAATACTACATAACATATACACGTGATAACATTTGACAATCTAAGGACTAAGGACACAACTGAACTTTTTCCAGGAAGGTCGTCTAGCCATTAATTGCATAATTCACACGACCTTGTTCTTGTATTTTTTTTTCCCTTATAAAGTAAAAATGGTTAAAGGATTAATGTAGATTATGTTATGATATGATATCTTTGTGAATACAAAATTATTAAAATCGGAAAGAAACTAAAATAGTTAGATAAAGAAAACAAGTTTCAACAACGACACTCCATCTTGTTACCTTTCTTGTTTGTGAAGATATTACATTCCCTCTTTTTATTCATATATACGAACTTTTTTTTTTCTGTAAAGGCATATTATATCCCGATTTAATTTAATGTATTCTTGCACAAGGGTTTTTTTCCTAATTATAGTTGGATTCCATGATTAATTATTTTCACACGAATCTAACTAATAATTCGATAATTGAACTGTGACAACTAGAAAAATAAAAAAATGGTCAAGAATAGTCATAATCAAAATTTAGAATACTACATTTAATAATTATTTTTTGCAAACGTATATACATACACCATTAGTAAACGTGACGTCCAAGCAACCCCTCAAATTTATTATATTAAAACCATTTTAATTTTATTTAATATAATCTAATTTTGTTCCTTCCAAAACTTAACATTCACTTGCCCCTCTTTGTATATCACCTCCTCATCTTTAGCTCGCTCCCTCTCTCTCTCCCTCCCTCTCTCATGATTCTAATTATCTTTTGATAGTTCTGATATTGTAATGAGATTTAGATTTTGGTAGGGTATTGTGGAGAGAGAGAGAGAGAGAGAGGGATCAGTAAAAGAAGGAAGATGAGTTGGTGTGATGCTTCAGATGATAACTACGACCTCAATCTTGAAAGAGCTTCCAACATTGATCATCCATCGATTCAACTCAAAGATCAATCTGAAGCATGTGTCACGAGCGGTCCAGATTCCAAGATTATCGGTGAATCTCCCATCATGACTTGTCCTTCTTGTGGACACAAGATTCATCAACAAGACGATCAGGTTTATATATTTTAACCACTAATTCAGCTAAATGATCTCTAATTATCCTTATAATTACACATCATTTACTATATGTTTTGACATACATATTAATGTGAATAAATGAAATTTGATTTAAGGTTGGCAGCATCAAAGATTTACCAAGCTTGCCGGCAGGAGTCAAATTCGATCCATCGGATAAAGAGATCCTTATGCATTTGGAGGCGAAGGTATCATCGGATAAGAGAAAACTTCATCCGTTGATCGATGAATTTATACCGACTCTTGAAGGAGAGAATGGAATTTGTTATACGCATCCTGAGAAACTTCCTGGTAACGCCAATATTATATGACCTAGTAGAAAATTAGGGTGAAAATAATACTATTGAAGAAAAAAGTTAACGCAATTAGCACCTTGAAAAAGGTAAAATATCTAAAAAGTGACACTATTATCACGATTGACTTTGCAAAATGTTTGTTTTTTATTATTATCAAAACCGACATTTATTAGTTTACATAGGGATTTATACAATTTGTTTTTGGTTTTTCTTTTTTTTGTTGTTGTATTAGAGTTTTACTTTTGGAAACAAAAAAAATTTTAGAGAATAGCATTTTAGTAATAAAATGTGATGATTTTTGGCCAGAAGCGTTATTTATTATTCTAACACAAAATGATCAAATCTAATAAATTTTGTAATTTGTGAGTCTGTGTGACAATAGCATCCCCTCTACAACTTTTCTGTATGATTACAGCTAGTGATTATAAAAGTAAAATAAAATCCAAAAGTGATTGATGATTAAACAATGGCTTTAACTATGTATATATATATATATGTCTTATCCCAAGTAGGAGTAAGCAAAGACGGGCAAGTACGGCACTTCTTCCACCGGCCATCAAAGGCTTACACGACCGGAACGCGAAAACGTAGAAAAGTGAGCACAGATGAGGAAGGCCACGAGACACGGTGGCACAAAACGGGCAAGACCCGACCTGTTTTGTCCCAATCAGGAGAAGCCGGTTTCAAGAAGATTCTAGTGCTCTACACAAACTATGGTCGCCAGAAGAAGCCCGAGAAGACGAATTGGGTGATGCATCAGTATCATTTAGGCCACAGCGAGGACGAAAAAGACGGTGAACCTGTCCTCTCAAAAGTCTTCTACCAAACACAGCCTAGGCAATGTGGAGGTTCGACCGAAACTAAACCGAAGAATCTCGTAAACCTAAAGCGGTTTAATTAAGAAAATCTTCAGACCGGTTTTGGGTATGAACATGGAGGGAAAAGTGAAGAAAAGACGCAAGTGATTCGAGAGTTGGTGGTTCGTGAAGGCGATGGGTCATGTTCGTTTCTTAGTTTTACTTGTGATGCAAGTAAGGGTAAAGAAAGCTTCATGAAGAATCAATGAAACATATAATATATAAATGCAGATGCTTTGTGGAGTGAAGATGAGGAAAAGAATGATGTGAGTGAGAGAGCACAGATTCTTTGTGTGTAGATGTTGGGTAACTATCATAGTAAATTATCTCAAAGCTTTTGGGAGATTTTAGGTTTTAACCCTTTTTTTGGGATTAATTGGGGGAGTAACTTTAACCTCGAAATATTACTGATCTTTGTTTTTATTTCTTTATTTCTAAATAAAACATATCAAAAAAATACTGTAATAGCTCCTTTTTTTTGGGGTCAACTACTGTAATAGATCTTCTTTTTCAATTATTAATTGTAACAAACTTAAGCTAATACTAAAATAAATAAGGTGCATATGAAATTTGGAAACCGTGTTATCATATCCGGCTTGAAATTTGATGTGCTTATGGAATTTAATTAATTTAGAAAAGAAATTAGAGGATTATTTAAAGATGATCCAGTTTCGCTGAAGTACCAATTGGTGTTGAACTTTGTATAACAAGTAACACGAAGATGCAAGGATATTCAAAACATAGGGATAACTTTTCATTACATTAAACCAACAGCTTTTTTTGGTTTAGTGGTGTTGTCTCAACCTACTATATCCCATAATACAACTGATTAAACACCAGTCTCAAGAACATCCTTAGACTCGATTTCTGAAACACATTCTCCGTGGATGTCTCAACCTTACGGAACTTAACCGGAAAGACATTGTTATCATCATCATCATCGTTAAGAACGAGAATGGGAGCACCGTAAAAGCTGGTGGTGGCACCAACACTCTTAATACCGTTTATAGCCGAGTAACTCTGGTAATGAACGAGCTTGTAAGTGTTTTGTTTGTTTCCGTATTTCTGAATCCTAAAAAAACTATATTTCATTTTAGAGCTACCACCACTGGTTAAATACCGATTGTTGGTACTCGACGAGGAGGATTCGACTTTCCATATCTTTGAGGAAGTGCATGGCCAGATCGGGGACTCGAAAGCGATGGTTAGGTTGGTGTTTGTCGATACATTGTTGCCTCTGTCGAAGAATGGAGTAGAGAAAGTAATAGGTAGGCCTGGTTGATATGGAAGAAGGAGTGTTTGGAAAATACCTAATGGACACAAATGGGCTAAGTCAATGCTTGCGGGGACAAGACCGCCTCGTTTCTTGTGTGAAGCTGGATCGATGAAATATTGGGTCTGCTTCTGAATTGGGTTCCCGTTTGTGTCCTTGACGTATTCTACTTCTGCCCCGGCTGTTGCAGTAGCCGAGACGAGAAGGAACAAAGAGATGAATGAGAATGAGATTGCTGGCTTATTGTTGTCATTCATGGCGACTCTTTGGGTGACTTGAGTCTGAAGCAAACATATTGATATGGCTATATGTAGCATCAAACATATATATATAGATATGGGGAGTAAATTACAACTCTAAGAAATTAAGTAGAAATCTTTTATAGCTTGCTTACACTTAATTCTCGTGACGGTGTGAAAATGCCAAATATGGACTGGTTGCTGTTTTCTTCTCATAAAGGATTTGATTTATTCTTCTGAGCAACATTAGATTAATACGTGATATAACCAACCCCTTTGTTGTATTAACCACAATTATTTCTGAAATAGTTTCCTAGCATTACCATATCTTAGTGCTTTGATGTTGTGAGTACATTTCTAAAAGGATCAAAAGCTTAAAAGTATCGGTGGAAAGATATGTATGGTCTTTTTGTTTGCTTTAATTGGCGACACGAGAAAGATTATTCACACAAATGAAAAAAATTCATGGAACCTAGCTAAAAGATCAAGATGATAGAGTTTAGCCACCGATAACTCATGGGAACAAGATGCCCAACGACAGTAACATGTGACTCAATGGTTATGTTCCTGACATGCTTTTCTGATGAACAGATTATGCAAAAAAAAAATAATGTAACTCAGTAACTCTATTGAAAAAGTATGAATCTAAGATATAAAAATATGGGAGAATTATAAGGAGAGATTCTTGTAATGGGTGCCCTCTTAGCAAAGATGGGCGGCAAAGGCTTTGAATGGTAGCCAACTAAATAGAGTTAATGGAATTAATTAATTCCAATAGTACACCACTCCCCATTAAAACAACAGTAAGCAGTAAGCCAGTAAGAGCATGAACAATGGAGGGATCTTAGTGAAGTTCTTAATGCAAAAAGGATTAAAATTAAATGAAAAATAATTTGTTTACTAAGAATTGGTTCTTAGTTAAGAAGTTTTTAGTGGGTTCTTAATGCCATGTGTCAATGTCT
This sequence comes from Alliaria petiolata, assembly GCA_020283515.1. Taxonomy (NCBI): domain Eukaryota; kingdom Viridiplantae; phylum Streptophyta; class Magnoliopsida; order Brassicales; family Brassicaceae; genus Alliaria; species Alliaria petiolata. The sequence continues at coordinate 60,806,881 of JAHZTW010000001.1, forward strand.
GATTCGCCGGATTTTTTTTTACATTTTTTTAAATTTTTCTTAACTTTGGGGGTGATTGGTGATTAGACTTTTAGGACTGTAGAGACTTTAAAATGAGTTACAGTTTTAAAAGTTAATAATTTTACCAATCACACTTTTGCTTTCCTAAAATTTCTCAAAGTCCCTAAAAACACTCACAGCCCAACTTCTTGTTTTTTTTCATGTTTGGGCACTTTTTCTAAAAGCAAGAAATTTTAGACTTTTATTTTTTTTAAAGTTACAGTCACAGTCCAAAAAATAAAGTCAAATCATTTTAAAAGTTTTAACAGTAAAAGTCCTAACCAAGCACCCCCTTTAACTTTAAAAAATTTTTTATGTTTAACTTTTTTTAAAAAAATTTATGTTTAAAATATTTTTATGTCATTTATGTTTTAAATTTCATTCAATGCAATATAATTTTATGTTTTATTCAAGAAAATAAACTCTTCCTAAAATAAAATAATTTTCGTAATTTGTTTTTTATTAAGAACCTTATCAAGGTTTTACTATTGGAGGAGAAAAACAAATTAAGAGTTTTTAGATAAAATTTATAATAAAAAATTGATAAGAACCTTAGAGCATACACAACGGTAGAATCACACTTCAACGTTTCTTATAAATAAAAAATTAATATAATTAATTTATTTAATTAAATATTAAATGATAAAAAAAAACAGCCAACTAAAAATACACAAGTGTGTGTAACGTTTCTTATCATGTTGGCAAAGTATCTTGATGAAGATACAAGTCTCAATCTCTCTCTTCATTTTTTCTTTTTTTTCAATATTTTATTATTAAGAACCGATGATAAAATCATCGTTGTTCATGCTCTTATAAGTGGTTCTACCATTGCACATGGTCTAACAGCGTTAAATGTAAAAAGTCATGCTATTAACGCCGAATATCTCCATTTCTTTGATAATTGTGTAACATGCAAGTAACATGAAGTTGCAAAGATATTCAAAACATAGGGATAACTTTATAGGCAAGCATTCTTTCTCTCCTATAAACTCGATCGATTTACACTGGTTCTGGACTGCTAATTCATTTTTCACTCCTATAAACCAAAAACGCATTTTTCGACATCTTTTATCCCACCGGATCGGTAATTTTTTTTTGGTTAATGCCGAATCGTAAATTGACACTTAGAGATTAGTGCTTATTATTATCGAGCAAGAAAGGGCTCAACACATCTGGAATGTGAAGAGGTTCTGGGAAGATTTGGCACATCGATAACACTGGTTCGCTTAAACTTAACAAGAGTTTGGTTTCGTAAGAAAAATAAGGACATGCAGCATAAAAAACAAAAGAGGACACATTAATTAAAACCATAAAACAAAGACACATTTAACATGTCATTACATTACATTACACCAAAATATTTTTTTGGGTGTAGTGGTATTGTTTCAACCCATTATTTTCCATAATACAACTTATTGAACACCAGTGTCTCAGGACTCTCTATAACTTAGAAAGAAGGGAACATCCTTCGACTCGATTTCTCAAACACATTCTCCGTGGATGTATCAACCTCACGGAACTTCACCGGAAAGGCATTCTTATCATCATCATCACCTTTGAGAACAAGCATGGGTGCACCGAAAATGCCGGTGGTAGCACCAATACCTTTTATAGCCGAGTTACTCCTCTGGTATTGAACTAGCTTGTAAGTGTTTTGGTTGTTTCCATATTTCTGAATCCTGAAAAGGCTCTCTCTGGTGCTAGAGCTACCACCAGTGGTTACATAGTGCTTGTTGGAGCTTGAGGAGGAGGTATCGACTTTCCATATCTTTGAAGAATCGCAAAGCCATATCGGGGACTGGAATTCGATTATTAGATCTGAGTTTGTCGATAAAGTACCTTTTTGGGAAGATGGATCGGAGAGAGTAACAGGTAGGCCTGGTTGATATGGAAGGAGTGTTTGGGAAACAGCTAACGGACACAAATGGGTAAAGTCAATGCTTGCTGGGACAAGACCGCCTCCTTTCTTGTCTGAAACTGATTGGATGAAGTATTGGGTCTGACTCTTAAGTGGGTTTCCGTTTGTGTCCTTGACGGGTTCCACTTCATCTCCAGCTGTTACTGCAACAGCCGAGACGAGAAGGAACAAAGAGATGAATGAAAATGAGATTGCTGGCTTATTGTTATTCATGGTGATTGTTTTGAGTGACTTGAGTCTAAAGCAAACACATTGATATGTGTATTTATAGCAGCAAAGTAATGTAATGTGGTTTTCAAATTATGGGGAACTACAACTGTAAAAAGGTACAAATCTTTTATTGCTTTCTTAAACTTCTCGTGACTCTGTGCAAAGTGCCAAATATTGGTGAGACACGTACTGGTTGGTTGATGTCTTTTCTTACGAAAGATTAACTTTTTTATAACATCATGAGATCAACAAGTAAATTACTCAATTATTTTGTAGGTAATACCATATGATTATTGTTGGCAATATTCTCTTAGCAAGATAGCTTAAGGGTCACATTTACTCTCTGTTCGTTCCAAACATGAGTTCCATATACCTTGATAATATTGCAATGTTTCAATTTTGTGAGTACGTAAAGGAAGGACCAGATGGTTGAATAGTGTCGGTGATAACAGATTTATCAAGTCTTTTGTTTGCTGTAAATGTAATTGCAGACACGAGGAAGATTGTTCACATGAGTGATAAATTCCATGGCACCTAAAAGATGGAGATACCAAAAGTAGGAGCCACCAATAAGTCATGGGAACAAGATGACCAATGACTGTAACATGTGACCCAATGGCTCTGTTTCTGGCATGCTTTTATGGTTAAAAAACTATGTTACACATGAGGTTGAAATTAAATGACCGTCCATTTGGGGCATTAAACGAGTACACATATAGAGACTATTGTGCTATGTATATAAATGACATTGAACATAATGATATTGGGAAACAAAACAAATGAGCATTAAATACTATATAGTTTTCTATATAGAATGAACCATTCTCACGATGTTATTGTGTGTTATATTGGCAAATAGAACCAAATAGTTTTTTATTCTATGTTTTCTATATAAAATGATGCGTTATCATTTAGTATAACACATCTATTTCTCGATTTGTTGCATGTGGTTTTTTTTTTACAATTAAAATCATGGTATATGCGAGCCTATAAGCCTAAAAAGCTATCTCTCCTGTTAGAGCTACCACCAGTGGTTACATAGAGCTTGTTAGAACTGGAAGAGGAGGAATCGACTTTCCATATCTTTAAGGAAGGGCATAGCCAGATCGGGGACTCGAAAGCGATTGTTAGATCGGTGTTTGTTGTAACATTTTTGCCTCTGTCGAAAAATGGAGAAGAGAAGAAAGTAATAGGTAGGCCACCTAGTATTGTTATCTATGTTAGGCAAAACATAAATATCACATGATCGAGTGACGCTTGGGACGAGACTAATATTACATAATGTGGTTTCACGAGTTTCGGTGCAAAATCTCATGTTAATCCAAAAAAAAGTAATAGGTAGGTCGGGTTAAAATATTTTTGTACAATTTAATGTATACACACATTCTAGTGACTTTCTGAACTTTAGATTCCAGCCATTCTTTTTATTTATTTATTCTGATGATACAAAGGAAAAACATTGATCCATCATAAAACCTAACAGCCATTAACCAAATCAAGATTCCCATAATATTTAAAAATATATATATATATATTTGAACAGAATCACAACCACAAAGCTCCAACCTCCTTAAGAATTGGAACCAACTCGCCGGAGATATGAGTGGCCATAACTCTATCTAACCCTCCAAACAATCTCCCTCCTATACAAACCGCCGGCAATTCCACCGTTTCTCTGCCGCCTTCAACGCCAATTTTCTCCAGCTCACTCATAACTTCATCTTCCCTCTCCTCATCGATCTCAAGAACCGCCGGATTTACTCCAAGTCCAAGAAGCAGCCTATTCACAACGTGGCACATGCAACACCCTCTCCGTCCAATCACGATCACCGCGTTCTCCTCCACCACCGTCCGAACGCTCTCGCCGTTTCCCTGCTGCGTTTTAAGCGGTAGCGGCCGTAGAGATTCTGCGGCTGGGATCATATTATAAGTTCTTACACAAGAAATTGTTCCTTGCATTTTTCAAGAAAGTTTTAAAGATAGATGCCAAATAGGAAGGGGAAGGTTTTGTGCTATATATATATATATATATGAAAAGAGAGGAAAGTGTAGCGTCAACGACGTTACGTGAGGATGTGCGTCACAGCAAACGGTGAGTGATGCTGATTTACGTCATCGGATGAGAGTGGACTTAGTCATAGGAGCTTGTCTTTTTAACGTAGCACATGATCCACGCTGACTTGTTGATCCCACTCTATTATTCTAACCAAAATGAGCACGTTTTTTTTTATCTTGTTTCCTTTCTACGTGTTGTACTATATACATATCTTACTGGTTTTATATCAAATAAATAATTGGGATAATATTTTTTTTTTTACTTGTTGTCTTTGATAGACGGAAGACGGTTTGTATATAATAATTGGAAATACTGATTTCGCATGTGACCACATAGTGGATGCTTATTTGGATACCGACCAGCAAAGCAGAATCATCGGACATATATATATATCAATTTGGTAATCTAATAATATTACTGTATAAACACAATGATATTTCGAATTTTCCCGTTTTCTACAGTTAGATTCTGAACTAAACTCAAGTTCCCTTTAAATTTTTGAGGAAAATTAAAAAAAAAATACATGGCACTCTTAAGACGGACACATTCCAAGTGAGTGAAAATCCAAACAAAAATTTAAATCATAGGAAAAAATATTTACTAATTTTCACATTAATCTGTTGCCGTCATTTTCTTTTGTTTAAAAAAAAACATAACGCGATCGTCTCATCACTAATTCCATCGGATTTCATCAAAAAATTTGAATTGATTACGTTTAGACAAGAGTAATTAATAGTATGATGCGTGATTTTATGAAAAGTAATTGAACCAATAAAAGAATTTTTACATTAATGTCGTATTGTTGGCCGTCGGAAATTTCCGCATAGTGGAGCCTTATTAAGTTATTAATAATGCACATAAAAAAAAAAAAAAAAGAGAGAAGATCCCCACAAATACAATTACAAAGAACCATCTTCTCTTCCCATGGACGGTGGAAAAGTCAGTAATGTACGTTAGTACCAATCCATCTCAACTTAGTTGTTTTTTATTTAATGGTAGTAGTGACGTCGTTTCTTCTTAAACTCACGTCACCCATTTCTTCCTTTAAGACTATTTATTTGGTCATTAATTTAACCTTTTAAAGTTCTTCAGGACCCAAAGCCTTTTCCAATTGTATCGTTCCACCAAATCCTGAAATGGAAGTGTAAACATCCATCATTCATCTCCCTATAAACGTTACAAAAATAGAGTGTGTGGGGGAGGATTTAAAATGCATGTCCCCTAATAAATTCTACAAACTTTTCAGCAAAACAACTTTATATAATAAAAAAAATAATCAATAGAGTTTAACTAAAAAGTATGCTAAAATGTTTGTAATCAATCCAAAAATGGGTTGACTACAATATTGCAGTCAATCTTAAAATATGGTAGGTAAAAGTAAAACACACTACTCTCCAACAAATTTTATAACTCGGTTTTGGGCTCTATAGTCTGTTATTGGGCTTTGTATAGTCTGTTATTGGGCTTTGTAAGCTTCTCCAATAAGCCCAAAGCTAAGCTTTCTGCGATCCTCCTCCTCCAGTGAATCTCTTAGCCAACCGCAGGTGATGCGTTTTGCTGTGTAAGAGACCGGAATTCTTCTACTTCGCCGCCGTTTGTTCTTCTTCCCCGATCTGCACCGCCTCGCTTTTCGATTAATCCATCCCTGGTAAAAAAAAACCCTCTTCGATTTTCCTCTTACACCAATTGTGCTTTCGCACTATTCCCTGTCGTTATCGTTTCTAAACGCAAAATTTCTGCTTTTTCTAAGGTTTGTGTCGAGATCTCAAAGTACAGAGATTGATAAATCTGTTACCGTTCTATCATATAAAGTTTTATCCTAGATTAGCCAGGATTTAATCGGAATATCTCGGGATCTAATTGTTGTGCCGAGTTGATGATCATTGCAATCGTAGAATTTGCGCATCTCCAGAACCTTCCCTGCCATTGAGTTGAAATTCAAAATTCTATACTTCAAAGCTCGTGTAGTTAATTTTTCTTCTTTTGTGGATAGGTGCTTGATTGTATTGCTTAATCAGCTTTGTTTTTGGTGTAAAGGGTAGCACAAATTTTTGTCGATTTCCGGGATGTCTTCAGCGCAAGATCCATTCTACATTGTTAAAGAAGAGATCCAGGAATCTGTAAGTTGTTCGGATTTGGCCAGCCAGAGATGCTTTGTTAGATTTGAAGGTCACTGATTAAATGTTGGGTTTCTCTGGTCACGGATGCTTTGTTAGATTGATAAGTTGCAATCTACATTCCACAAATGGGAGCGTATATCTCCCGGCATGGGGGATCAAGTGCATGTGACGAAGGAGCTTCTTGCTAATTGTGGAAGCATCGAGTGGCAGGTACTCGTATTTAGTAACGATTCTATTAATCTCGTCAATGGAATCTGTATTTTTGTATTAATTGTTGAATAGGATGATGGATGATGAACATTAAGCTGATTTTGTAGAATGTATAGGCCTTCGTGTTTCTGCTAATGTAATGTCAATACGCAGCTATCCACATGATTAAAAGTACACTAGAATAAGTAAGTGAACCGTTCAGATTAAGAGTCCTTTCATGGCTATTGAAGCTGTCCTTACTGATAGGAAGGTAGATGAGCTGGAAAAAGCGATTACGGTTGCAGCTAAAGATCCTGCGTTGTATGGCATTGATGAAGCTGAGCTTGAAAGACGGAGGAGATGGACTAGTAATGCTAGGACACAGGTATTGTCTCTTAAGTTTGTAATGAATTATGCTTTTACTGCTTTAGAGAGTGGCGTAAAGTTCTTGTTAGCTGACTTGTGCAAGACAATCGCGATAACTTTTTATAGGTGCGGAACGTGAAGACTGGTGTTCTAGCTGGAAAGGGTAGTTCCGGAGCTGGTAACGCGAGCGAAGTGCGCCGAGAACTGATGAGAATGGCAAACTCGACTGAAGCAAATAGATACGATCAGTACGGAGGGAGAGACGACGACGGTTTTGTACAGTCGGAATCAGATAGGCAAATGCTGTTGATAAAGTATTGGCTCTTTCGCTGCTTCTAACATAATTTTGCAATATCTTCTATGCTATATATGAGGTTACAATGATTTTGGACCGTATTTGCTCGATGAAGATTGTAGCATAGTTTCTTTCAAACAGAGCAATGCCATAACATGGCATCATTTTTTGCCACTTCAGGCAACAAGACGAAGAATTGGATGAGCTCAGTAAAAGTGTACAGAGAATCGGAGGAGTGGGGCTTACTATACACGAAGAGCTCGTTGCACAGGTTAGTAACCTGGGAAAGATATAACAAGAGTAGTACAAGTAGAGATCAGAGACATCAAGCTTTCTTTTTTCTTTTTTTCTTCTCCAGGAGAGAATAATGGACGAATTGGGTACGGAGATGGACAGTACAAAGAACCGGCTTGACTTTGTTCAGGTAAAACCACCCTAAAGTTGTTGTTGTTGTATTGAAGCAAGTGTTAAGAAAATGGAAAAAGTAATGAAAATGGTTGTGTGACAGAAAAAAGTGGGAATGGTAATGAAGAAAGCTGGAGCGAAAGGGCAGATGATGATGATATGTTTCTTGCTCGTCTTGTTCATCATCCTATTCGTTCTCGTCTTCTTGACCTAAAAAAAAAAACCGCGCGGAGGTGGAATCATAGAGATGGTGTTTTGATGTTACTTTGTTATGTTTGTGGTGAAACGGAAAGAAAAACATTTTTACATAAAAGTTTTATCTGATTTCTCTTCACTAAAATCCGATCCAACGCCAAATTTCTGAACTTCTTTGAGACTGAAGTCTAATTTTGTTTTGGCTGTGTGGTGGTCTTTACTAACACAATCTAATCTTAACAAATTTTCACATAAACAAAACATTTACAAGCAAAAAGTCATGTTTAGTTTCGGTCAAAGAATATGAATATTCAACCAAAAAAAAAAAACTTGCGAAAGAAGAAAAAAAGAGAGTAGAAGGGTCATTTGACAAATAATACACAATAAGGTGGCTACTTCAAAGAACACCTCCTCTCTTCTCTTTTTCGCCCAAAAAAAAAAAAAAAAAGCCTCCTCCTTTTCTTCTTCGTCAAGTCGAATTCTAGAAAATTCGATAAACCTTGATCTCACCCCTCCTACGAATTTAAATGGCGATTTCTGTTGTTTCATGATTCTGTGCTCATACCCAATTAAGTTCCAGATCACTCGCAGATCCTCTCTATCTGTCTCTCTCTCTCTCTCTGTCCCGAGTCAACTGAGATTATTCTTATAAGAAAATGGTGTTGCCGTTGATGAAGCTGGGCACCCTCGCGGTCAAAACCATAAGTAAGCCCTTGGCTAGTCAGCTCAAGCACCAAGCCAAGGTCCATCCCAAGTTTCGTCAATTTATCATCAACTTCGCTCAGGTGATTTGGAATCCCGTCGTCTTCTTCTAGATTCTAACTCTCTTTTGCGTTCCTTGATCTTGATTTTCTTAAACTTTGTTTCGTCTTTTTTTTCCTGATAATGCCTCCCGAGTTTCTGGAACTCCGGAATCTATGATTTTGTTGTAGAGAAATCGTGGTTTGGTTTTGGATAATAACGATTGTTGAAAGTTAAAACATTCATTTTGCAAAGTCTGTGATCTGGAATTGATGTGTTGTTGAATATGTGAACCAGAGAAACCACAGAATCACGACGCAGATGCAAAGACGGATATATGGTCATGCCACCGATGTGGAGATTCGTCCCTTGGACGAGGAAAAGGCTGTTCAAGCTGCTGTGGACCTCATCGGAGAGCTCTTTATCTTTGCGGTACTCTCTTTTTACTCGGCATTCTTTATCCTCCTTCATATTTTGCTTTCGTTGACAAGTATGTGGTGATGCTTTTGCTTTTTTGATGAGCATCGAATTTGGAATTACCATCATTCACCTGTTTTAGCTCATGATTGTTTAGTAGCTTTTTCATGAATTGCTAATGGTCTCTGTGAAAAGGATTATTGTGGACTTAAAAATTGGATCTTTTTACGTAGCCCAAGATGTTTACGGGAAGCAAAACATAAGAGTAAAAACTCAAATGCTTACACAGTAGAACGTTTTTGATGAAATGGCTGATGGCTGAGAAAATTATTTGGTGCACTCAATCATCGTCTGCAATGCTGTTTCTTTGGGTACCATAGTGTTGTTTTTGGTTGTCTATTTTCTTGCTCTTGTTTTCATAGTGAGTTTTGTCTGATACCTTCACAAGGCGTTTCCCTTTGACTGGACCTGCGCTTTTAAGCTAACTAAGTGTTTGTTAGTTTCTTCCATGTACCATATTAATTTGGTAGATATCACTTAGGTTTGAAGGGGAGATGGTGTCAAAGTCAGGATAAATTAAAACAAATTAGCTGGTCTTGAGAATCATTCTTCTATGCAGTTCTCAACTGTTCTGTAGGACTAATAGATTCTATGAGCAGGTCGGAGGAGGTGTTGTTGTTTTTGAGGTGCAGAGAAGTGCGCGGTCGGAAGCAAGAAAAGAGGAAGCGCGCAAGCAAGAAGTAGAGGTACACAGGAACACCTTTTGGAAGGATAATTGTTGCCTTCTAATTTCTTGTGCTCTTCAGGATTTTTGTTAGTAATTCAAATGAGAATGATATGCATAAATGTGCATCAAATCAAATTAGCCTATATCGACATGCTCAGGAAGAATTTGCATTTATATGGACATTCTTGTAAATAGCTAAACGGAATAGGATTGGACGAGTTAAGAAACCGGGAAAACTTGTGTGTGTTTGCTCAGAACTTCAAATGAGAGATAGAATGATATAAGAAATAACATTGTTGAGGTATGGATGTTGAATGGTTTGGGATTTGTTAAACTCTTTGCGTTTACAGGAGTTGAGAGCAAAAGATGAAGAACATGAAAAGCAACTGGCGGATCTCAAGAGCAAACTAGAGGAGCTTGAACAACTTGCCAAGGCTCGCGGACTGAGCGGTACTTTCCAGTTAAGACAGCAACCCGGTGCCACGAGTAGTGAGAAACCAGCCGAAAAAGGGAACCAGCTGAAAAATCCAGATGAGCCATCGTCATCTTAATCAATCTCCGAGACTCAAACCAAAGTTAACCGAACGGTAATGATTTTTTTTATTACAAGAGGGAGGAGTTTCTGATTCTCTCCTTCACATTCTTGTAGATCGACCATCGTAGATACATACATGTATCATCGTCGTCACCATCAAGAACAATCTGCTTTATACCAATTATTTAGTCAAATTAGGTGACAAATAAAAAAAAAGTTTTGATGTTGAGGGGTTTAGTGTTGGTGCTCCTTTGTCTTTTCAACATTCGTTGCTTAGATTTGGTCTTTTAAAACCAATTGCTTGATTTTAGGCAATGTTGGATAATGACGAATTCAATAGGAAAGCGACCTTGAGTGATACCAAATTATCTCTTTCTCCCTCTATCTACAATTCTACATCATATTTATTTATTTCTATCCATAATCTCGAAGGTCAAAACTATAGCGTCACTTGACTAGCTAGTTTCTGTTTTATGGTAAAAGGCTATCAGTTTTTTTCCAAAAGAATAATGTGTTTATTTATAATTTGGAGGCGAAAATAACCTATAGGTATGTCGTTATTTTCTTCATTCCACAAAAAGTGTCTGGTATTATTTATTTTTATTTTATTTGATCCTATCATATATGAAAGAAAAAATGAAATAAAAAGTGAGAATATATTTTGGTGGTAGAGAAAGGGAATAATAGGGGGAAAAAAATCATTTGGGCAAATGCTTAAAAATTCCTTAAAAGCATCTCATTTTTGTTCGTTTAACGACGAGCAAAAAGGAAAAAAACAAGACATCATGTTCATAAACGCATGCTACTTTTCTTATGATGAGCTAATAGCATGTTGTATAATAGAAACCCTTTAAACCTGCCGCTATGTGTTGCTCTTCTTCTTGTGGCAACTCCTAAATGGTCTTAGCCTAACCATAAAGTGAGTTAGGTTGTATTGGGAAGACTGTTCTTACATAATTAGTAACTATTAACGAAATCATAAAACTAATAGCCAAATTCGTTTCATTTTTATCAAACGTAACTTTTGAGCGTAGATCAAAATCAAATGCTATAAGAACATCATGGAAGACCTAAAAACAAAACCTAGAACATCACCGAAACTTAAAATCAAACTTAGGTGCGACAAATGATAACGCTGGTGATCAACATATAGAACATTATCCAAAACCTAAAAACAAATAAAAATGCTATATAATGAATTACGATAGAAGCAAATGTTTAACATCAAATCATGGATAATTTTATTAACTAGAGTTGATAATTCGATAAACATCGTTTGCAAAACAGAAAGCGAATTGTTTCGTTTTGGAAAAAATAAGGACCCATGCTTGAGCATGAGAGCTAGTGGAACCACTCTTGTCCAATTCTTTTGTATCTGAGGTGGACGTTTTACGCATGTGATGTGTAGATGTATTATATATGGTGAAATGTGATGTGTAGATGTATTATATATGGTGAATAATAATTAAACAAAATAGAAGTTTGAAAGAAAAAAAAAAACACAATAACATAAGTTTGGTCCGGGTCTAAGTTAAAGTGAAATGGTGGACCGATCCATTTTCAACCAGGGAGATATATGATTTAAAGCGCACATCATTTTTCATTTACACAAACTCGAAGAAAATGTTGGAAATATGGCAATCAAATTAAACAAGTAAACGGGAGACGTAAAAAAACGAAAATAGTTCGATTGTGTGACTGAAGTATAATCGTATTTAGTCAACAAAGTTGTATGTGTAAATTAGTGAGATGTTATTTTATAACCAAACTATATGAATTTGAAAATTTTGTTTAGAGTTTACACGATGATCATTGTGTATATGAAAATGAATGGGAATAATAAGCAATACACAAAAAAAGATAGAATATGACCATTGATGAAATCGAAAGAAAATGGTATGATGAAAAGAAATGAGCATCTGATCACAAAATACGAATATGGAGAAACCTAGTGGAATTTTTTTTTTTTTTTTTTTTTCAAACATAGTGGAAAAAAGCTATTTTATTCCTTCCTTGCCAATATCTCCTTCTTTCCACCTCTTTTCGCTTTTACATCTAAATTTTGTTATCCCAAAAAAAAAATTAAAAATAAAGATAGAATAAAACTTTTAAAATTTAGTATTCACGACACTTGTCCAATTTGTGATTTTGCGATCCTTTAACCAAGATTCCTTTTTTTATTTATTTTCTTTCCGCAAATAATGTAAGTCCATGCAAATTTACTTTTTGTGCCGATCGAGTCCTTTGCAAATTTACTACTATAGGTACATAAATTCACACTACTAAAGTGGATATAAGAGAAAAAAAATGGTTACAAATTATTATTCAGTAACATGTCTCTACGTGCGTAATTCTTATAATGATATAGAAATGACAGGAGGCGCACAAACCATTAAACTATATATAGGCTGTTTAATCGAACCAAAACTTACAAAACATAAATAACAATATGGACATATAGATTTTTTTTAAAAAGGATATGGATTTTTTTTTTTTTGAGCAAGAAGAATATAGATATTATTAACCACTTGCGTTTGCTTCATGTATATATTAATTGGTGAAATTGAGGTCATTTTCGCGCAAGGCTTTTTTTTTCTCATCTGAAATATTATATATTGAACATGATGGAATCAAAAGATGAAATACATGAATGAAACTCATATCAGTAGAATACAATGATGAAAAAAACTAAAATCGAAACAAGGGAATATAACACTAAAAGGAGAAATTGAAACAACACTCGCAATCAAAAGAAACAGGGAGAAGAGCAGAAGTCACGGCACAACAAGCTCACAAGACGTCACCAGATCAGAGCAGACCGCGGAGAAGAGAATCAACTAAGACGATTAACCGGAAACAAATAAAAGCGAACGGGAATCTAGCCTCTTAAACCACATAATTTTCAATCTAAAGAGTTTAAATCATGATTTACGCATCCTCACAAGAGGTTAGCCTTACTAAGAAATAATTATAAAAGACCACAGGAGAAACTGACGCTTTTGACGATGCTCTTTTTTATAAAAGAAATTGCAAAAAAAAAAAAATTAAGCAAAGGTATTTTTTTTTAAAGCTTATGTAATTTTTCTTTTATAATTTTCTTAATATACGTATAACATAAAGATGATGATGACATAAGCAATAAAAGAAAAAAAAAAAAAAATCCATAAAACTACTTATTTTTAGATTTTTTTTAGTTTCCAAAATGATAATTAAAATCTTAAGAAATGATAAAATCCTTAACTTTCCAACTGGTAAATAACTCCTTAACTTTCCCACCCACAAATGATAAAATCTATTTTAATTAGGAATAAGTAGCATTATGCAGTACAACTGGTATGTTTTTCTCCAAGTGTTGTCATATGGTCTTTTTTTTTTTTAAATTCAACGAATGTTGCTCATTAAAAGGAAAAAGAAAAGTGGAGGGCGAAGAGAAGAAGAGAAGCCAGGAACGTTTTCTCTAAAATTCCATTGTGGGTTTTTATTATTTCCTCACAATTTAATATTTTGTTTTTACACTTCCCTTTCCTCATTCACTCTTCTTCTTCTTCTTCTCTCCGATTGATTCCCGAGATTTTTCTCTTGCTGCTGCTTTTGCTGCAGCTATACAGTAAGGTGATTTCCTGGGCTCCTTAGCATGATAAATCTCTCATCTTTTGCTTCAGGATCGAGTTGTTTCTTGTGGCTAGCTCGATCTCTTGTTTCTTTAACTTTGTGCATGATTGATTCCGTGTTCGTAAGCTGTTTCCGTTGGTAGTTTAGTTCTATTAACCTCGAAGATTTGATCAACAAAAGGCGATCCTTGCTCCGTTTTGATTTTTCAGCCCTAATCATCGCTTAGCTGGTGTTTTTTCAAGTAAAAGATCTAGGCTTTTGGTGCTTCATCTTGTTTTTGTATTTTTCGTTTGTTAGTGTAATCTATAAGCATATATTAACGATTTCATAGCTTTCTAGAGTGATCATGTACTTTTTTTTGGCTCTAGGAACAGTGTTGATGTGAAGTATTTGATTTTGTGGTCTGGTTGTGTTGTACAGAATCTGTGTAAAGGAAGTTTTTTTCGGTTGGGGAGGGGAGTTTCTTATGACGGGGAAGCGATCTAAGACTACTTGCAGATCTGCTTCTCACAAGCTGTTCAAGGATAAGGCGAAGAACCGTGTCGATGATTTGCAAGGGATGATTTTGGATCTTCAGTCTGCGAGGAAAGAGAGCAGGACTACTGAAGTGACACTGCTTGAGGAGCAAGTGAACCAGATGCTCCGCGAGTGGAAATCTGAGCTCAACGAGCCATCTCCAGCATCGTCCTTGCAACAAGTATGGTATCTTTCATTCTTTGTTGATTATTTTAACTACTTGCGTGGTTTGGTTTTTGGTCTATGTGAAAACTTGTTCTTCATGATTCTGATCTTTCTTCCTTGCAACAAGTATGGTATGTTTTCAGTCATTGTTAGTTGTGTGGTTTTGCTTTGCTTAGCAGGGTGGTACTCTGGGGTCTTTCTCATCAGACATTTGTCGGCTGCTGCAGCTCTGCGATGAGGAAGATGATGCAACCAGCAAGTTAGCTGCACCCAAGCCCGAGCCTGCCGATCAGAATCTCGAAGCTGGAAAAGCTGCTGTCTTCCAAAGGGTAAGTTGCTCTCTAGATCGAATCTCTAAAAACCAAATTTGCTGGCCCTTTTAGTTGTTTGTGGAGACGTTACTGTATTTCAATACTGTGGTCGTGGTGAATTTTGACAGGGATACAGTTTGGTTCAGGGAAAGCCAGAACACGGGTTTCCATTGCCTGATCATTGCAAAGATCCGTCCTTAGTAGTTGGAAACAACTTTGATGGAACCGCTCATTTGGAATACAACCAGTTTGATCTGCAACAAGAGTTTGAACCAAACTTCAATGGTGGTTTCAACGATTGTCCCAGTTATGGTGTAGAGGGTCCTTTGCATATCTCTACCTTCATCCCGCCTATCTGTCCTCCACCCTCTGCGTTCTTGGGTCCCAAATGTTCTCTTTGGGATTGCCCTAGGCCTGCTCAAGGATTCGATTGGTTCCAGGATTACTGCAGCAGCTTCCACGCTGCGCTTGCTTTCAATGAAGGCCCACCAGGGATGAATCCAGTGGTGCGTCCTGGAGGCATCGGCCTAAAAGACGGTCTGCTTTTTGCTGCTCTTAGCGCAAAGGCTGGAGGGAAAGACGTCGGCATTCCCGAATGTGAAGGAGCTGCAACTGCAAAATCTCCATGGAATGCCCCAGGTAGGCTTTGCTAATTTCGATTTCATGGAACTCGCATATATGGTAATCCATCACACCATTCTCGTGCTGATTATACTAAAATCCTGAATTTCTGGTGTGACTGTAGAGCTCTTTGATCTCACGGTTCTGGAGAGTGAGACACTAAGGGAGTGGCTATTCTTTGACAAACCGAGGAGGGCGTTTGAAAGCGGGAACAGAAAGCAAAGATCTTTACCAGATTACAACGGTCGTGGTTGGCACGAGTCACGTAAACAGATCATGAGCGAGTTTGGAGGGCTGAAGAGATCTTACTACATGGATCCACAGCCACTGCACCATTTCGAATGGCAACTTTAAGAGTACGAGATCAACAAGTGCGATGCTTGTGCACTGTACAGGCTTGAGCTCAAGCTCGTTGAAGGGAAGAAGAATTCAAAAGGCAAAGTATCAACCGAGTCCGTGGCTGATCTGCAGAAACAGATGGGAAGACTCACAGCTGAGTTCCCTCTAGAAAACAACAACAATCATAACAACAACAAACGCTGCATCAAAGGAAGGCCAAAAATGAACACAAAAGTTGCTACACGGAACGTTCAGAACACAGTAGAGCAGGCCAATGACTATGGAGTAGGTGAAGAGTTTAACTATCTTGTCGGCAATCTAACCGACTATTATATCGGCTGAGAAGAAAACGAAAAAGCCTCAGGTTTGAAAAGCTGTTGCTTACCATTTAATCTGGCAGCAGCAGAAGACGAAGCTTCTACATCTCGTAGGGCAAGTAATGGATTTTCATGACTCGTATAATTTTTTTTTTTTTTTTTTATATATATAATTATTATAACTCTCTCTATCCATCGAGATTATTATGTATATATAACAAGAAGGGGATGCAGAAGACTGTCCTGGAGTTTGAGAACTTGTCTCTAACCAAAAGCAGGAAAGTAAAGTTGAGAATGAGACTGCTTTTTAAGATTCAGTCTATGGAGGTGTGAAGAAGGCGTATTTACTGACATTCCGGTTTATGTATTTTGATGCATTTTCGACTCTCTCTGTTCTGCCATAAAATGCAGATGACAAATTATGTAACCGATGGGGGATACGGTTTGGTTTATCGTTATCGTTCTTATACAATCAAGACCTTGAAAACCTCTGTTGAATGACATCACCGATCTTGTTCTTGATCTATGTTTCTGGTTTAGTGTTTTTGGTTGATTATTTCCTCCAAAGAGCTCAAAATCTATTCAAGGATCAATGCTATCACGTTCTCACTGATCTTTGGCGGGAGTAACAATAATAAGCTTGAGACATCTTTAATTCACAGATGCGAAATGTTATAAGAAATAAAATCATATCTCTACATATAATGTAAAATCTCATCTAAAGAGACTAGTTGCTTATATGGTGTTATTGTGGCAATAATGGTCTGACCAATGCGAAAGGACGATCTGAATTAACAGACATTAACAATTCCAACACAACCACTTTTGTCGGAGGATGACTCTTGAGACCAGGCTCAATCAGCCCTGCAACAGAAACAATGAACACGTCATCGTCGTCGTCATCATCATCATCATCATCATCATAATCAAAATAAACTCCAATGATGAGAATGGCATTTAAAATTAAGGAATCGAAAGAAGAGAATCATGAAATTACCAGGCGAGAGTTTTCTTCCGCTGTAAAGTTCTTTAGCTAAAGGATTAGCAGCCCAGTGATTCACAGCCACCCGGCTAGTCGGTTGGAACCCTATAATTTTACCTTCGGATGATAACACTACCTGCTTCCATCAAAGAACCAGACAAAAGAAATGAACAATCATGAAGATTTTCAATTCATGAAAAGATAAATATACGCCTGACACATTTCATTGGAATTACCTGGTAAGTAGCGATATCTTGCGCAGATGCCTTTGCATCTTCATTGAGTTTATCCAGAAGAGAAGAGCTTGTAACGATGTGATCTTCAACGGATTTAGCTCTGCTGGTTTCTTTCAAGTAATCAGGTACTTCCCCTATCCAGGCGCCTATGCTGCTCTCTAGGGTTATCTCTCCTACCCAAGAGTAAGCCTCCTTGAGCTTGTTGAGGATTAATCCGCAGAATGACTCCAACTATACTCATTTGAAGTTTCAGACTTCAGTTTTTGAAAAAAATGAAATAAAAACGCAATAACAAGAGCTGTTTTGAAAAGCTACTAATGTCTATGTGCATTTGCTGGTCTACAAGTCTATATGAACACAAGTGTTTTGGTAATCCATACCTCGGAGGAATCTGAAGATTGATGATATAACAGTTCACTCTCTGACCATACAATCTCTTGGCGTTTTCCAGGATACTTTCTCTCGCTTTTCTGCGGAATACAGAATTGAGCCGCAGCACTCACAGCAAGAAGAAGAATTCCACTGGCCATGGTGACAGATATCATTTTCAACAAAGACAATCCTCTCTGTCAATAGAGATTAAGCAAGCCAAAAAAAGTTAACAGAAGTTTAAAAGTCAAAGCTACCAAAGCTAAGCCCTGTCTCTTATACACATCTAGATGTGTATAAGAGACAGCTCTCTGACCATACAATCTCTTGGCGTTTTCCAGGATACTTTCTCTCGCTTTTCTGCGGAATACAGAATTGAGCCGCAGCACTCACAGCAAGAAGAAGAATTCCACTGGCCATGGTGACAGATATCATTTTCAACAAAGACAATCCTCTCTGTCCATGGAGATTAAGCAAGCCAAAAAAAGTTAACAGAAGTTTAAAAGTCAAAGCTACCAAAGCTAAGCCAATCTAATTAAATCACAACATTGCTTCAACATAAATGCTACAAATCCTAATAGCAAACATGAATATATATTGCAGACTGAATAGTTCAGCAAGTAATCGAAATGAAGCAGACCCATTAAATAGAGCAAGTGGTTCATCATGGAGAATACCAATTAAATACAGACAGTGATTTATCAAGGGCAGTCAATTGGCACTGGTTACATACACATTACCAGGCACCAAAGTATCATAGCCGAAACTTAAGCAGTCCAATAGTCAATACCTTTTCACTGGGTAAGTTTGCATAATTTCCAAAACCATCACATGGTAGCTGTTTCCTGGGCAGAGAGTATATATCTTCAAAGTAAATATCCAATGCTTCAGCCAATCCAACCTAAAGAGTTTTATACAAATGTCAGGAATTTAGGGGACCTCATGAAATAACATGCGTGGAAACAAACAACTTAGTCACTAGAGAGCACATTATATGCAGCAGTAAAAGAAATTCTATTACTTGACAGAACAATATAACATGGTTCCCAATAATCAAACAAAAGTGAACAACCATGAAGATGGTAACCTATAGCTTTAGAATGTATTTCCAAAGGAAGAGATATGCTAGCCAGACAAATATACCAAGGGAGAGCCACATGGCCATTCCATGTCTTACAAAGCATCAAGAGCAAAAGCCTAGAAGGGGAAAATGTCGATACCATTTGGGAGTGGGTTAGAAGAACCTCCCACTTATTCTCACTGGACTTTCTCCAGCCTTCAAGCTTTAGGTCCCCAAGTATTGTAGTATCAATTTCTAGTCGATACGCGGGTAGATACTCACTTGCCCAATTACAAAACCCAGGGCCACCAATTTTTTCCAACTCAGAATTGGCAGACAAGTTCCACCACCGACTTCTTTGCCTTGTGTCTGCAATTTTGAAGTTTTCCTTCCTTGACTGGAAATACTCAAGCAAGTGGTTGGTATTCTCGTTTAGCTCATCATCAAATAGCTTATGCAGGACAACCGAGCAGTCTCTTGAAGCAATCCTCCAGTGTTTCGTTAACCACTTGAAAAAGGGAAACATAGATTTTCCCAGATAATCATCAAGGAAATGCTTCTCAGTGCTTTGAAGAGCGGAGATGCATATAACTTCTGCAATAACAGATATAACCCGTTCATCGGATGAGCTAAGAGTGAAGGATGTAGAAACCTGCTGATACGAAACGAATAAGACAACTGAACCTATCAGTATCAATTTTCCCACTTGGAGGCCAGTATCACTAGAAACATCACATCAAAGCGAAGTTAACCTCTCGAGGGTTTTCGTAATCTCCCATTTCTCTTTCAGCTCCAGGTCCAAATAACACCAGCTGGAAGTTCCACAGCTGCCGCAAAACAACTTGACTAAAAGTCATCGCAAGTATGTTCTTGGACAAATCTCCGCTAGAAAGATCCTCGGAGAGAGATCTCCGTAGCCTTTTAGCTCGCTCTTTAACTTTCTTTGTAGGCAAGAACTGTTCAAAAAAGTTATCTTGAAATGTCAAAGCTCAACTTCAGAGCAGAATCAAAAGCAGTCGTTCATAAAATGAGTAAAAGCTAAGCTGGAAAACTGACCAATCTGGTTGAGACAGTAGCCTTAGGGTCGGATCCTCCGGGGAAAACAGTCTCGACCACCATGACAGGGACATTCTCACGAAGGTGGTCATCAGCGGCTTCGCCACCGTCGGCGGCAGCCGCGGTTAAAGCCTGATCAAACGCTACTGTACCAACGAGGCTGAGCCGAGCTGAATTGTTCTCGTACGTCCGCACACACGGAAGTGCCTTTCCGTCGGAATTCGCCACGAAACGGAGAATGTCCTCCTCGCTGGTGGCCGCAGAAGGATTCTTAGAAAAACAGCGAATGAAAGACACGGAGCTTCTCCGGAGTGGAATCGACGGAATAGTTGTGAAGTTTCGAGATGGGAAGAGAAGAGAAGAAGCAGTAGAAGCGGAAGCCATTGACGGACCGATAGAATCACAGAGTCCCTAAACCCTAAGGGGGTTTTCCCGGACGTTTGAGGACGACGAAACAGCTTAACCGGCGTCGTTTCGGTACAGCTGAGAGAAAGTGAGCTCGTACAAAACGCCACGTGTCTTTATCGGACACGTGTCAGTGGCTGTGGAGCTATAGAGAAAGGTTAAAAAAACATTTTCAACATCTGAAAGAAAGAATCTAGACGACGACAATGGCGGAAAAGAGCCAAATCCCCGATAACAACAACGCCACTTCTTCGTCGGCGAAGAAACCGACGCCGGAGATCGGGTCCGGTTCGAGCTATCCGGGTCAGAGGATGTCGTATCCTAACCGGCCAGAGTCGGTGAATCCGGACCAGGCGACGCTGAGGGAGCAGTGGAAGTTCGCAATCAGGCAGTACAGCAAGTGGTACTCACACGCTTGGGGAACTGCGATTCTCGCCGGAGGCGTCTTCTTCGGGCTCGGTTGGATCATAAAAGGCTCTAATCCTCTTCCTTCACTCCAATCGAGTTCTAAGCCTCCTCCTCCTCCTCCTTCTGGACGCGAGGAAGAAAAATGATTCTCCGTGTCTGAGTTTCTTGGTGAGATTCCTCTTGTTCAATTGAGATTCCTTTTGTTCAATTACTCTTGCTTAAAATGGGATTGGAGCTAATTTCGCGATTCTTCTAAAAAAACAATCAGACGAGCATAACTTTTCAAGAGAATTGTTTGATTTGCTCTAGTGTGATGCCATGAATATTTTAGAATTGTTGTAGCTCATAGAGATTCTTTAGCTCTGTTGAACCACGCTTTGCTTGATCCAAAGAGATTGAAATATATATAGTTCTGTTGCTTTTAGATGAAAAGTTCAGGATTTAGTTTACTTTTAGTTGACGTATGGAAGTTCCGTTTCCTAAGTTTAGGATATTCCCGAGTTTGTGTTGCACTCAAAATCTGAAAATTTTCTTCTTCTTTGCTGCCTTTAGCTCTCTGTCATTACCAGATAAAACTTACAATTGAAAGAAACATTTTGAAGCCCATTGTTAGGTTTTATGCTCAAATGCTATTTATCTTTAAACATCTATTTGCAGATGAGGAAAAGCAGCATGAGGCGCGAGTTGGTGCATCAAGAATGGCCATCTTCATGTACATTTTGAAGAACATCGTTCGTTATTAGCAGAGAAAGCACAAACAAAGCAAGCGATTGTAGAGTAGAAACAAAAAGAAACTTGAGTGTGTGAACTTTGTTTTGTCTGATAATTCCAAGAAAGTATACAAATTTGCAGGAAATTAGTGAAAATGTTTGCTGTTGAATGATAAAATACAAAAAAAGGAGAGAGATGTGGTCTATGCAGAGCAGCAACCGGGTTTTTTAACGGCCGAGATATCATCTCTGCTTCCGACGTTAATCATCTGTCCTTTGGGCAAAGCAGTGGTTGGATCATCTCCAGCTTCAAGAGCCTTCTTGCTAACGACTCTGTAGATCTGAGTGAGAACCTCGGTGAAAGCATTATCAACATTCACAGCTTCAAGTGCAGAAGTCTCCATGAAAAAAGTATTCTCTCTCTCTGCAAAAGCCTTGGCTTCTTCCGTTGAGATGGCTCGGAGATGACGAAGGTCAGCTTTGTTACCGACGAGCATTATCACAATGTTTGCGTCCGTGTGGTCCCTTAGCTCCTTTAGCCATCTCTCTACGTTCTCGAAAGTCACGTGACGTGTCACGTCGTAAACTAGCAACGCACCAACGGCTCCTCGGTAATATGCGCTCGTGATGGCTCGGTACCTAATTTTTTAATTTGGTCAATCGAGAAAACGTAATTAAGCTTTTAACCTTTTTAGAGTACAATTGCATTGGATAGCCATGACAAAATATAGGTTCAAAAACGTTTTACACGGTTTTTTTATATTCATGTGAATTACGCATAAAATAATGATTGATCTCTCCATCGAAATCTAATTAATCAAATGAAGTAATTATTATATGTCTACAATATATATAAATAAAACCAGGCGATAAATTTCATGTCAAACTTATTTTTCATATTTTTGTAGGTAAAACTAGTTTTGTTAATGTCAATTCGCAGATTAATAATCTCAAGTAACAAACAAATTATAGTGCTAAGTTTGTTGATTTTCCTTTTGTTTTTGTTACCTTTCTTGGCCCGCGGTATCCCAAATTTGAGCTTTGACGATCTTGTCGTCGCATTGGATGCTACGTGTGGCGAATTCAACACCAATGGTCGCACGTGAGTCGTGGCTGAAGTCATTTCTGGTGAAACGAGACAAAAGATTAGATTTTCCGACGCCGGAATCTCCTGTTAAGACCACCTTGAAGAGGTAATCGTAATCGTCTTCTGCTCTATATGCTCCCATCTTCTGTCCAAAATTAACTTATGAGGTTGTTCTTGAGACAATAATAATGAAAAAAGTTATTTGGCTGTTCCAAGAACTTGGGATGACGATGGTATTCAACTCCCAAATGTTGTTTTGTTTGGTTCTAGGAAACAATTAGTTTTGTTTTCTGTGCGTTTATGTTGTTTTTAACGTTTTCTAAATTAGAGAGAGGGACACCAATTTGAGTTGTTGAATTTGGGAAGACAACGAGAGGTACCAGAAATTCAAGGAATCTCCTCTACTTTTCTTGTTTTGTTTTGTTATATTAATTAAAACGATCGGATAGGCTTAATCATAGAATTTTTGACAATGGTACATATATATAGAGAGACTTGCCAAGAGTATATAAACAATATAATATTAATACTTTTTAATATAGTTTAATTGTGCAATTTTAATTTTTTAAGTTTAAAAAAAAATTAAACCTATACGTACTATATGAAGACAAATTGATGAACCAATAACAACGTTAGCTAGGGTTCGTTCCACCATGAATAAACGGAATAATAAACAATCGTCAACCCTAAAGGGGAAAGAAACAGAAGAATACTTTGATGGGATCCCTCTTGAACTCGTCATCAACATCTTGTCGAGATTGCCGGTGAAGTCTAAAGCTCGGTGTCGTTGCGTATTGAAGCTCTGGTCGTCGATAATCCGCCGTCCGTATTACAAGGAGCTGTTCCCTACCAAGCATCATCCGGCTATACCGAGGCTTCTTTTCGTCTTCAACGCTGGAGGAAATCTCTACTTCAACTCTTCAACTCAGCATAACAATCCGGACGAGAATCTGTCTTTGGTAGCCACCCATCATCGTACGGTTTCTTACCTAGAGTTCTATAGATTATGTCGCCCTATCCACGGACTGGTATGTCGTCAACATGTCGCAGCGATTTACACAGCGGCGGTTGTTTCTAATCCCATCACAGGAGAAACTTTATTCTTACCCAAATTGAGAATGGATATGCCACCTTTCATCCGCCGACAAGTAAGATATTTTTTCGGGTTTGATCCGATTCTCCAGCAGTACAAGGTGTTACGTGTCACGTGGTTTCACTCTGGCGACTCACCCTGTGAGTATCATGTCCTCACACTAGGGACTCGAAATGGAAATCTCTTATGGAGGAACGCCCATTGTTGCTCGGCTCATTATCCTCATGCGGACGATGATGGTATGTGCATCAATGGTAGATTGTATTATACAGCATCCTTCGCTAAAGGCATTATCACCGTAGACAAACGTGTCATCTTTTGCTTTGACGTTAGGTCTGAGAGTTTTAGTCTTGTTCGTAACATCGATACTTTCGTCTTCAAGATGATCGACTACGATGGTAAATTAGGTGTTTGTAACTTTCAGAATTACCGTACTCTTCTTGAGCTGTGGGTTTTAGAGGACGCGGAGAAACATAGTTGGTCAAAGCGTATCTACCAAGTGCCCATGAATACAATGAGTCAGGTACAACTTATCGGAATGATTGGCAGTGGCGAGCTTGTGTTTTGTTCAGCGTTTGCGTATTCACCGGATCCTTTATCCGTCTTCTACTACAATCTTGAGAGGAACGTCATCACAAGAGTAATAGTTGAATTTCCGTACAAGAATGGTAGAGTTTTCGCATTTCCAAACTATGTAGAGGATGTGAAACTTATGTAAGGTGTTTTCAAATTGTTTTTTTTTAGTTTGATGCCTCTTAAGTCAAACACGACGTAATAGATAGAGAAGCTTTTTAAGATATAGAGTTGTCCATGCCAATATTACATACATTTAGAGTTAAAACACTCCATGAGAGTTTTAGGTAAAATCCAAAAGCTTGCGGGCTTCAGCAGCTTGCTCTGCTCTCTTGACCAAATCAAATATCAGTAGGAAATATGCGTTTCAACTCCAAATCACCGGCACCACAGTCACAGCTAGTGCTTTCATTTTCCTTTATGTACGTGGTTTATTCACAATCAGCTTATCATTCTTTGTTTTTTTTAAACAATATTTCCCTTTTCTCCACGTTGATATATTTCCAAGACACATTCTACTCACATGTAAGGCAGATTTCAACATCAAGACATCTTGAGCAACTCCTGTGGGCTGTGGAGATCAAAGATTGAAGTCTATTTTTACGTTCTTGGTTTGTTACTTTTCATGAAAAGTCTACTTAATTGTGGTGATTGGCGTTGTTGTCTTTATTGGCTTATGGTTTACAGTGTTTTTTTTTTAAAAAAAAATGTGCCTTAGGCCTTTAACATTCGAGTTTTTGGCTCAATTAGGTTAGAATTTTAAGTTTATTTGGTTTCATCAATTCGGAATTGGTTCATTTTTTATTCAGTATTTTCAGAGAAATTATTTAAACCTCTCAATTTAATATAAACCGGTTTGTTTCCGGTTTGAGAAATTTCACTTAAGTTTGGTTCGGTCCGTTTTATCCATCAAGAAGAGTCGCAAATTGTGATAAAATAAAATCTGCCAAGACAAGACTTATTATGTCTTCTTATTGCGTCTACAACTATATATCTCAACAAGAAGAACCTCTTTACTCATACACATAATCAAAGACTGGGACGTCACATTTAAGAGGAGACTCCAAGTGTAAAAGGGCAAAACAAGAATCACAGAAATAGCAATGATTCTCTTTAGCCCACTTGTCATCCAATGTAACCTTAGTAGCTCTATATATATTGCAAACGCTGCATTTCTGAACCCTCGCTTTCAACTGAAACACGAGTCTCGGGTAAGCCGCTCTCTTCTGAACATCCTCTGGATGACTCAGCCTCATGTCCCGTATCACTATCATGTGCTTGCAGTCTCCCTGTTCTCGGTTTAATCAATAAAACTATCTTTTGGCTGTGTGAAATGTTTTTCGTAGGATGGGAACAGAAAAAAAAAAACAAAAAGAGAATAGGATTCTTACCTGATGACAATAACGATAGCTAGCTCCGAGTCTGAATCTTAAATCACTGAAGCGTGTACTCTGCATCTCTGCAGATCCGAAACGAGGTAAACCCATGGCTTTCGCTTCACCTAGAACCGCTATCTGCTTTTGCTTTAGTTCTCCGGTTATAATGCCTTCCCATTTTTTAAGAGCTTCATCTTTTGA
Organism: Alliaria petiolata; assembly: GCA_020283515.1. Classification (NCBI taxonomy): domain Eukaryota; kingdom Viridiplantae; phylum Streptophyta; class Magnoliopsida; order Brassicales; family Brassicaceae; genus Alliaria; species Alliaria petiolata. Next base: position 60,832,531 of record JAHZTW010000001.1, read on the forward strand.
GTTCCATAGCCAACTTAATATAGGTTTGCTGTAATCTATCGCTGAGCGACTCCTTAAATCATTGTAAAAGATATCCTAAACAAGCAGAAAAAAAAAACATCTGGTTAAAACACAGAAGAAGAACTAAACTTAGTTAGCCATCAAAAGACAAGAAAATGAACAGATTAAATTCTTACTTCAATGAGGAAGTATCCAGATGGATCGTACTTCCCAGCCTTTTCCATCACCTGGTCTGTAAGACAGTGTATCTTGTCCTTTAACTCAGTCAACATTTGACTTCCTAGTACCAAAAACTCTTGGGTCTGAACAGAATTTCACACAGATAGTATTGTAAATAGTGTTGCACATGTTCTCCCCCAAAAACAAAAACAAAAAAAACAAATAGTGCATTACAGATTTACAGAACAATGCAGTGTACCTTTAATTTGCGACTGTTATAAACCTCAACACACAGAAGGACTTCAGGAAATAGCATCTCCACCGGCCCCTGGATATCTGATGGCTTCACCAGCTGTATAAATAGGAAGACGATAATATTTAGCAGGATGCATGAGCAGTGAGTAGTAAGCACATTCAAAAAGAAAAATCACTTGCCGTGTAGTTATCAACGGACTTGAGAGATTGCATCTTCTCAAAACCTTCTGGAGATGTACTTACATCTTCACCACTTTCACAAGTTTCGCTGAACAAAGGTTAAAATCGTAAGGAAATTAACATCAGCACAAAACATATAAAGAACATGAGCAAACTAGACTATCCAGTAGTAGTCACAGACCTGAAGCAGTGTAGCCTCACATCTGCTTTATCCTCATCCTGCTTTTGTTTGAGTTTAGCAAGCTGCTCTACTTTGGGAATATAAGCTTCCTGGAAAAAGAAAAAAAAAATGATCATATCAGTCATTAAAGATGCAATAAAGCCATCAGCTTGACTACTCCAACTCTCATAGTAAAATCCACGTAAAATGTGGTATCAAGAGGTCCGAAACAAAAATGTGGTAACATGTTACATAAACTCACCCTAGTCTTCTTTACTGTCCTCTTCACCTCAGAGGTCTTTACGGTCCTCCTTGTTTTCGTCTTTCTTCCGTTCCCATCTGATGGATTTTCACTGCAGGATGCATAGGCAAAACCGTTTGTTACCGTTCTACAATTGTCTTAAGTCTCTCGAAAGCTGAGCACAACCAGTGAAAAATTGAAGTCCAATAGTAGAAAACTACATCCCAAATCGTTTTCACCACAAGAAGCAGGCAGGGCAGCATTATCTTTAAAAGTCCGGAAAGATAACTTACGGATGAGAAACGATCAGAGGTTGTTCTTGAGAAAGGTTATCTTGTTCCTGTAACGAAACAAGAAGATAAGATCATCAACACCCAAGTCCTTGCTACACTCGAAAGCCCACAAAACAAGACGACGATTTGGTTGTGTACCTGAAAGGCTTCCTTCATAGCCATATCCGTAAGTTCCTCCTCCGTATAAATCTTGAGGGCATCAGTTCTGCATCAAAAACCCCAGTTTATATAATTATTATAATTCATACTAATTGAAAATAGAATACGTACGAGACATCAAATTGCTGAGAAGAGGAAGGAGATCCGAGAGACAAGTGAGAATCCAAATCCTCAAGTAGATTGAGAAAAGAAGACTGGAACTCGGGGATCGTAGAGAGCTGCCCCACCATGTCTGGCAGATAAATTGGGCCTCCTCTTGGTATCCCCCCCGAAGTACAAGTGCCCATCTCTTCATTGCTCTCGCTCTCCATATTCCCACCAGAGAAGAAGAATCTGATGAAATTCTCAGAGGATGCGACTGAGTTTTTTTTTAGGTTTAAGGGTTTTCGAATTAACGAAATTCTTATTCTCTAATTGATTATTTTATTACGACTTCTCAGGGGATTGCATTCAATCGTCATGGAGCTGAGACAAGGTTTAAGCTACCAGATGAGAAGAAAATCGTCGCCCTGAAGGGGAAAAAGAAAAAAAACACAAAAAGACTCGGTTAAATTGTTGAACCGGTGGTTGATTCGACTATTCGGTCGATTAATCACCAAACCGGGATTATTCGGCTGTCGTTGTACCGTGGGCCAAAGTCGGTTAGATGTTTTTCTCTCTTTAGATATACGCAACCCTAATAACTTTCTTCTCTCACAAACGATTTCATTACTCTCGCATCATCAACCCTAAATCGAGCTGCTAGCATCATCATCAATTTCATTACGACGTGTATTTGCTTTGCTTACTCTCTTGCCGCCGCGATGGCTCCTCGACCGAAACAACACCTAAACCCTGATGATGAACTGAAGAAAGCCCGGAGCGATTATTTCAAAAAGCGATTCCCGGGTTTCAAGAAGAAAGCCACCGAACTCTCTGTTCTCTGCGGCAACTCTGTCGCTTTCTTCTGTTACACCCCCGACGACCAGAAATTCCATGTCTGGCCTGAGAATCGACAAGACCTGCAACACATCGTCTCCAAATTCAACGGACAGAGCATCGAGAAGAGGAACAAAAACTCATGCGATGTCTACGACGGGTTGTCTGCCGAGGAACTCAGAAATCATCTCTCAATCATCAAGGCACAACTGGTTGGAATCAGACAGAAGAAATTACAACTTATGGCAAAGAAGAAGATCAACGAGGAATCAGATTGTATTTGGGATTCTTCTCGCCTTGATTTGGACTTCTTCGGTTATACGCTTCCAAATGTCTAGGGTTTTTTTGTTCTGTTTATGTTTTGTTTAGTTGCAATATTTCAATTTGTATTCCATTGTTGAATGATAGAATTGTGATCATTGTAAGGTTTCGCATCATCTTAATATATGAAAAGGTAGTTTTCAATTTGCTTTTAGGTGATTCGATTTCCCTCTGATCAGGGCATATGTGTATCATTCATTCACGAGAGACAGAGACATACATGTGAAACGCAATATTCCATCAATGTTATAAGCTTTGCTCAAAAACAGAAACACAAAGACAAAACAGTGATAATCAACAACCAACCCCTTCACAATACATGATCCAAGACAAAACACTGAAGAACATACATGTAATTATCTCGGTCAGTATCCTCTTCAATCTCACAATTTTCAGACCAACTTACATCAGCTGTTCACTAAAGAATACCGAGTGTCAGATGATCCATTCTTCTTAATTTCAGAGGTGAGGCAAGACCAATCGAAAGGTGGAATCGCATAGGGTCCCTTAAGTAAACCCTCAGCTAGCAATCTATACGCAGCCTCGGTCTGATGAACACCATCCCAATTCACGTACTTGGAAGGATCATTACAGCTTTCAACACCTTCAAAGCCACATTTCCTACCAAAGGTGAAGTGGTACGATCCTCCTACACCGCAACAAGCGGGCAAGGGCCTCTTCATAAACCCTGATTGTACAGTTGATTGGATGATTAACTTGGTTAGTTAGCAAATCGAATCAATGAACTCGGTCGTGTAGGTTTTAAGTAAAAAAAAAAAAAGAGGATCAACAAGTCTAACCGAATTTGGCTGGTTCTCGGAAAAGCCGCAACTGAGCGTTGTGGTAGTCGGCGTATATGATGCTGACATGAGGGTAAAGCTTCCTGAGTCTGCTGAGTTCTCCCTGAAGCTGTTTGTTGTAGTATTCTCCAAACCTGTTCAGCCATTTCAAACATCCTGTTGAAGGATCGTATTCTTCCATGTTAGATGTTTGATATAATGTCAGATAGGCTACCGAGCATCCGAGCGGGAAATCTCCAGGTACCAGAAATGTTCTTCCCCCCATATCGATCAACTCCTGTATTAAGCTTTCGATGTTCAGCCCCAAAAACAAAAGGTTTGTGCTTCTGTTGTCCCCCCCCCTCCCCCGGACATGCAGATCAAAAGAATTCATTCAGAAAGAGAGATGTTTTACCGTGATTGCAGAAGAAACAGTAGTGATAACCAGTGGAACCAGCTCTTTGATCTCTTCGACGGGTTTGCCCACGAAGAATGCGTAGTTATAATCATTACCTCCAATTTCTCCCATGAGGATCAAAGCATTCTCGATCATATCTCTGCAGTCTAAAACAAGATTAAAAAGGTACGCCATTATTTTCCAAGTGAACCCGATTCATTGCAGCTTAACAGAAACTGGTAGGATCTCTAAGCACAACCCAAAGCAGAACTATTTTTTTTTTCCTGTATTTTTGTGTGTGGTGACTCTCTCTACTTCTAACCCAAAGCTGAATATGAGGTCTGCTGCTAGAACCTTCAAAACAACAATCTAAAGTGCTCCAGTCATAGGCCTTTCAAAAACTATCCTCTGTGGCTAATTTTGAGGTGAACTGAAATAGTTACTCATCAACTCTAGTGGGATATGGTTGAAGGATTAAGAAATAAGATTTGGTAGTCTAATCATATAAAACAGGAAACAACAAACACAGAAAAAAATAGTTGATCTTTCACACCTGAAGGAGAGCCACACAAGTTGGGCAAAATATCCTTGAAGCTCCTAAGCTGAACGCCTAAACTGACATTGGTGTAATCAAAATGGATCCCTCTCTCCTCGAGAAAGGAACGTTCCAGTGCCGTTGCTCCCCCGACCGCGAAATTAACTCCCTTCTCAAAGTTTGCATTTTTAGATCCATAGAAAGGAGGCACAAGCGGCAAACCCAAAAACTCAGCTGTGAAGAGAACCATAGAAAAGAGCATATGAGACAAGTGTAGGTTCAGGAACCAATAAGGATTAGCCACACCACAGGTCCACAGATAATGGTTTTTGTAATTAGACGTTTTCATGTTTTATACAATCAAGCAAGAGGGTTCAGAAGAAGAAGAAGAAGAAGAGTTAAAGAAGAAAAGGAAAACAAAGAAAGAGCTAAAGACAATCAACTGTTTTTGGTTTCTTCTCATAGAGTCTAACAATTACTATTGTTTGCTAAAGCGTTTAAACTAACAACAAACTACATAATTTGTAAGTGGGTAATACATTAAGAAAGAGTCTATTCCAATCCAAATAGTACATGATCCTTATTTTTCGGGAGATTGATACTCTGAGCGTATCAACTAAGATTTCAATTTCACCCTTAAAGACACTCACTCACAGTTCCAAGTAAAGGCAAAACAAAAAAGGACACAGTGAAGAAGAGGTTACCAATGAAATCGATGACGAGGCGGCCGTTTGAGAAACGGCCGGTGGGAAGGTGGAAGAAGGTCTCTCCGTACGGAGGAAACGCGACGTGAGGTGGATCGTTAGGATCAGAGAGGCCGAGCAAGTTTCCGGTGTCGGCAAGCGAATCGCCGAAGCTGATGATCGATTTGAAATTCCGGCACTGCGATTCCGCGTTCGCAGTGGTGACTAAGAGAGTAGGTAAAAAGAAGATCATGAGCTTCATCAACGGAGGAGAATCTGGAGACGCCATGCGAGAGTCTCGAGTTTTGAAATCCTCCATTTTTACTCTATATTTCATTAATTCATTTTTTTACTCTATATTTATTTGTGATTTTATTTTTATTTTTGCACAATTAAAAAAAAAATAGAAAAAAAAAATCAATTATTAGACGCAAGTAGGTAGAGAGACATTCATTTGATATATTATTATATTTGATGCAGTGGTTACGCCTTTGACTTTGAGGCTAACTTTCTTCCAAACAAGCCGATATAGGATCAAAGTATCCAACACAAGCACTTAAGAACCATACATGATTTTTCTTTATCATCTCAATCTCTTCTCTCAAAGTTTCAGAATTCAGACCAGCTTGCTTTGTATCAGCTGTTCATCAAAGAATACTGTGCGTCTCTAATGGCTCCTTGTTCTTGATTTCGGAGCTGAGGCAAGACCAATCGAAAGGAGGAATCGCATAGGGTCCTTTGAGTAAGCCCTCGGCTATCAATCTGTACGCAGCCTCGGTCATATGAACACCGTCCCAGTTCACATACTTGGAAGGATCATCGCACCATCCAACTCCTTCACTCCCACATCTCCTAGTCCTAACGATTGTGAAGTTGTACGATCCTCCTAGACCGCAACAAGCGGTCAAGGGTCTGTTCACGAACCCTGGTCGTATGGTTTACTATCTGGTTAGCAAATTCGAAATAAATGAACTTGGGTCGTGTGTGAAGGATCAAGAAAGTAGTCTATACCGAATTTGGTTGGTTCTTGGATAAGGCGAAGCAGAGCGTTGTAGTAGTCTGCGTATATGATGTTGACGTGAGGGTAAAGCTTCCTGAGTCTGTTGAGTTCGGTTTGAAGCTGCTCGTTGTAGTGTTCTGCAAACTCGTTCAGCCATGTTAAACACCCTAGAGGATCGTACTCTTCCTTGTTTGGTGTTTGGTATAATGTCAAATAGATTACGGAGCATCCGAGCGGGAAGTTTCCAGGGACTAGGAATGTTCTTCCTCCCATATCGACCAGCTCCTGGATTCAACCAATTTGGTAAAATGTAGAGTTTCTTTTGACATACTTAATCATCATCGCAGATCAAGAATGTTTACCGTGATTGCTGAAGAAATAGTAGTGATCACAAACGGAACGAGCTCTTTCACCTCTTCGATGGTTTTGTTGCGATCGAAGAACGGATAATTCAAATCATTCCCTCCGATCTCTCCCATTAGAATCAAAGCATTTCCAATCATATCTCTACAATCTAAAAACCAAAATCAACAAAAGCAAAAAACCATTACAAGTGAGCTCAATTCAACTGCAAATAGCCATATACACAATAAATTGACGATCTTCACCACCTGATGGCGAGCCACATAGGTTTGGTAAACTCTCCTTGAAGCTATTAAGCTGAACTCCTAAACTGATGTTGCTGCGAGGACAATGAATCCCTCTCTCCTCAAGAAAGGAACTTTCCAGTGCCGTTGCTCCTCCCACAGCGAAATTAACTCCTTTCTCAAAGCTTCCATTTTTAGATCCATAAAAGGGAGGCACATGTGGGAACCCTAAGATTTCAGCTGTGAACAGAACCCACCCAAATAATATAATACAGGTTTTTTTTTGTACCAATTAGATCGGAAAACAGTTGAGCCTAAACAATAAAACAGATGAAAAACAGAGCAAGAGCCAAAGACAATTTATTGACTATCAGTTATGTGTTTTTGGATTCTTCTCAGAAATGAAAAAAAAAAACAGTCGTTTCACAAAGTTTAAAAGAAACCAAACTGAGACAAAACGTTTAAAATAACCGAACTGAATTCAATTCTTGTTAAGTATTAAGAAAGTACCGATGAAATCGATAACGAGGCGGCCGTCGGAGAAACGGCCGGTTGGGTGGTGGAAGAAGGTTTCTCCGTAAGGCGGAAACGCGGAATCGGGAAGTTCGTTAGGAGCAGAGAGACCGATCAAGTTCCCGGTGTCGGCAATCGAATCGCCGAAGCTGATGATCGACCCGAAACCGCGGCATGTCGCTTCCGAGCTCACGGAAGTGACTAGAAGAGTAGATAAAAAGAAGCTCACCAGCACATGAGAATCTAGAGACCCCATGCGAGAGGTCCGTAAGTGCCTTCCTTTTTCTATCTATCTTTCTTTTGATTGCAAAATCTTTTTTTTTTTTTTTTGATTTTCTTCTGTTTTGGAAAAGTTATATAAGAGCCAAATTAAATGCTTTCAGAAACAACAAGAAAAGACAGTAACTGACACTTGGCGTGGGGGATGGGCCGATGAGGTAGTAATCGTGAGTTGTGCTATACTATAAATAAAGTGTGGGGCAAAGGCAATTTACTTTGTTTTGTATCGACAACAAAATTTTTTTAATTGGCCTCGTTTTAAACGAATAATGATTGGACTTGTAAGCACCCTCAAGAAAATATCTACATTTGTATATATATATTTTTTATATTTTAAATGTAGAGGGTTGTTGGAGAGAATTCAAAAGGGGTGCAATATTGGATAATATTTAAATTTACATTAATAATTTATTATTTGATATGCTAGTTGTGTGCCTCACATGATCCAATCTGGATCTTCCAATGGAAGGAAGCATCTCACTTGTTAAAACTCTCGATTGAACTTGATCACAAGCCTATATGTTTAAGAAACAAAAAAAAAATCAAGAATGATTGCAATAAGCTTGGAGCGTGTATCCTCCTCACTTTGTTAGTAGTTGGTGGTTTTTTCCTTTTCATCGTTCCGTCTGTGTTTCGTTTACTTAAAGACCACCTCCATTGCACAAAAAGGAGGGTATCTTTAAGTTTTAAAAATATTAAAAAAGAAAAACAGTAGAGATTGGGTGTCTTTGGGAAGACATCCTAGATTTTCATGTGTCAATTTTTGATTGGAAGAAAACATATTTTTCTTTTTCTTTTTCTTATTTATCAAAACATATCTCTTTTTTATTTTTATAAGTCGCTCCTTAAGATTATGAACAATGTGGATGCTCTTAGGTGGTTGGGAGTTTTTTTATCATTTTTTTGGGCATGGTTGTTATTCTGGTGAGTCTCTTTGTGGGAGATATTTATGTGTTTGGGTTGACCGTATTGTTACTCTTATCATTTTTTGGGCATGGTTTTTATCATGTTTTGGGCATGATATGTATTGTTACTCTATCCTTTTCATTCAGATGACCAAAAAAAAAAAAAAAGATTACAATAAGCTTGGAAAGTATGTAATGAGAAGAATAGTAATCAGTTCATCATCAAATGTTGTATTGGGTTCTTCATTATTGTTGGAATTCATCAATACATCATCAAATATAAAACGCATAAAAGGTTTTAGATTAACATGCTCCATGAATTCAAAGTAAATAACAGTTAATTATTTATCTTTTTCCCTAGGCAATCGAGAAAATTTTCTCAGGTGGGGATCCATCTCTAAACCGAGGCTTTTGTATCTTGGATCATACAATGCATTTTGTAGCCTGAAACAAAAAAGTTGAACGTATTGATTAAGTTTTATATTCGTAAATATATCGTTTCTTAATAACGAATGATTAAAATAATTATCTCAGATGGAGAGTGTGATAGACATATAAAAACGTGTAAGCAGTTATCATGTACGTAACTAACTAATTATCACATGGGGGGCATACTAATTACTTAATCNTTGTTCATTATTGTTGGAATTTCATCAATACATCATCAATATAAAACGCATAAAAGGTTTTTAAATTAATACTCCATGAATTCAAAGTAAATAATAATTAATTATTTATCCTTTTCCATAGGCAATCGAGAAAATTTTCTCAGGTGGGGATCCATCTCTAAACCGAGGCTTTTGTATCTTGGATCATATAATGCATTTTGTAGCCTGAAACAAAAAAGTGGAACGTATTGATTTAGTCTTATATTCGAAAATATTTCGTTTCTTAATAACGAATGATTCAAATAATTATCTCAGATGGAGAGTGTGATAGACATATAAAAATATATGAAAAAACTTGTAAGCAATTATCATGTAACTAGCTAATTATCACATGGGGGGCATACTAATTACTTAATCGTGTACGAAAATGTGAACTCAGTTGTGAAAGAATATAGATGGGAAAGTACACACCTTTCTTGACCAGGATTGGCTGCAGTTGAATCAACATTTCTTGTTGGCAAGACGATTCTCTGCATTATTTTAATCAAATCGTATTAAATTTTATTTTATTTTGTCTATTTTGTAGGATAAAATTTATGTGTATTTTGAGAAATAATACCCTTCGTTGAGCAGAAGATGATGATTCCCCATGCTCGAAGTGGCTTTGGTAACTTCTTTGTCGACTCCCCAAAACGCTGATCTGTAATGTACATGTTTGTCAATAAAGTTTTAGTAATTCAACTTTGTTATAGTAAACAAAATTCACAAAAATAGTTTCGTTCATCGAATTGAAAATATAGTTAGTACCTCTAGGGAAGAGAAAGTGTCAGTGCATGGAAGTAGTTGTGCATAAGTGTCGAGGGTAGGGTAGCTAAACCTCGGGGAAGGCTGGTTTACTAGCTCTTGCACGTTTTCTTCAATCCTATAAAAATGAGGACTAATAAAAATAATAAACTTACTGGGGAGCACACAAAAACTTCAATTTATCTATCCCTTGGACTAGATCGAGTGATCGACTATGTTTTTGTGGACTTGTTACCTTGTAGAGCTTTGAGGTGGAGGAGGAGTCGCAAAAACTTGATTTTGTAGAGGATATGTCCTGCATAAAACCGAAATTATTCAAAATATAAAAATATAATAATGTTCTTATATGATTGTAAATTTTAGTGAAACAAATTAATATGCATTTATATTTGTTAAAGGAAACAGATTGAATAATGCATATTGAGAGACCAATACAATCCTCTATCTTGGATAATTTTGATGATCATGATAAATATGTTATTTTTTTATATTGAATTATTGTGCATAGAAAATAAAATGTAAGTAGTAGAGTCACAAGACTCACAACTCGATTGATTTTTTTTTTTCCATTCTTTCATTAGAAAATTAGAACCTTTTTTAAGTTACACATAGTATTTTATGGAAAATAGTATTGAGACAATTTGATTTGGGTCATGATCTAGTTTTTTCTTATTGGGCCACACCTAAAACTAAGCCCAAATTCCAGAGTTTTATACAAATTAAGACAAGGTTGATGTTTTTCTTCATATAATTTTTTAGGTAATTGTAATGTTAATGTTGAAAATTTTAGATAATTGTAACATAAATATTTAGATATTACGGTACAGATCTTTAAGGATTAAGATAATATTTTAAAAATATTTACAGTTTTAAAACTTATAAATTGATGATCCTTCTTCTCCTACTTAATTTATAACTAAGAAACTCCCAAGTAAAAAAAAAAGAGTAAATTCAAAATAATACAAAAGAGTGTTTAATATTTATAAATTCTCTCAAAGATCTTATAATTTTTCCTTAAAATCTGCCATATTTTTCTTCGTATTGAACAATTTAATTTTTAAATTTTTGTTAGGTTCCTCATATATATTATTACGGTTTGGAGTTAAGGTTAACCACTACCAAAATTTATATACAAATAGCTTACCCAGCTAAATCTGTAACCATCCTGGGGACGAGAGGTCCTTCTGCACTGTGAGCTAAAACTACTGGTGGCTGTTGCTGGTCGTACATGTTGAAATGTGAAGCAGTTGGACCATGCTGATACGTCGGATATGTCGAGTAACTTTGTGATCTGTATTTCATGAAAATAATATCCATATTAAAAATTTGTAGAACAATATTACAAATATACAAAACATTGTATTTGTAATTAATTAGCTAGTTACATACAAAGGTACTGATAGAAACTGTTCTTGAAGAAACTGTTCTTGAAGATGATTTGGTAACTCAAAAGATTGAGTCATTATTGGATGTGCATATCCACTGTTTTCTTCCTCCATTTGTTGACCAATATCTCTCTGGGACATGCACGAATATATATATATATATATATATTTATCAAAACTAATTAAAAATAATTAAGGATCAAAAAAACATATGTAAATGTTTTATTTACCATTGTAGAATCATTTGGTTGTTGAAAAAAATTCATCATGTTTTGATTGAACAAACTTTGCTGATCCAATTGTCCGCTTGGTAAGCTTCCTTGTAAATACCCATGTGAATTGCATAATAACGGTTGTTGTTGCTGCTTAGAGAAAATGAAAACGAGTTTAGTTATTAATATATAATCATTGATGGTTTACTTTTTGCTGGCGTATAGTAAAGATTCTATGTAGTAGTAATTCATGAATGTGTGTATTCAGCAAAAGCTAATTTCAAATAAAGAAAAAGTAACGGAAAAGGAAAAAAAAAATGAAAAAAATGAAAAATGATCAATAAAACATATTAAATAAAAAATTAAAAACTGAAATGTTCAATTTACCATTGCATAAACATCTGGCTCTTGAAAATAATCCAACATGTTTTGATCTAATACAGATTGTTGATCTGATTGTCTGTTTGGTAGGTTTTCTTGCAAATACCCATGTGAATCGCAGAATAGCTGTGGTTGCTCCTGCTTAGATACAATGAAAACGAACTTAATCTTTATAATGTATTTTATTATATGCTTTGGCTTTGATGGCCTATATATGATTAAAAACAACATTATTTTTGATAAAATATGTATACCAGTTCAGGTGGATTTTGCACTAGTGTTAATGTCTCTGGAAATGGGACTAGATTTGGGGATTGTGTACTCGTTGAGAGGTTAGCCTCGCTTATTGCAGGATTAGGGATTAATCCAACCGTCTCTTCGCCCACATTCTCAGTTTCTTCCATTATAGGGTCTTGCAGAAACTCCTTTATATAAGACAAAGTCATCACTTTAATTTTATCATCAATATATAAATCAAACTAGGATTTTTTATTATAGAATATAAAATACGAAAAACAAATAATTAAAAATTATACCATTAACGGAGTAAATGGTTCTGGTGGTGGGGAGAGGCACAAAGGACTGAATTGCAACAGTTGATCGTTGAAGACATCGTCAAACAAATCCATATTAACTGGTTTTCTTAACTGATAGATCGATAAATGAGATATTTAAAAATTGTGTTGTGGGATTGGTTAACTCCGTAAGTATATAAATCTTAACAAAGTGGAATCATTTGTTGTATAATAATCATGCTAATCAGATATATATAAACATCAGATGGAGTAAGAATTGAGGGGAAGAAATCAAATTGAAACATTTTCAAGCTGTTCAAAATCAAGTGGCTATGTATCAATCTTCTGAAATGAAATCATGAAAATTTAACTCGNTATATATATATATATATATTTAATATTCTTATATGAATTATGTTTACTTTTAATGTCTTATCTATATATAGATATAATAATTTATTTTAAAATTTTAACGAATTATTTATCCTACTTTTTCATAATTAAAATCTATATTAGGATTCGCGTATACGCATGTTTATAATAATAAAATTTAAAACCTGTTAAAATAATTTTTAAAAAAATATAAAACAAATTGGATCAATACTGAAAAAAATATATGAAAAATACAAAATCTAAATCTAAGAGATATTTATTTATTTTAATTCTCATGTTTATAATAATAAAATTTAAAACCTGTTAAAATAATTTTAAAAAAAAATATAAAACAAATCGGATCACTGCTGAAAAAAATATATGAAAAACACAAAATCTAAATCTAAGAGATATTTATTTATTTTAATTCTCATTTATTTTTAATTAAAATATTCAAAACATTAACCATACTTCTCATATAGTTCATAAACTTTATCAACTATCTTTTTCTATTCTGCTACGCTAAAAACTTAGGTATGCAATTCGAATCCTTCGAGTATGTTAACGATCTCCCATTAACTCTTTCAAGCAAATAAATCTCTATTTCTCTTCACATTCATCTCCCGTATATGATCTCTCTGCTCTGTAAAAAAGTTATGCTTCTCAAGATTCGCATCAAAAAGATCTTTACATAATTATTGATATCTTTCTCTTCATTAAACTCATCATCGTCTAATATCATATCATTAGCATCTAGAATTTTTTAATTAAAATATTCTCAACACAGAATCTGTTGCGGATCCTAAACAACATTAACCATATTTCTCATATATTTCACACACTTCATCAACTATTTTTTTCTGTTCCGCTGCGTTAAAAACTTGGGTATGCAATTCGAGTCATTCGAGTATGTTAACGATCTCCCCATTAACACTTTTCAAGCAAATAAAGGCTCTTATTCTCTTCACATTCATCTTCCGTATATGATCTCTCTGCTCTCTCGAGAAATTATGCTTCTCAATACTCACATCAAACACCTCTCTACATAATTTTTGCTATCCTCCTTCTCATTGAGCTCATCTTCGTATAATGCCATATCAATACCTTCTAATTTTTTTTAATTGAAATATATCATAATTAATATAATTGACTTTTTTTTCCTTTTCTTAAATTGAAATAGATCATTTTGTTTTATTTTCTTTTTTTTAAATTGAAATATATCTCAGTTAATTTTATTTTACATTTTTAATCTGAATCGATAAATTTAACATTTTTAAATTTTTTTACTTTTTATTTAAAAATAATATTTTACCGAGACACGTGTCAAAATCTAAATCGATAAATTGACACTTGTCAAAATCTTTCTTTTTATTTCATTTATTTCTCTTTTTGAAATATATGTATTTTCCTTTTTCTTTTATAATTAATATATTTTTTTATTTATAATAGATTTTAATCAAAACCTTTGGTCAAAAAAATAATAAATCAATATGGTATATACACTCTTTATATAGAAACAAAAAACTCCTAAAAAGGTTTTTTTTTTTTACAATAAAAATATATAATTTCTTTTTGTGTAGAACTGAATTGCAGTAGAAATGAAATACAAAGAAAAGAAAATAAAATACCTAATATAGACGATCATAAAAGGAGAGACACTTACAGGAATTGAGAGATATGGAAATTGGAAAAGAGGTGGATACACGCGAGAAGAATACCTTATATACACACAATAAGAAGAAGGTCTTAAGTACTTTATATTTTCAATGCCACGTGATTCAAACTTTTGAACCTTTAAATTTATGTATTTTTAAATATTTACTATGAAAAACAAAAAAAGCATAGTTCAGAACTTCAAAAAGTATTCATCTCAAAAACTTATACAAAATTATAAATTTACGTGAAATATATCATACTAACTGTAATAGATAGTTAAATTCTAGACATACACAAATAGCTCACTATAATATCTGAACTATATAGACATATTCAATGTTTTTTTTTTTGAAGATGGGTTTATACATATTCACTGTTTAAATTTATATATGATTTTTTTATGTCAGCGCCCGCAAATTAAAAAGTTATATTTTTCATTCTTCAAAGTAAAAACAACGAATAATTTATTATATATTTTGTCGTCATACGATTTATGAATTAAATTTTACAAAACCAATTTTTCATTATATTAAATTATATTAATTGTTATTATGTGAAATCTAATTAACCAATAGATTATTTTTATCATTCAAAATATACTACATTTTCATAGAAAGTATTAGGTTTTTGTTTTTTTACAACAGATAAGATATTACTACATTTTAATAGAAAGTATTATTTTCTGTTAATGTTTTAGTTTTAAGCTATTTTACAACATGTAATACCAAATTAGCATGACAATGAAATACCCTTTAGTCTGATTATCATTATTCAAATACGAACTAATTAGGTGCATCGAGGAAAATCTATGAATTAATGAGATAAATCAGACAATCCCAAGTTGGTAAAAAGACGAGAAGTGAGAGTGACACGAAGTAATCAATCATTACTTTTTGACATAAATAGAAATGTTTGTTTTGTTTGTTGCTAAAAATACAAATAAAAACAACGGTTGGTTTTGTTTTTTTCTGCCCAAAAACTAATGTTTTAATTTTGTAAAAGAGAAAAATAAGATATGTTATGGAAAAGCAAGAAAAGTTATGCAAGGAAAAGTGAACTAGGAGATATCGACTGTCACACTTGTTGTTTACCATTGGATTCTGCCCAATCAGTCGTCTTTCATATCTTCAACTGACAAGAGTATCTCAGTTTTAACTTCTTCTTTTTTCTGTAATAACTGTTTTTATTTATCTAAATTTTGCAACCGTTACTCTTTTAACTTTTTTTTTTCTTTTTTGTAACTGAACTTTTTTTTTTTTCTGGCATCAATCGTCGTTACCTTTTTTAACTTTTGGATTATTTCTTTGTGTTACCACTTACATGCACATGTGTTTGTCAAACATGGAAAGTATAAACTTTTTAAAATACTGTGTCATTAGGTAAAAAAGACAAAAGGTAATGATTTTTTCCCTATTTATATATATACTAGAATAGGACTCGCATATATGCGGGTTTTTAATAAAATATTTCAAATTTGTAAAAATAAATTGAAAACAAATCGGGTAATATGTAAATAAAAAATTACTTTTAATATTCCAAATATATATGTTTTAATAATCTTATATAAATTAGGTTGAATTCTAATGTTTTATCTATTTATATATATATATATCTATAATTTTGACGAATTAATTATCATACTTTTATCATAACTAAAATCTAGATTAGGATCCGCATATACGCGAATTTATTATAATAAAATTTAAAACCCGTTAAAATATTTTTATAAGAATATAAAAAACAACACCGGATCACTACTGAAAAATATATATGAAAACACACAAAATCGAAACCTAAGAGTTATTTATTTATTTTAATTTTAATTTATTTTGAACTAAAATATTCAAAAAACAGAATTTGTAGCAAGTCCTAAGCAGCATTAACTCTACTTCTCATATAGTTCACACACTTTTTCAACTATCTTTTTCTATTAAGCTGCGTTAAAAAATTAGGTATGCAATTCGAGTCCTTCGAGTATGTTAACGATCTCCCCATTAACTCTTTTCAAGCAAATAAAGTCTATATTTTTCTTCACATTCATCTCTCGTATATGATCTCTCTGCTCTCTAGAGAAATTATGTTTCTCAAGACTCGAATCAAAAGTCTCTAAAATTCTTGATATCCTTCTCCTCATTGAGCTCATCATCGTTTAATGTAATATCATTAGTAGCTAAAGTTTTCTTTTTTAAAATTGAAATATATCCTAGTCAATCAATTATTTTTTAATTTACTTTTTTTGTTTCTTCCTTATATGATATTTTTGCTCTCTAGAAAATTTATATTTCCCAAGACTCGCATCAAAAAAGAAAATAGAAAACAAAATCTGATCACTACTGGAAAAAAATATATGAAAAACACAAAATCGAAACCTAAGAGTTATTTATTTAATTTAATTTTTAATTATTTTCAATTAAAATATTCAGAACACATAATCTGTTGCGGGTTCTAAACAACATTAATTCTACTTATCATATAGTTCACAAACTTTATCAACTATGTTTTACTGTTCAGATGCGTTAAAAACTTGGGTATGCAATTCGAGTATGTTAACAATTTCCTCATTAATTTTTTTTTCAAGCAAATAAAGTCTCTCTTTCTCTCCACATTCATCTCCCTTATATGATCTCTCTGCTCTATAGAGAAGTTATGTTTCTCAAGATTCGCATCAAAAGCCTCTCTACATAATTCTTGATATCCTCCTCCTCATTGAGCTCATAATCGTTTAATATCATATCATTAGCATCTATAATTTTCTTTTATTAATTGAAATATATCCTAGTTAATCAAATTTTTTTTTTTAATTTACTTATTTGTTTCTTCTTTATATGGTATTTTTGCTCTCTAGAGAATTTATGTTTCTCAAGATTCGCATCAAAAGCCTCTCTACATAATTCTTGATATCCTCCTCCTCATTGAGCTCATAATCGTTTAATGTCATATCATTAGTATCTAGAATTTTCTTTTTTTAATTGAAATATATCCTAGTTAATCAAGTTTTTTTTTAACTTACTTTTTGTTTCTTCCTTATATGAGATTTTAGCTCTCTAGAAAAGTTATACTTCTCAAGAATCGCATCAAAAGCTTCTCTACATGATTTTTGCTATCCTCCTCCACATTAAACTCATAATCGTCAAATGTCATATCATTAGCATCTAGAATTTTATATTTTTAATTGAAACATATCTTAGTTAATCTAATTTACTTTTTGTTTTTATTTTTCTTTTATTAAAATGAAATAGATCATTTTGTTTTAATTTCTTTTTATTAAATTGAATATATCCTAGTTAATTTTGTTTTATTTCTTTTTATTGATTAACTTGTCACGTGTAACGATCATATTAATTACTAACTTTGACGTTTATTTTTTCTTTTTAGTAATATTGAAATATCTTTCCTTTTCTTTTATTTATTTTTGTTTTAAAAATAATAGTAATTTCCTTCGTCTTTTAGAATTATTATATTTTTTCTTTATAATAATAAGATATCTTTCCTTTTATTTTATTTATTTTTCTTTTTAAAATAGTAGTATTTCCTTTTTCTTTTAGGGTTAGTATATTGATCATGTTAATTAGCAACTTTGACGCATCCAATTTTATATAATAAGATTTGTTTTTTTTTTGAACATTCCCTTTTAAAATTTTGTTTCTCATGAGTTATTTCCTTTTTTTAATGTGAAATTAGCTGGACCTCGGTGTAATTTAATAAAATTACTGTGCTACCTTTTTCGTTAGGATACAGTTTAAAAAGAAAAAGTTCTACGTTGTAGATTTTTTTTTGACAATAAAATAAAAAATAAGTTTATAAAAATCCAGATGACTCCATGAAAAGACAACAAACTTTTCAACGATTTCCACATAAATATATACAAACCTTTAATTTTACGTTTCTGGAAACTATTTTTAGTGCCCAAATAAATACACATACTAACCACCGTGCTTCTATATTAGTCCGACGAGTAACGTAATTAGTTACACTGGTAAAAGTTTTGTTTCAAACTAGTAATTATAGTGGCGTTGTGGGTTAGAAAACTAAATTCACATGCTTACTTAAAAAAAAAAAATTGAACCGAGAATACCCAAATTAATAATAAACCAAACCCGACTTACAATTGAACCATAACCCCAAAACTTGCGAACCCTTAAAATCCCCAAATTAGAGAAGATTATATCTGGAATGCATCTACATCTACCATCATCAGATATAATATGGTTGGCACATATGCTCTCTTTGAAGTTTTGTCAGTGATTGTATTTGTACCAAAACGTTTCCGTACAAGCAACCTGTTCTTGTTTCTTATATTTTTGGTTTGATTGTTCTTGTTAATCATCATCACCACCTATTTTCTTCTCTTTTTGTTTTCACAAAAAAAAAACTGAACTTTAACTGCTGAAAGAGTACTTTTTGTCCACTGATGCAGAGTCAGGGCAGGACCAGTCGAAAGCAGGAATTGCATAGGGACCATTGAGTATACCGTGAGCCAACTTCTGGTTTGTGGCTTCGGTTAAATGAAAACCATCCCAATTTACGTACTCAGATGGATTTTGACAATAGCTAACTCCTTTGTATCCACACAGTTCATCAAAATTGAAGTTGTATTTACCTCCAACTCCACAACAAGCAGCCAAAGGTCTGTTCTTAAACCCTGAAAAAATGATCAGTAAACACATCAGTTAAGGAATCAAACCGTGAGGGTCAAGGACAGAGTATTCGAGGGGCACGGACCGTATTTGGCTGGTTTTTTTAAAAACCGGTACACGGAGTTGTAGTAGTCGGCGTAAATGATGTTGACATGAGGGTATAGCTTCTGGAGTCGTTTGAGTTCTGTCTTAAGCTGTTCATTTTGGTACTCTTCGAATTCGTTGAGCCATCGGAGACAACCTACAGGGTCGTGTTCTTCTTCTTTCGCGGTCTGAAACAGAGTAAGATACGGCGGGAAACATCCAAGTGGAGAGTTTCCGGGTACCAAAAAGGTTTTGCCTCCCAAATCGATCAAATCCTGTAGTTTGTTGCTTAATTTATTAAAAAATATAAAACATACATGTGATTTTTCTTGGGTGGGGAAATGTAAAGATTTGTTACCGCAATCGCAGAAGAGATAGCTTTGATGACTAGAGGAACAAGGTATTTGATTTCATTGATACTTTTGCCTTCGAAAAACGGGTAATCATAGTCGTTCCCTCCGATCTCTCCCATTAGTATCAGCGAGCCTCCAAGCATCTCTCTGCAATCTAAACCCGGAAAAAAACAAAACCCTTATGAGTCGAGCTCGATTCATCATCATAGATATGTAAGAGAACAAGGCTATAAGTTTCTAACCAAGAGAATACGAGGCGCAGAGGCTAGGTAAAATCTGCTTGAAGATGTCAAGCTGAACACTCAAACTAACATTGGTGAAATCAGTTTCAATTCCTTTTTCGACAAGAAACGCACGATCCAAGGCTGTTGCTCCAGACACCGCGAAATTGATCCCTTTCTCGAAGCTCACGTTTTGGTATCCGAAGTAAGGCGGTACGTACGGCAGTCCCAAGAATTCGGCTGTTACATAAACCAAAAATGAGCACAACATTACATAAACTCAAGAAAGCAAATACGGTTTCTAACTTGCTGTTCAAGAAAGAAAGACCAAAAGCAGAGGATAATAAATGGTTGTGCCTAAATGTCTTGATAGAGGAGAATCGGATACCAATGAAATCGATGATGAGGCGGCCATCGGAGTTACGGCCGGAGGGATGATGGAAGAAAGTTTCTCCGTAAGGAAGAAAGGCGGCCTGAGGAGGATGATTGACGTCGCAGAGACGGAGAAAATTTCCGGTGTCGGCGTTGGAATCACCGAAGCTGATGATCGATTTATAATACCGACATGGTGTTTCTGATGAGGCAACGATAATGGTGGAGGAAAAGATAAGTAGAAAGCTTGAGATGAGCTTCTTCAGTGGAGAAGCCATGGCAAGAGACAACTAGTAGTCGTCTCGGTTACTATATTTTTATTAATTTTGACCAGGCTCTGACATTATTATGAATCATAAGACAAACAGAAAATTTAGACTTCTAAAATTTTATTTTTTTAGGTTTTTTACTGAATATTTTTTATTTTAAAAGTTTTTTTGTGTAATTTTTTTATAAATAAAAAAATAGATATTTATAAAAAAAATTCATGGGCCCTTTTTATTTTAATATTTTAAAATATTTAAAAAATTATAAAAAAAAAATTATTTAAAAATATTGAATCCCTTAGTTATTAGGACACACAGCTAAACTGGAGCGGTCGCATCGATTGTCCCCAAGTTAGCCGGCCCTGATTTCGACGACTACTAAGTAATGTCCAAACACATACATGCTCAAAGGACGACAGCTAAGCTTCATGCATTTGGTGGTACACATGCTCTAATCTCTGCCATTCCTTTAGAAACTCAGCCCATAGTGTTTATATAATATGATTATCCAGTTTCTTTAATATTTTTATTCTTTATTCGATTTTCATTTTTTTTTTGTTCAGGAATTTCGATGCCGTACTCAGGATTTTCATATCTTAGTTCATATTGTTCATCTGATCGACAAAATTATCAGGAATATAGTATCTTCCCTGCCATATATAACCTCACCTCGTTATAAACACCTTCTCCAATTGAAGAAAGAGCATAGATAATTAATCGTAGGTGCTTTCTTCGTTTTTTCGTTAACTTTGTTATTTTTTATTTAACACTTGTGCATAACATTTTTTTTTTTTTAAATAATAAATTTAACACTTTCATTTTCTGTAGCAAAAAAAAAAAAACACTTTTTGCAATTGAAACACTTTTGCTTACTTTTAGAATTGTGTTCTTTCCATAATATCCTTAATGAAAATTGGGCAGTGAATCGGGTGATTTTTGACACATTTATCTGTGCCGATTAATGAAAATTGGGCAGTGAATCGGGTGATTTTTGACACATTTATCTGTGCCGATAAGAAGAGGAGGTTATAACACGGAAGAGTATCTCAAAGATATAGTTGATCAGGTAATGGTAAATGAGGTAATCATAAAATAATTACACATTAAAAGACTTAGACATTCGTAGAAAAATGTCCACATGTGGAAACTCAAAAATGTGGTAAAGTCATTTGTACAACCGAGTGAAACACAACATTCATAGATACGTAATTATACATCAAAAGGGTGAGTTAAAAATAAACTAAGAATACGCAAAAATGGAAATATAGAGGAACTACTAATTTTTTTGTATATGTTATTGTGTCCTCAACGCATCCACCATGTCGTCTTTTATTCCAGCCATACCAGGCTCAAGGATCTCTAGGGATTTGGGCTAAACAGGCCTGCAATCATATGTCTATGAATATATATGTAGATGCGGAAAATTGATGATGAGTTATCGTGGAGAAGTATTAGTGAGCAATGCAATACATGGATGACTACTCTCGGGTGGTCGAGGTTTCGTTGTCAACTGAAACATCTCATAATGTACAAGTGCGATGGATGGTTTATGTGGAGCGTCTATCACGTTTAAATCAACTAACGAGTGCGCAAACATGGATGAGAACATATGAGATGGCCATGGATCATGAATGAATGATATCAAGTCCATCTCAGACAGATTCAAGAGTTTCTTTAGTAAAAAGGTATCACCTAAAAGTCTCACTTTTATTAACTGAAGAAAGTTCAGTTTCAGTTCTCAACAATAGACTTGAGATTTTTGACGCGCTAAAAATAAAACCAAATACCATACTACAAAAGTTGTGATGGATGAATGGTGTCATGTAAAAAACGTATCACCTAAAAGTCTCACTTTTATTAACTGAAGAAAGTTCAGTTTCAGTTCTCAACAATAAACTTGAGATCCTTGACCCGCTAAAAATAAAACCAAATACCATACTACAAAAGTTGTGATGGATGAATGGTGTCATGTAAAAAACGTATCACCTAAAAGTCTCACTTTTATTCACTGAAGAAAGGTCAGTTTCACTTCTCAACAATAGACTTGAGATCCTTGACCTGCTAAAATTAAAACCAAATAACATACTACGAGTTGAAATGTATAATTCTGATGGATGAATGGTATCATGGAAATGTTACCGTGGACACAATTAGCATTTACAAAGTACATTATCCATATGGTGAAGACAAAATGGTCAGATTTGTATGGTTATGCAAAGAAGCTATTTCAAATCTCTGGAATCTAAAATCAAAATCCATTTTTTTGCTTTCATAGAAAGATAGATTACTAAAAACACGCGTGGACAAGAGCGAATGGTCTAATACAAAATTACGATTTGAAGGAGGATCCCAATGTACACAGTCGCATGCATGGGATCGTTGAATCTTTTTACCTTCCATGTCAGAGACCGGGAAGAGGTTTACCGTTGAAAAACCAGAACTGTTAATGGAGGTTGTCACTTGTCTGCATCTACCATCATCATATACATAACTTATGGTCAGCACGTTTATCCTCTCCTCAAAGTTTTTGTCATTAGTCAACAATATTATATATTTTCCCAAAACATATTTTTCTTCCCTTTTTCTCATAACAAATAAGCTCTTCTAACTGCTGATAGAATACACTTTATCGGGTGATCCAAAGCCAAGGCAAGACCAGTCGAAAGCAGGAGTTGCATAGGGACCGTTGAGTAAACCATGAGCCATCTTCTGGTGCGTGGCTTCGGTTAAATGATAACCGTCCCAATTCACATAGTCAGATGGATTTTGACAATAGCTAACTCCTCTGTATCCACACTCTTCATTAATAGTGAAGTTGTACTTACCTCCAACTCCACAACAAGCACCCAAAGGTCTGTTCTTGAACCCTAAAAACGGATTTAAAAAAACGTCAGCTAATGAATTCAACCGTGAGGGTTAAGGACAGAGTTTGAATGGCGCACGGACCGTATTTGGATGGTTCTTGGAAAAACGGGTACAATGAGTTGTAGTAGTCGGCGTAAATGACGCTGACATGAGGGTATAGTTTTTGGAGTCGTTTGAGTTCTGTCTTAAGCTGTTCATTTTGGTACTCTCCGAATTCGTTGATCCGTGGGAGACAACCTGTAAAAGGGTCGTGTTCTTCTTCTTTCGCCGTCCGAAATAGAGTAAGATACGCGGGGAAACATCCTGTAGTACGTGGGGAAACATCCGTGAGCCATCTTGCGGTACGTGGCTTCGGTTAAATGATAACCGTCCCAATTCACATACTCAGATGTATTTTGACAATAGCCAACTCCTCTGTATCCACACTCTTCATTAACAGTGAAGTTGTATTTACCTCCGACTCCACAACAAGCACCCAAAGGTCTGTTCTTGAACCCTAAAAACGGATCCATAAAAACATCGGTTTAGGAAACAAAACCGCGAGGGTGAAGGGCAGAGTTTTAAAGGCTCACAGACCGTATTTGGATGGTTCCTGGAAAAACCGGTACATAGAGTTGTAGTAGTCAGCGTAAATGATGCTGACATGAGGGTAGAGTTTTTGGAGTCGTTTAAGTTCTTTCTTAAGCTGTTCATTGTGGTGCTCTCCAAATTCGTTGAGCCATCGAAGACAACCCGTAAAAGGGTCGTGTTCTTCTTCTTCTGGTGTCTTAAATAGAGTAAGATACGCGGGGAAACATCCAAGTGGAGAGTTTCCGGGCACCAGAAATGTTTTGCCTCCCAAATTGATCAAATCCTATAGTTTGTTGCTTAATTTATTAAAAACATGTGATTTTTCTTGGGTGAGGAAATGTAAAGATTTGTTACCGCAATCGCAGAAGAAATAGCTTTGATGACTAGAGGAACAAGGTCTTTGATTTCATTGATACTTTTGCCTTCGAAAAACGGGTAACCATAGTCGTTCACTCCGATCTCTCCCATGAGTATCAGCGAGTCTCCAAGCATCTCTCTGCAATCTAAAGCCGGAAAAACTGAAACCGTTAGAAGCGAGCTTGATTCATCCTCTCAAATCTAATAGATACGGAAGAGAGCAAGGCCAAGTTTCTAACCACGAGAAGACGAGGCACAGAGGTTAGGTAAAGTCTGCTTGAAGATGTTGAGCTGAACACTTAAACTAACATTGGTGAAATCAGATTCAATTCCTTTTCCAACAAGAAACGCACGATCCAAGGCGGTTGCTCCATACACTGCGAAATTGACCCCTTTCTCGAAGCTCACGTTTTTGGATCCGAAGTAAGGCGCTACGTAAGGTAGTCCCAAGAATTCGGCTGTTACATAAACCAAATACAAAGACAACATTACAAAAAAACTCAGGAGCAAGTAGGGTTTATAACTTGTTGTTCAAGCAAGTAAGACCAAAAGCAGAGGAAATCAAGTGGTTTTGCCTAAATATCTGTTGGAACTTGGAAAGAGAGGAAAAATTAGGTACCGATAAAATCAATGATGAGGCGGCCGTCGGAGTAACGACCGGAGGGAGGATGGAAGAAGGTTTCGCCGTAAGGAAGAGAGGCGGCTTGAGGAGGATGATTGACGTCGGAGTCGGAGAGACGGATAAAATTCCCGGTGTCGGCGCTGGAATCACCGAAGCTGTTGATTGATTTATAATGCCGACACGGTGGTTCTGATGAAGCAACGATGATGGTGGTAGAAAAGACAAGTAGAAAGCTTAAGATGAGCTTCATCGGTGGATGGGAAAAGACGAATCGTCGTCGTCGTCTCTGGTACTCAATTGTTATACTCTTTTTCGACCAGTGAGGACAGCTAAGATTCATGCATGTGATACACATGCTTTAATCTCTGCCACTCCTTTCGAAACTCAGCCCATAAAGTTAATACTATAATTCTCCAATTTCTTTAATATATTTTTTTTTTTAATTTGATCTAAAACCCATCACACGGGGTTAATCAGAAAAATCTAAAATTTTGATCGCAATAATTTTATAAATTCCAAGACCATCTATAATAGTCTAACTAAATCTTAAAAAATTATCTCACATTTTCTTAAAATTTATTAGATGTCAGTCTCCCAAACGTCACGAATGTGCATATTTTTGCAAACGTACCAAATTTCCAATAACAACAGTCAACAGTTATTATGTGGTACTAAATTCTACTTCTTTTTATATTTTTTTATGTCAAACACACAATTAAAATACTTGAGATGGTTTGTCCAATCCAAAAAAGATTTACATATATATATATATTATTACATACAAATAGCGTTGTTTTACTTTTTTTTTATGAATATTAAAAAAAACTATTAAAATCCTATTATATATTTTATTAATATATTGAACAATATTTTTCTTTTCTAACTAATAATTTAATACACTAATATAATAAAGTTAAAATTAAATTTTTGTTAAAAAAATTGCATTAAATATACAAAACGATACTATTTATAAAATAAAAACAAAACTTTAAAATAATACTATTTATAAAATGGAGGAAATACAACTTAAAACTAGAGTCGCACTGTTTGGTTTCCGCATGGGATTACTAATGTTTGCTTTCATTACTTAATTAACTGTGGAAAAAAATAGATTTTCATGGGAGCCCGGATCAATAGTAAGAGATGTAAATATGAAACTCTAAATCATTTTTTTTGTGTGGATATGAAACTCTAAATCATTTTTTTTTATGAACCGTATCACCACTCATTCTTTAAATACTTGTATATGATATGGTTGGATGTTGCGAAAGATTGGTTAGACTATGAACCGTATCACCACTCATTCTTTATTCTTCTTTAATTAGTGTTTCAAACAATTATATACGGAATTGTTTTTAACTTGCTGTTCAAGCAAGAAAGACCTAAAGCAGAGGGTAATAAACGGTTTTGCCTAAATGTATGGATAGAGGAGATTTAGGTACCAATGAAATCGATGATGAGGCGGCCATCGGAATAACGGCCGGAGGGATGATGGAAGAAGGTTTCGCCGTAAGGAAGAAAGGCGGCTTGAGGAGGAGGATTGACGTCGGCGAGACGGATATAATTTCCGGTATCGGCGATGGAATCACCGAAGCTGATGATCGATTTATAATGCTGACACGGTGGTTCTGATGAGACAACAATGATGGTGGAGAGAAAGATAAGTAGAAAGCTTAGGTTGAGCTTCTTCAGTAGAAGCCATGGGAAAAGACGAATCATCGTCGTCTCTGGTACTCAGATTTTACAATTTTTTTTTTTTTTTTGAGCAATAGAATCTTTTTTTTTTTCCGCTAAAAATAATTATTGCATTTACTAAAAGGACAGCTAAAGATCCATACGTTGATATACACATTATATTAAATGAAAGGGGCTATTTGGGGTTTTAGAAGATGGATGTCCACATCAGATTTTTAGGAAAGCTCTATCCTACCGCCATGTAAGCAAATGAAATATAGAAACCATGTGGCACTCTTCACAAACTCTTCAATTGGTGTCAATTCTCTCACAACCCACCACGTCATCACAAGAGCACTTCTAACATCACGCTCTCACAAAATTTGAGCTTCCCATAATTGACCTGAGTGAAGCAAATCGTTTTCACTTCCTCTTTTCACACATTTAATACGTCTTATATCACTCATGACTTCTCATATCATAACAAATTCACTCGAATCATTTCCTCCCTTCTGAATCAGGAATAATCACGATGATGGAGATTTCAAACCACCATGATTGAGTTCCAAAGCAAAATCGAGAAAGGAGACAATGGCAAGACCGCAGATGCGACTTCGTTCTCCTTCACAAATATGATTCTAACATCAAAAACTCCTGGGTTGGAGCAGAACCCACCAGCTTGCCATCGTTCTGGAACCCTACTGTTCCTGTCCGGCTAAAAATCCGCTCCGCTCATAAATGTTGGCAATAATATGGATCCGCTTAAGGGAATCAATCTTTGTCCCACCAAATTATCAACAAGGTACGATTATGGTTCTTATATTAGATCGCTAACGATTACGAAGAGATTATAACTGTATGAACTTTATTATTGTTATTGTTGAGATTCTTTGTTATAGTATATTCATTGGTTCACTAAAATTTTTATTTGTTTTTTATTGGTTTTGGGTTCACAAATTATAATGCGTGTTTCTTGGAAGAATGTTGAAATCCCCACAAATCATCAGAAAAGAAAAAGACAAAATTCTCATGCTCTAGGTTCGCTCACACTAGCTCTATCACTCTTTCATTCACCGGTTTAATCTTAAGTTGATGATTTTTTATGTGACAGCTTCTTACCACCTATTAACGCCCGTTAGAAAACATGGGAAACAATAAGACGGAGTAAGACCAATGGGATTTGTGAATACAAAGAGGATTATATCCTTTAAACCCATTAAACGTTTACCTATTTCATAAACTACAAAGTTCTCCACTCCACCAATTGATTTTTATATCCTTTTCGTAAAATCTTAAATCATTTAAACCCATTAAACGTTTACCTATTTCATAAATTACTACGTTTCTCCGCAACCACTAAGATTCACCATTTGTTTCTTTTTTTTGGGTGAATTGAAGCAGGAAATGGATGGCAATGTTCAAGTTAACTATGCTTCGTAAGTTAAATAATTCGGGATATATAGTGACTGAAATTTAGACGAGTGTTATGTTAATCTACCGCTTAATCAAATTCGAAATCTAATATTATGTCATCTCAAATTTCAGGTTCAAGCAAAATAAAGCTGGACATTTTCTTATCTACAAATTGGTCATGATCTAGCCTACGGAACTGAAAGCTATATGCCTATACCATCGAGACATTTCAAACAATTTGTAGAGGTTTTGATACTTGTCCAAGAGAATGATACATACTAATATCCTACATAATTTGGTTCAAATCTCAAGTGCAAAAAAAACTAATTCACAGATAAAAGCTGGGTGAAGTGGAATCTGATTATGAAGATCTCAGTTTGGTACCAATAGGTTGCAGGTTGAAAGATAGTGTTGCCTTGGAGAGAAGCTGTTTGAACGAATGTGGTTTTTTGTTCTACATTTCGTTCTTTAATTTTTTTATGAGTGACCAATAGATTTAGAGAGCTTAGGTATCCCCTTGCCATTTAACTCTTTTCTAACCAATACTTTCTTTTCTTATAATTTTATATTTTATTTAATCAATATTTAGGATTTTATGACTAGGTAGGTTTTTTGGTTGTTAGAGTATTGGACTAATTAATATGACTAAAAATATGCTTATGAGAGAACATTGATAAGAGCATTGGGATAAAGAGATGGTTTAAACAAAAATGAGAGAGGAGGCATAAGTACACTCTCTTAATATGTTTATTAGTTTTGCTTGAAATACTACAATTCTCTTTTTGATCGTCGATGTTTCTGCTATGATTTGTGTATACGAAAGAGGTTAAGAAATAATAGATCCATGGTTGATCACTTTCTCTGGACTCCAGAATGCTGGATACTAAAAAGAAAGAATATATGGTAAAGTTGTGTGTATATGTGGTCCAAATCTGTTAATTGCATTTCGTACAACTCTTGAGTTGGTGGGATCTGTGCTTGCTGACTCTGTTAAAAACAAAGATGGATATCTACAAAGCACCGACAGAATATGTACCTCAAATTAGTGAATAGTAACTCTTAAATATTAATGTTTATGATGTAAATATCAACTTCTATGGGAGTCACAACTAAGATATGGCACATCCTTGATTTTTTTTCCCGGCTAGCACATCTTGATCTGAACTACATAATAATGTTTCCAAATAATTTTTAGACTTATCTAATATATGTCTAATATGATGTTTTGGATGGTTCGATTCGACTTAGTTTTTAAATGTTTTTAGCCGATTTACGAGAACATAACGGTAACTAACAATAATAGACAAATATTTATGTACAGTTCTACAGAATGTAATTTTTACATAAACACTGCATTCTAATTTTCAATTAATCAAATTTTTTTTATAAGAAATTCAGTAATACTTCTAAATAATCTTAATGGAAATTCACCAACACTCTTATATAGGCTGAAATATTGTTTTTGAAGAAGTTCGCATTTATCATATATTACTTCATCTTTCAATTTGAGAATGTATTTGATTATTAAAATTGTATATTCATTTAAAAAAAAAAAAAAAAATACAATCCGCGCGTAGCGCGGTCATCCCCTAGTGCTCTATTAAAAGGACAGCAAAGACTCATGCATTGATACACATGCTCTAATCTCTGCCATTCCTTTCGAAACTCAGTCTCAAGTTAATCTGATTTTTTTAATTTCTTTAATATACTATTTTTTAAAGTTCAGAAAAAAAAATTCTAAATATATAATTTTAAAAGTCTATTTGGTGTACGTCAATATTTAACTAGAGTAGGAGCCGCATATAGATGTATTTTTAATAAGATATTTTAAATTCGTAAAAATAAATTGAAAACAAAATTGTATAATTTAGAAACAAAAAACAAAATTTAATTTAATTAATATTTATATATATATATATATATTTAATATTCTTATATGAATTATGTTTACTTCTAATGTCTTATCTATATATAGATATAATAATTTATTTTAAAATTTTAACGAATTATTTATCCTACTTTTTCATAATTAAAATCTATATTAGGATTCGCGTATACGCATGTTTATAATAATAAAATTTAAAACCTGTTAAAATAATTTTTAAAAAAATATAAAACAAATTGGATCAATACTGAAAAAAATATATGAAAAATACAAAATCTAAATCTAAGAGATATTTATTTATTTTAATTCTCATGTTTATAATAATAAAATTTAAAACCTGTTAAAATAATTTTAAAAAAAAATATAAAACAAATCGGATCACTGCTGAAAAAAATATATGAAAAACACAAAATCTAAATCTAAGAGATATTTATTTATTTTAATTCTCATTTATTTTTAATTAAAATATTCAAAACATTAACCATACTTCTCATATAGTTCATAAACTTTATCAACTATCTTTTTCTATTCTGCTACGCTAAAAACTTAGGTATGCAATTCGAATCCTTCGAGTATGTTAACGATCTCCCATTAACTCTTTCAAGCAAATAAATCTCTATTTCTCTTCACATTCATCTCCCGTATATGATCTCTCTGCTCTGTAAAAAAGTTATGCTTCTCAAGATTCGCATCAAAAAGATCTTTACATAATTATTGATATCTTTCTCTTCATTAAACTCATCATCGTCTAATATCATATCATTAGCATCTAGAATTTTTTAATTAAAATATTCTCAACACAGAATCTGTTGCGGATCCTAAACAACATTAACCATATTTCTCATATATTTCACACACTTCATCAACTATTTTTTTCTGTTCCGCTGCGTTAAAAACTTGGGTATGCAATTCGAGTCATTCGAGTATGTTAACGATCTCCCCATTAACACTTTTCAAGCAAATAAAGGCTCTTATTCTCTTCACATTCATCTTCCGTATATGATCTCTCTGCTCTCTCGAGAAATTATGCTTCTCAATACTCACATCAAACACCTCTCTACATAATTTTTGCTATCCTCCTTCTCATTGAGCTCATCTTCGTATAATGCCATATCAATACCTTCTAATTTTTTTTAATTGAAATATATCATAATTAATATAATTGACTTTTTTTTCCTTTTCTTAAATTGAAATAGATCATTTTGTTTTATTTTTTTTTTCTTAAATTGAAATATATCTCAGTTAATTTTATTTTACATTTTTAATCTGAATCGATAAATTTAACATTTTTAAAATTTTTTTATTTTTTATTTAAAAATAATATTTTACCGAGACACGTGTCAAAATCTAAATCGATAAATTGACACTTGTCAAAATCTTTCTTTTTATTTCATTTATTTCTCTTTTTGAAATATATGTATTTTCCTTTTTCTTTTAGAATTAATATATTTTTTATTTATAATAGATTTTAATCAAAACGCGTGTCAAAATTTTATCGATTAACTTGTTACGTGTCGCGATTATGTTAATAAGCAACTTTGAGACATCCAACTTTATATAATAAGATAATATAGCCTTGTAAAACATATAAGAAAACACGTAACTAAAAACACTATTTTTTACCGCTTTCACTTTTCTAATAGCAAAATAGTATAATACAATAATACATAAGTTGAAATAATGTAGAACACAATGTTCAAATCATGTTGAGGGTCAATTTTAAAGACGGAGATCGACGTTGATATTGGTTATTGATACTATGATGTTCAACTTAGCTGAATCGAAACAAGATTGAAATAGAGAAACTGGCAAGTGCACATCAGCGTCGTAGTGGGTGATGATTAAGTTGTCCAATTCAGAAGGCCAATCCATAAGTGAACCAAAGAGATGATATAATCTTGAAAGTCTATGGTGGATGGAAGTTAGAATCATGTCTTTGCACCTACCAACAGTTTTCCTGGGTAGATAAACGGCGAAGCGTGGCTTAATTAGGTTTGGAGGAGGGAGTAAGATAACCAACGTATAAGGCTGTTCCAATTCGCAAAGGCGACAAAAGAGACCTCAAGTCCTCTGAGAAAATCATCTGGCTGAAATCACAGTGTGAGGAGGAGGTGATCTCTTGTTTCAGCCTGCTAATTACAAAATACAGCAGAAGGCGAGATAAGCTCCTTGTGTTTTAATAAGCTTCTTTGTAATCGACAAAACTAACAGAGAATGACAAAATCAATGAAATTGTTATCGTCTCCTTTATTCATACATGCTTTAATGAAAATACACAAACTCTAGTAATGGATATTAAAAAAGTTATGATGAAAAAAAGCAAATGACATTTATTGAGTTTGCTATTATTATATTGTGCCAAAACCTTGCCGTGCGGAAATATGTTCTTGTTAATCATCATCATCACTACATATTTTACTTCATTTTTTTGTTCACAACAAATGAATTTTAACTGCTGGAAGAGTACTTTTTGTCCACTGATGCAGAGTCAGGGCAGGACCAGTCGAAAGCAGGAGTTGCATAGGGACCATTGAGTATACCGTGAGCCATCTTCTGGTGCGTGGCTTCGGTTAAATGAAAACCATCCCATTTCACGTACTCAGATGGGTTTTGACAATAGCTAACTCCTTTGTATCCACACAGTTCATCAAAAGTGAAGTTGTATTTACCTCCAACTCCACAACAAGCACCCAAAGGTCTGTTCTTAAACCCTGAAAAAAATGATCGGTAAACACATCAGTTAAGGAATCAAACCGTGAGGGTCAAGAACAGAGTATTCGAGGGGCACGGACCGTATTTGGCTGGTTCTTTGAAAAACTGGTACAAGGAGTTGTAGTAGTCGGCGTAAATGATGTTGACATGAGGGTATAGTTTCTGGAGTCGTTTGAGTTCTGTCTTAAGCTGTTCATTGTGGTTCTCTCCAAATTCGTTGATCCATGGGAGACAACCTGTAAAAGAGTCGTGTTCTTCTTCTTTCGCGGTCTGAAACAGAG
The DNA here is from genome assembly GCA_020283515.1 of Alliaria petiolata. Lineage (NCBI taxonomy): Eukaryota > Viridiplantae > Streptophyta > Magnoliopsida > Brassicales > Brassicaceae > Alliaria > Alliaria petiolata. The sequence continues at coordinate 60,865,140 of JAHZTW010000001.1, forward strand.
TAAGATACGGCGGGAAACATCCAAGTGGAGAGTTTCCGGGTACCAAAAAGGTTTTGCCTCCCAAATCGATCAAATCCTGTAGTTTGTTGCTTAATTTATTAAAAAATATAAAACATACATGTGATTTTTCTTGGGTGGGGAAATGTAAAGATTTGTTACCGCAATCGCAGAAGAGATAGCTTTGATGACTAGAGGAACAAGGTATTTGATTTCATTGATACTTTTGCCTTCGAAAAACGGGTAATCATAGTCGTTCCCTCCGATCTCTCCCATTAGTATCAGCGAGCCTCCAAGCATCTCTCTGCAAACTAAACCCGGGAAAAACAAAACCCTTATGACTTATGAGTCGAGCTCGATTCATCATCATAGATATGTATGAGAAGATGGCTATAAGTTTCTAACCACGAGAAGACGAGGTGCAGAGGTTAGGTAAAATCTGCTTGAAGATGTTAAGTTGAACACTCAAACTAACATTGGTGAAATCAGTTTCAATTCCTTTTTCGACAAGAAAGGCACGATCCAAGGCTGTTGCTCCCGACACCGTGAAATTGATCCCTTGATCGAAGCTCACGTTTTGGGATCCGAAGTAAGGCGGTACGTACGGTAGTCCCAAGAATTCGGCTGTTTAATAAACCAAAAAATGAGCACAACATTACATAAACTCATGAGCAACTAGGGTTTTTAACTTGCTGTTCAAGCAAGAAAGACCTAAAGCAGAGGATAACAAACGGTATTGCCTAAATGTCTGATAGAGGAAAATTAGGTACCAATGAAATCGATGATGAGGCGGCCGTCGGAGTAACGGCCGGAGGGATAATGGAAGAAGGTTTCTCCATAAGGAAGAAAGGCGGCTTGAGGAGGATGATTGACGTCGGAGAGACGGAGATCATTTCCGGTGTCGGCAACTGAATCACCGAAGCTGATGATTGATTTATAATGCCGACACGGTGGTTCTGATGAGCCAACGATGATGGTGGAGGAAAAGATAAGTAGAAACCTTAAGACGAGCTTCTTCAGTGGAGAAGCCATGGGAAAAGACGAATCGTCGTCGGCTCTAGTACTATTTTTATATTTCAGGCATTAACTATTGGATCTTACTCAAAGGACAGCTAATCTCAGCCATACATAGTGCCATTCCTTTCGAAAACCATGCCCATAACGTTATCTAATTTTTTAATATTTTTTTAGTAAATTTGATCTAAAACCTATCACATACAGTTAATTAGAAAAATCTGAAATTTAACCGAAATAATTTTATAAATTCCAAGACAATCTATAATAATAGTCTAATTAAATTATAAAGAGCATCTCACATTTTTCATGGAATTTATAATATCAATTAGATTCTAATTGTGAGTTTCTGAATCTGAAACGTCGAAAATGTGCTACATTTCTCCAAATGTACTAAATTATATTTCATTTTTATATTTTTGTCAACCAAACAATTATTTCATTTTTACATATTTTACTTCATTTTTTTGTTCACAATAAATGAATTTTAACTGCTGAAAGAGTACTCAGAGCAGGACCAGTCGAAAGCAGGAGTTGCATAGGGACCATTGAGTATACCGTGAGCCATCTTGCGGTAAGTGGCTTCGGTTAAATGATAACCGTCCCAGTTCACATACTCAGATGGGTTTTGACAATAGTTAACTCCTCTGTTTCCACACTCTTCATTAACAGTGAAGTTGTATTTACCTCCAACTCCACAACAAGCAGCCAAAGGTCTGTTCTTAAACCCTGAAAAATGATCCAATAAAACATCCGTTAAGGAATCCAACCGTGAGGGTCAAGGACAGAGTTTTAAAGGAGCACGGACCGTATTTGGATGGTTCTTTGTAAACCCGGTATAAGGAGTTGTAGTAGTCGGCGTAAATGATGTTGACATGAGGGTATAGTTTCTGGAGACGTTTGAGTTCTGTCTTAAGCTGTTCATTGTGGTACTCTCCGAATTCGTTGAGCCAGGGGAGACAACCAGTGAAAGGGTCGTGTTCTTCTTCTTCCTCGTTCTGAAATAGAGTAAGATATGAGGCGGAGCATCCTATTGGGAAGTTTCCGGGTACCAAAAAGGTTTTGCCTCCCAAACCGATCAAATCCTGTAGTTTTGTTGCCTAAGTTGTTAGAAATCTAAAACACACATGTTATTTTGTTTTGGGGTGGAAATGTAAAGATTTGTTACCACAATTGCGGAAGAAATAGCTTTGATGATTAGAGGAACAAGATCTTTGATTTCATTGATACTTTTGCCTTCGAAAAACGGGTAATCATAGTCGTTCCCTCCAATCTCTCCCATTAGTATAAGCGAGTCTCCAAGCATCTCTCTGCAATCTAAATCCAAAAAAAAAACGTTAGAGGCGAGCTCGAGATCATCATCATAGATATGTAAGAGAAGAAGGCTATAAACTTCTACCACGAGAAGACGAGGCGCAGAGGATAGGTAAAATCTGCTTGAAGATGTTAAGCTGAACACTTAAGCTAACATTTGTGAAATCAGACTCAATTCCTTTTCCAACAAGAAACGCACGATCCAAGGCGGTTGCTCCATACACCGCGAAATTGACCCCTTGATCGAAGCTCACGTTTTGGGATCCGAAGTAAGGCGGTACGTAAGGTAGTCCCAAGAATTCGGCTGTTACATAAACCAAATACAAAGACGACATTACAAAAAAAAAATCAGAAGCAAGTAGGGTTTATAACTTGTTGTTCAAGCATCAAGGATTCGCAAAGTAGTTGGTGGTCAAGTGGTTTAGAGAGTACTCAAGGTCGATAATTCGATTCTAAAGCAGAGGAGAATAAGTGGTTTTGCCTAAATATCTGACAAAAAGAGAGGGAAATTAAACAATCAGGTACCGATGAAATCTATGATGAGACGGCCGTCCGAGTAACGGCCCGAGGGAGGATGGAAGAAGGTTTCGCCGTAAGGAATAAATGCGGCCTGAGGAAGATGATTCACGTCGGAGAGACTGAGATAATTCCCGGTGTCGGCGATGGAATCACCGAAGCTGATGATCGATTTATAACTCCGACACCGAGAATCAGATGAGGAGGCAACAACGACGATGAAAAAGAAAAAGATGAGTGGAAAGCTTGAGATGAGCTTCTTCAATGGAGAAGCCATGGGATGGGAGGAGAGTCGTCGTCGTTGTCTCTGCCACTCAATTTTTGCACTCTTTCTTCGACCGCTAAATAAAGCAACGTTCAGGCAAAGCAAAGTTATTGGAAAAAAAAAAAAAAGTTATTGGATTTTATTTATTATCTCAATAAGAAAAAGAGTAAATTGGCGAAAATGGCCGTGTTTTATTAGTGAGTTGAAAATGAAGTAACTTCAGAAATGTCCAGGACAGTTGCTCCGTTACAAAATTGGGTATTCGATGCTAAACAGAAATCGTGAAAAAATTTAGAAAAAACAAAAATTCTCCATTTTTTTTCCAATAAAAAGCAAAAATGGATTCCTTACCTAACCCATTTTAAAATATTTAAATGAGTGAAAGAAAACAAGTACAAATTGATTGATTGATGCTTGACGCACCCAAATATATCCACGATCCCTCTCACAATAAAACATATTTTTTTATAAAAAAAATTGATACATTTAAAAATTATTAGAAATCACATAGATATACATCAGGCTATGACATCAAAAGCTGATATATAATTTAAATCTCTAAAAAAAAGAGAGAGCTGATATATGAATTTTTTTTTTTCTGAATCACTTCAAGAATAAACAATAATGACATTTTGGAGTATTTATTTTATTACTAAAAGTCACTGTAGACCCATACTTGGATAGTGGAAAAAGAGAAGCAAAAATTATTTATAATGCTTAAAAACAAATTCGAAAGTCCTAACAAATGCATATCTCGTTCTCAAAAGTCAAAACCGGCCTGCGTATGATCAACAACAATACGGGCCACAGAACGAAGAATCTCTGTATCAATAACTAATAATGGCATTGGGATTTGGAAGTAACAAAAACTTGTCTTTGGTGTTCCTTTTAAAACCAACGTGTTCCTTTTCTTGGCTTTGGTTTGTGTGCCAATCTGATCTCTCTTTTATCTCATCACTTTGAGATTTCAGCTGAACGTCACCAAACTCCTCATTCGTATTTATATAATATCCCTATCCGATCTTGTAGCAAACTACTCTACAAAAAGTTTATGTTAAAGACTCTCCTCATACACCAATTTAGTTATTGATGCTAGATTCTAGTTTGTATTTTTTGTTTTCCTTACAAAAACCTTTCTTACCTACTCCATGCATAGCATATATCTCACTTTTTCTACTAAGACTTGATCCATTACAGAATGCTCAAAATATATTATTTACAACACTTAAGAAACCCAAAAAAAAAAAAAAACTATTCTTGTGGAGGAGAAAAATAGTGAAGACAACAAGTATGGTTGAATATAGACTACCCATATTTCAACTAATTGTTTTTTTTTAATAAATGCTTACAAAACTCGACCATAAAATGAATGATTAATGGTATGGGTCAGAAACAAAATAATTGTTTGAAACTGTTGTTGTAGGTGAGAGTATTATCAGGTCATGGAACTTGACTGTTTGGTAGTTGATTGTATGTATTCGTGAGCTGTCCTCAAGGCATTGATTTTGCCTGTTTAATTGATTTTATATATTTTGACCCCAAAAGTTTATTTAGGAAGCAAACAAACAAAACAAATCAAAGGCGAATATTATTCCGGCATGGCGACACTTGAATTTACAGAAATAGCCCTCGTTCATCCTTCTCACCAACCTTTCTTCAACGACCAAACACTCTCTCTCTCTCATCTCGATAACGATAACAACCTCCACGTCACCTTCCGTTACCTCCGCGTCTACTCCTCCTCCTCCTCCTCTTCTTCCTCCGTCGCCGGGAAAAATCCATCCGCCGTCGTCTCCGCCTCACTCGCCACCGCTCTCGTTCACTATTACCCCCTCGCCGGCTCTCTCCGCCGCTCGGAGTCCGATAACCGCTTCGAGCTATACTGCGGCGCCGGTCAAAGCGTCCCTCTAGTCAACGCTTCCGTTAACTGTACGCTAGAATCCGTCGGGTATCTGGATGGACCCGATCCAGGTTTCGTCGAGAGACTGGTACCGGATCCGACCCGGGAGGAAGGAATGCTCAATCCCTGTATCCTCCAGGTCACGACGTTTCAGTGCGGTGGTTGGGTTCTAGGAGCGGCGATTCACCACGCGATCTGCGACGGGCTGGGTTCGAGTCTCTTCTTCAACGCCATGGCGGAATTAGCTCGCGGAGCGACTCGGATCTCGATCGAACCGGTCTGGGACAGAGAACGTCTGCTCGGTCCAAGAGACAAGCCTTGGGTTGGAGCTCCGGTTCGTGACTTCTTGAGCCTGAACAAGGACTTCGATCCATACGGACAACCCATCGGAGACGTCAAAAGAGACTGCTTCCTCGTGACCGACGAGTCTTTGGACCGGTTCAAGGCTCTGTTACTCGAGAAATCGGGCTCGAGTTTCACCACGTTCGAAGCTCTAGGTGCTTACATTTGGCGCGCAAAGTAAGTTTAAATCGTTTTGATCAAGTTTCTCGAAATGTTTTGATCTGAAAAACAAGAAAATTCTCGAAATTTCAGGGTAAGAGCTGCAAAGATTGGCGAAGACGAGAATGTGAAGTATGTGTATTCGATAAATATAAGGAGGTTGATGAATCCACCTCTGCCTAAAGGCTACTGGGGAAACGGATGCGTGCCAATGTATGCTCAGCTTAAAGCTGGAGAGCTCATGGAGCAACCCATTTGGAAAACCGCAGAGCTCATAAAACAGAGCAAATCCAATGCGAGTGACGAATACGTACGCTCCTTTATCGACTTCCAAGAGCTGCACTACAAAGATGGAATCAATGCCGGTACAGGTAAATATAATTATTCATGATTTGTTTTGGAGACTAGAGGAAAAACCAGAACAAAGTTTCATGCTTTTCGGGGATTATATATAAAACAGGAGTGACCGGATTCACGGACTGGCGATACTTGGGGCATTCAACGGTGGATTTCGGATGGGGAGGACCTGTGACGGTTTTGCCACTATCATACAAGTTGCTTGGAAGCATGGAACCGTGTTTTTTCTTGCCATATTCTGCTGATGCTGCAGCTGGAAGCAACAAGGACAGTGGGTTTAAGGTTTTGGTGAATCTACGCGAATCCGCAATGCCCGAGTTCAAGGAGGCCATGGATACGTTCCACAAGGGTGAATCTGTGCTCTCTTGATCACCGACAAAGCAAGCGACCTCTATAAACGCGCAATAAAACAGAAACACAAACACAAACACAAAAAATAATCAACCATTTGTATAACTTTTTGGTTTCATCACAGAACATATGTTTTCGAGCTCGCTGTATTTGATTTGAAGAGCATGAATGATAAATGAGAGAAGCCTTACTGAGCGTTTCATCGTATCACTTATGTATAACACTCAGTAGCAAAAATTCTTATCTCCAATCAATCTGAAAAGCCTGATAAATCTCAGGCTTCTGATTCAAAATACTTTCATTGAACTTTATCCGCACTGATCCAACTACGACCAATGTTTTTAGGTATCTTTCTAGCTTTCATCATATCTCGAATCTGGCTCACGTTCTCCCATTTACCAGCAGACGCTAAAACATTGGATAATGCTATATAAGCTCCAGGTCTCTTGTCAGCATTCAGTTTGAAAAGCTCACCCGCAGCTATGCTTGCAAGGTCAACATCACCGTGCAGTCTACAAGAACTGAGAAGAGCAGCCCAAACGTCTGAGTTAGGCCTTTCCGGCATCGCCCTAACAAATTCCAAAGCTTTGTTCAAATCTCCAGCGCGTCCCATGAGATCAACCATGCAGGCATAGTGTTCCATCTTTGGTTTCATGGAATAATCTCTCTGCATGCTCTCAAAGATCTCATAGCCTTCATCGACTAAACCAGAATGTGAACAAGCAGAGAGAGCTCCGAGAAAGGTTACATAATTGGGTTGGATATGGAAATCCTTCATCCTAGTGAAGAGTTCGAGTGCTTCCTCAGGGTTTCCGTTCTTTCCATACCCATCGATCATAGAAGTCCAAGAAAACACGTTCTTCTCTTGCATTTGGTCAAAGACTCTTCTTGCATCATCGATTCCTCCGCATTTGGCATACATGTCTAACAGAGAGCTCCCCATTTTGATATGTGTATAGACTCCACTCTTCATAACCTGAGCGTGCACTTGCTGACCAACTTCATGTGCTGTCAAAACCGAGCACGCTCCAATCACGCTTGCGAAAGACGAAATATTCGGGTGGAAGCCGTCTCGCTGCATCGAGATATACATGCCAACTGCTCTCTTACCAGTTTCATCTGACCTGCTGAAACCTTCCACCATAGCATTGTAGACTACAATATCCTTGACTCTGGTCGTATTGAAAATCTCTTCAGCATCCTCCAAAAACCCTTGGTTCATGTAACCTGAGATCATCGATGTAGAACAAACGACATTCTCATCTTTCATCGTTTCGAACACAGTCCTTGCACACTCCAGCTTTCCACTCTTCACATAAGCATCCACAAGTGCAGTAATCAACACATCATCTAGTTCAACGTCGCATTTTATGATACGGGCATGGACCAACCTGCACAAGCTACGCGGCAGTGTCATAGTCGAGCCAAGACTACTAGATGCCTTTAGAACCATGGAGAGCGTGTATCCGTCTGCCTTCTCCCCAGAATAGGCCATCCGTTGAACAAGGAGGAGAGATTCTTTTACCAATCCATGCTTCAGGTACCCACTGATCATGTAGTTGTAAGCCGACAATGTTGGGTTGCGCAATTCGTCGAACACTTGGCGTGCATAACGCAGGCAGCCACATTTTAGATGGAGAATGAGTAGTTTGATGGATATGTTCAAATCTGGTCTAAACCCAGTTTTGATGATATCGGCGTGAATCTTCTTCCCGGCTTTTGGGGACGGAGAATTGATGTGTTCTTGAAGAGCTCTCGCGACGCTTACTGCAGGCGAGAGAGGAGAAACGTCTTGTTTTAACGGGAAAGTTGCGTAGTGGTTCGACGGGAAAATCCGCGGTGAGACCGATGGAACTCTGAATATTCTCATGCTTTACATTAGCTGATCTGAATTGTGATAAAGATGGACACTTTGACAGGTCAATTCAGTGGTTTTGTTTACGCTTGTTGGTGATTGGAGAAGATTTACGAGGTTTTCTGTTGAAGAGATTGTTTTGGACCTTCTGGTTTTAGAGAAAGTATATATTAATATACTATATAACTTTAACCTCTAACCTCTAACCTCTTTAACCATAACTTATATATTAATATTCGAACAAAAAAAACAACAACTTATATTAATATATATTCTGAAGCTTCCTTATAAACAACTCTGTTTTTACGGCATGAGTTGCCACAACTCATTTTCAACAACTGTACATGGAGAGTGAGCTAAATTGTAACAAATAGAATAAGAACCGCAATGCACCTTGGCTTTCACGTCCACTGACTCACAAAGTTCAGAAAGAAAAACACTTTCTGGATAACAACAGATTGAACAGAGAGAATTGCTAGCTGAGTGCTGCCAATTTCTTCATGAGATAACTGCAGGAATCAAAAGAACACGGCCTAAGACCGGTATTCCAATTTCAGGAGCAGGTGTGCATTGGCTGATTCATATCAACTTTAGTCTAGTGTTATGCTTGCTTTGGGTGCAACAGGTCCCAAGTTCTACTATCGGAATGCCCTACCGACTTTTTCTAAAACATATGTTATACATGTCACCTGAAAATTGCTTAGAAACTCGTTTTTGATTCAATCCTTAACTTTTTCACATATCTTGTTCAACAACTGTAGACCATATGTCTCTTTTTCGTTTCATCAAGAGTAAAGAAAAAACAGAAACAGCCTTAAATTTTCATTACTAAGTGCATAATGCAAAGAAAGAAAAAAAACATACCACTGTTTCACCACCAATTTATGTCTTTTTAACTAGTAAAGTTCAAACAGGAAAGACCGTGTCTGTCGCGCGTTTTGTAAGCTGCCAAATTCATAGTATCAGAGGAATTACACTTAAAGATGCTAGAAATCCAAATGCAGAAAAGAATAACAACTCTTACAAAGGAACATACAGCAGTGAACATCTAGCATAAAGCATCCAGACTTGCTAATAAAATCAAGAAACATACCATTCCTGTTACACCTGAATCTGATACTGCAGATTCAAACAGATCCTAACGTCATGCTTTCAACACAGATTCCAATGCTTGAAATGGATAGCATTCACAACAGGGCATTTGGTCTAGTGGTATGATTCTCGCTTTGGGTGCGAGAGGTCCCGAGTTCGATTCTCGGAATGCCCCCATTGACTTTTTGCCCTTCTAAAACATTTTGTTTTAAATGCCAGCTATAATTAGAATATCAAACTTTATCTAGTCCTAAAATTTTCCCAGATCTTGTTCAACAACTACGGACCATAAACTCTCTTTCATTTCAGTAACAGTCAATCAAACAGATAAACCCTTAAGTAACGTTAGTATGTTTTTAACGCAAAGGTGAAGACCATACCGATGTTTCAAATCCTATAGATAAATCTTGTTAACTTGTAAACTACAAATAGGGAGAACCATCATGTTTTGTAACCTGCCAGATCAGAAACAGCAAACGAACTGTGACTAAGCATCCAACACAAAATCAAAGGGGATCAACAATTCTCTTAAGGAAGTGAAGAATGTAAATAAACAGGGCATTTTGTCTAGTGGCATGATTCTTGCATTGACAAAGAGAATGCTACAGCTTAACAACATTAGTAACCGGGCATTTGGTCTAGTGGTATGATTCTCGCTTTGGGTGCGAGAGGTCCCGAGTTCGATTCTCGGAATGCCCCCCTTGACATTTTTTTTGATAAGTGTGTTCTAGGGTGCATAAACTTACAGCTCAGCAAAGATATTGTAACAACCCAAATGCACATGTTTAAACAAGTCTAATGCTCACCTAATTTTTTCTCAACTACTTACCAACTTACCAACTAATCACATGTTTTCCCTCTCACATCTTCTCTATAAAAGGAAGGCTTCCTCCTCTCATTTCTTCACACCAAATCCAAATCTTCTCCTCTTCTTAAACAACTCAAATCGTCTTCTTCTCTCTTCAGCCTTGTGCGTTTAGAATCTTGTGACTCCAAGGCAACCATTAGATTCTACACGTCGAGACGAAGCCGCGGCCACCGAAATCGGCCGAATCCGACGCTGCACGCGCCTGCACGCGCCCCCGAAAGTTGGCGCGTGCACTTCACGCGCCTCACGCGCCGCCGCCAACCACCGCCTTCCGCCGTCGCCGTCGCCGGTAAGCCGCCGTCTTCCCTCGCCGCCGATCACCGCCGACCGCCGCCGCCGGTGACCGTCGCCGG
>JAHZTW010000001.1:60877596-60900096 GCA_020283515.1 Alliaria petiolata
CAGCCGGAGCAGAGAACCAGAGAGGTGCACACCCGGAAGGACAGAATGCGGGAGAGCAGTACTACCAGCCGCCTCCACCTCCGCCTCCACCAGTTATGCCAATACATGTGCAGGGTCCGAGCTATTGGGAGGTGATGAGGTACATGAGGGATATGCAGATGGACCATTTCGGTGGGAAGGCCAGTGCCACAGCGGCCGATAATTGGAAGAGGAAGCTGGAGCAAAACTTTAATGCAGCCAGGTGCCCACCAGAGTATCGCAAGGACTTGGCCGTCCACTACCTGAAGGATGAAGCAATGATATGGTGGGAAGGTGTAGTGGAGTTAACAAAAGGACGCTACGAGCCAACTTGGGAAGACTTTAAAGCTGAGTTCACCCGAGAGTATGTTCCTCCTGAGGCTACAGAAAGGATGGAGGGCGAATTCAACGATCTGCATCAAAGGAACTTGTCGGTAAAGGAATACAAGGAGGAGTTTAACCGCCTGAGGAGATTCTGTCGCAGGCGCATGGAGGAATGGGAATTGATCAGTAAATTTTTAAAAGGACTAAGGGTGGACCTCAGGAACCGGTGCTCCATCAGGAAATTCGACAGTCTAGCTGAGCTAGTTGAGACTGCGGCTAATCAAGAGCTGGGCTTAGATGAGGAGTACAAGATGCCAAGAAATGTCCAACCAAGGGCGGTTAAAAGAACTTGGGAAGTCGCCAATACGGCTCCGACAGCAAACAAAGCGAGAGGTGTCTTTTGTTATGGGTGCAACCAACCAGGACACATTAGGAAGGATTGTCCGAACATTCGAAGACAGGAGGTTCGATGTTATCGTTGTGGAAAAGTAGGACATCTATCGAGGGACTGTCATGTGGTATTGGGAGCACCGCATCAGGAGGCGCAACAGCAGGGAGCTAGGCGCCATGAGCAGTTACCGCCACCACCAAAGAGACAGGCAGTAGGAGGACGAGTCTTTATGATTGGAGACCATGATGGAGGAGAGCCGATCGCGGGTATGTGAATTCTGCTCCTAATCGTCTAATTATTTACTTATAAGTCTTGTATAGTTAAAGTATAGTAGACTTAGTCGTAATATGGACCGTGTAGGATCTGTTTTGGTTGGGGGAATAAGAGCCCACACTCTGTTTGATATCGGGGCTACGCATAGTTTTGTGTGCCCGACATTAGCAAAGTGTTGGACCTTTGAGGGCTTACTGATTTCCATGACCAAAGGGATTGAGACAGCAGGAACAAAACTATTGAAGTCTACTGGAGTGTACCAGGAGGTTCCCGTCACCATCGAAGGTGTGGAGTTAAAAGGAAATCTAGTGCAAATGGAACTAAACCACTACGAAGTGATCTTAGGAATGGATTGGTTGTCTTGTCATGAAGCAGTTGTGGATTGCCCGAAGGCCCGAGTCTACTGGCGGAAGGGAGGCTGACTTATCAAGGGATAATGAGACGTACGGGAATTCATATCATCTCAATGTTGCAAGCTGAACAGATGTTGGAAAAAGGGGGTGAAGCTTATCTTGCCACAATTTCTATCGCGAGGAAGGAGGAGGAGCCTGACATAGACACTATTCTGGTTGTATCTGAGTACACAGATGTTTTTGAGCCCTTAACCGGACCACCGCCAACAAGAGGAGATGCCTTTACCATAGAGTTGGAGCCCGGAACTGCGCCAGTATCAAAGGCACCCTATCGTTTGGCACCAGCAGAGATGGCTGAGCTGAAGAAACAATTGGAGGACCTGTTAGATAAAGGATTCATTAGACCAAGCAGTTCACCTTGGGGAGCACCAGTCCTATTTGTTAAGATGAAGGACGAAAGTTTCAGACTTTGTATCGACTACCGGGGGTTAAATAAGGTGACGATAAAGAACAAGTATCCTTTACCGAGAATCGATGAGTTATTAGACCAACTGCAAGGAGCTTCTTGGTTCTCAAAGATTGATTTGGCATCCGGGTATCATCAGATACCGATAGACGAAGCTGGCGTGCAAAAGACAGCTTTTCGGACACGATACGGCCACTATGAGTTCGTTGTGATGCCGTTCGGGCTAACAAACGCACTAGCAGCATTTATGAAGCTTATGAATAATGTGTTTCGTGAACACTTAGATAAGTGTGTGATTGTCTTCATCGACGACATCTTGATTTACTCTCGGAGCAGAGATAAGCATACAAAGCATCTGAGAATTGTGCTTGATAAACTCGGAGAGCAGAAATTATTTGCTAAACTAAGTAAGTGTAGCTTTTGGCAAAGGAAGATTGGTTTTCTCGGGCATGTGGTTTCAGAAGCAGGAGTTGCCGTAAACCCGGAAAAGATCACAGCCATTACTGAATGGCCAACGCCTAAGAGCGCTACTGAGGTTCGCAGTTTCCTTGGTTTAGCCGGTTACTACAGGAAGTTTGTCAAAGGATTTGCCAGTGTATCCAAGCCATTGACACGATTGACAGGCAAGGATGTAAAGTATGATTGGACAGATGCGTGTTCTCAGAGTTTCATGGAGCTTAAGAAGCAATTAACGAAGACGCCAATATTGGTACTTCCACAGCCAGGAACACCATATGCAGTGTACACTGATGCATCTGGATCTGGTTTGGGGTGTGTTTTGATGCAAAAAGAGCGAGTCATTGCATATGCATCACGCCAGTTGAGGCCTCACGAGGTCAACTATCCCACCCATGATTTAGAATTGGCAGCTGTTGTCTTCGCTCTAAAAATTTGGAGAGCTTACTTATATGGAGAGAAGGTCCAGATTTTTACCGATCACCAGAGCCTGAAGTACATATTTACTCAGACAGACCTTAACTTGAGACAACGCAGGTGGATTGAGTTGTTGGAAGATTATAATTTGGAGATCACTTACCATCCTGGTAAGGCCAACCAAGTAGCTGATGCTTTAAGCAGACGCCGAAGCGATGTTTCAGGAACTAAAGAAGTGCAAGAACTTACTGGGATGCTTGCTAGCCTCAGATTATGTGCAGTTACCGCGGAGAGAGATACGATTGGTCTTGAGGCGCTAGATCATGCAGATTTATTGTGGAGGGTACGACAAGCTCAAGGAAAAGATAAGGTTTTATGTGAACAACTAGAAAAGGAAGTTTCTGGATACTGCTGCAAATGGGATGTTCTTATACAGAAACCGAGTATGTATTCCCAGATGACGAACAATTGAGAAAAGAAATTCTACAGCAAGCACATCACTCGCGTTTCTCCATTCACCCAGGAAATACCAAGATGTATCGGGATCTTAAGCAGTATTACCATTGGATTGGTATGAAGAAGGATGTGGCTACCTTTGTATCGCATTGTCAGACGTGCCAGATGGTGAAAGCAGAACATCAGTTACCGAGTGGATTGTTGCAAGACTTGCCACTACCAGAGTGGAAATGGGATATGGTAACTATGGATTTCGTTACGGGTTTACCTATCTCAAGTGGCGGAAAGAATGCTATATGGGTCATTGTAGATCGACTCACGAAGTCAGCTCACTTTTTAGCAATAAGGAAAACTGACGGGGCGGATCAGTTGGCACAAAAGTATCTTGATGAAATCGTGAGGTTACATGGGATACCTGTCAGTATAGTATCAGATCGTGATACAAAGTTCACATCCGCATTTTGGCGAGCCTTTCAGAAGGCTTTGGGAACCAAGGTTCACATGAGTACGGCTTATCACCCGCAGACAGATGGTCAGTCAGAGAGGACTATTCAAACATTGGAGGATATGCTCCGAGCTTGTGTTTTAGATTGGGAAGGGAGTTGGGTCAAGTATTTACCGCTGGCAGAGTTCGCCTACAACAACAGTTATCATTCAAGCATCGAAATGGCACCTTACGCGGCTCTTTACGGGAGACCATGTCGTACCCCACTATGTTGGACAGAAGTGGGGGAGCACCGAGATTTAGAACCCGCAATGGTTCAACAGACCGTAGAGCAAGTGGAATTACTCAAGAGGCGACTTAAGGAAGCTCATGACCGTCAGAAAAGTTATGCAGATAAGCGGAGAAGAAATTTGGAGTTTGAAGTGGGTGACCTTGTTTATCTAAAAATGAGAACATTCCAAGGAGGTTCGAAGACACGAAAGCTGAAGAAGCTTAAACCGAGGTATATGGGACCGTATCCTATCATTGAGCGAGTTGGGGCAGTGGCCTATCGTTTGAGATTATCGTCAGAGTTGTCAGGCTTCCACGACGTGTTCCATGTGTCAGTTTTGAGGAAGGTTGTTAGAGAACCAGAGCTTATTTTGCAGCAGCCGCCAAGTGACCTCCGTAAGAATCTGACCGCGCTTAGTCAACCAGTGGCGATCCTAGAATGTCAAGAAAAAGAAGTTCAAGGGAAAGCGACTTCGATGCTCAAAGTTCGTTGGGAAAGAGATGGTATCCACGAAGAAACCTGGGAATCCGAAACTCAGATGAAAGAAGACTATCCGGGACTTTTCGAGAAGCAAATCGGTACGTTACTCTAACTCTGAATTCGGGGACGAATTCCTCATTAGTGGGGAAGAATTGTAACAACCCACACGTTTTTTTTTTATGTCTAACCTTCACCTACTTACCAACTCACCAACCCAAATCACGTTTCCCTCTCCCATCTACCCCTCTCCCATTCTCCTATATAAGAACAAGCTCTCCATCATTGTATCTCACACCAAAATCATCTTCTTCTCTACTTATAAACTCCTCCAAATCGTCTTCTTCTTTTTTTTTAAGCCTTGTGCGCTTAAAATCTCGCAACTCCGAGGCCACCATTAGATTCTACACGTCGAGACGAAGTCGCGGCCACCGAAATCAGCCGAATCCGACACCGCACACGCCGCCACGCGCCACCTGAAATTGGCGAGTGAACTTCACGCGCCACCGGCGACCTCCGCCCTCCGTCGTCGCCGTCGCCGGTAAGCCGCCGCCTTCTTTCGCCGCCGACCACCGCCGTCAGTGACCGTCGCCGGAGTACCGCCGTGATCTCCGGTGACCGGTTCGGTCTGGTCGGTTTGGTTTAGGCCGGTTTGATTCGGTCGGATCCGGTTCGGGTAATCGGGTCGGGTCGGGTTATCGGGTCGGATTATGGGATCGGGTTATCGGGTCGGGTTATCGGTCGGGTTATCGGGTCGTGTTATCGGGTCGGGTTATCGGGTCGGGTTATCGGGTCGGGTTATCGAGTCGGGTTATTGGGTCGGGTTATCGGGTCGGATCTGGTTTGGTTCGGGTCTGGGTTAACCAGGTCTAACCAGTTTAAACCGTTGATTTGACCGTTGACCGTTAACCGTTGACTTTGACCTTGCCCGTTGACTTTGACCGGTTCAACCCGTAGACCGTTTTCCGTCGTTCGAAAGCCGTTCTCACTCGGTTTTTCGTTCTGATTTCAGATTTGACGACCGTTTAAGCATTCAGAGCTCAGATCAATCAGATATCTGCACTTTGCCAAGGTGAGGGGGATTCCGATCAATTCCTCTTACACTGCGTATCATGATAGAAGTGTCTAGGGAGTTCGTTCATACCTATGTGTATCTATAAGCATACACATAGTTGTCGTGATCTATATACATACGTAAAACTATATCTATATATTGTAATGGTTGATGAGTGTTACACCTAGATCTATGCTTAGGTTGCTGAGAACGAATATGGTTATGTGATGTTTGAGGATTGTTTGCGGGTGTATGTATTCCGTGGGGATATGCAATGTGCGGGTTGGGAGGTATGAGTTTTAGGATGAGGCTTGAGGCCTGTGTGTGCGGTCGGTGTAAGGCCTGTTGGGATGACGATTTCCTAGCAGGGTTGCATCGTTTTTCTTGTTGGATCACGCGGGTACCGATTGAGGTGGCGTCAGATCCATCGCTGGAGGGGGCAAGCAGCGAGCCCAAAGATAGTGGTGCGGACACTGATTTCCGTATAGGGGCGTGAACGCGCGGGTACCGATTGAGGTGGTGCGGGTCATGGTAGACCATGTGGGGTATAGGGGCGTGAACGCGCGGTGACCGATTGAGGTGGCGCGGGTCACGTGGTAGCCACAGTATTTGTTGATTGCTTATGCTTTACTGGATGTTCTAGCTAGGTACTTTTGTTATGATATGTGTTGTTTGATGGTGGTTGATCGTAGTTTCTCTCACTGAGCATCAGTCGAGATGCTCACCCCTCATTCTTTTTCCTTTTCAGGTGAGCCTGAGGAAGTGCAAGAGTAAAAGTCTCGGTTTGGTGCAACGTTTCGGGTTTCGGGGTGGCTTTTGTATTGTTAAAATAATTTATGTTTTAAATAATGATTGTATGTTTTTATTCGATATTTCGGTTGATAAACATGATTTGGAATGCGTGCGGATTTTAACGGATTTAATAATAAATGGAGTGTTTTGTAATAATTTAAATAACTTGAGGTATAAGTTAGGGTTCGTGGCACGCCGTTCTCGAGAGAGGATGAGACGGGTGTTACAGATATGTTCACTAACACATATAAATATGCTTGTCCAACATTCAAGGGTACAATGACTAAGGCTCTGCTTAATGAAAGCAGGTGGCTCTGATCACGATTCCAGCAGCTAAATGCAATAACATATAACTTATATCTTGTTATGTAGTCATTAGTCAAAGAAGTGGATCAAATACTTTTCAGTTTTCACCTAAGATCTCCAGGTCTCATCCTTGACAAATTACTTATCAAACACTAATGACAATTCCAGCTGTTCCCATGTTTTCAGAGGAACATTAAAGAACATTTCAAAGGGTGTATCTTTCACATCTGCAACATTTGTTGATAGACTGAAAGCGCTTTTATACCATAAGATTCCTATCAGACGAATTACACTAGATAATGCATTAGATAAAGCGGAGAGCATCTAGCTTAAGGCCCTAACATCTAATACTTCAGATTCAAACAGATCCTAACATCATGGTTTCAACTTGTACTGCAGATACTAATGCCATCTTAACAACTTATACTGCAGATATAATGCTTGAAACGTATTACATAAATAACAGGGCATTTGGTCTAGTGGTATGATTCTCGCTTTGGGTGCGAGAGGTCCCGAGTTCGATTCTCGGAATGCCCCCATTGACTTTTTCAAAGTACGTGGACTAAATGACAGCTGAGATTTTTTCCATCTAATTTTTTCCTTTTGTACCTGATTTTCAAAGACGGCATTCAGCAATTCAACACTGTGTATTGGCCTAATATTGTCAACAATATTAAATTACAGACAATCCACCTTCACTACTAAGCCCTTGAAGTCAACTGATAGATCTAGATCTAAAATGTAGCTCTCTTTTTATATCATCTAAGCAAGTAAACATTTTCTCACCANTATTAAATTACAGACAATCCACCTTCACTACTAAGCCCTTGAAGTCAACTGATAGATCTAGATCTAAAATGTAGCTCTCTTTTTATATCATCTAAGCAAGTAAACATTTTCTCACCATATTCATGAATCAAATAGAAGAGTTTGAACTTACACTAACAGTATGTTGCCAGCTGTGTCATGAATAAACTGCTCAAGAGAGAAAGTTAGGCGCATATATTTCCTGTAAATAAGAGTGAACCGAGTATTATCTTTCCCGCAAAGGATTAGACAAGGTCTAGTGGTATGATTCTCGCTTTGGGTGCGAGAGGTCCCGAGTTCGATTCTCGGAATGCCCCCACTGACTTTTTCTAAAACAAATGTTCTAAAGTCTGCTGAAAGTTATTTAGAATATCAAATCTTTATTTAGTCCTAATTTTTTCACAGATCTTGTTCAACAACTGAGAACCATATCTTGGTTTTAAAGGGCGCTAGGCGCAGTGGAGCGCAACTCTTCATCTATGCGCCTTGCGCCTTAGGCGCATTGAGGCGCGCGCTTTACCTTACTTTTGGAGAAACATAGAACCATGTGTATATGTTAACCATCATGCTTATTACCTGCTCATCATCCCCAAGCTTCTTCTTCACCCACCAAATCTCCTTTCAAGAGACGAAACCAAACGATAAAACCGTTTACAAGCCGTCCTCTAGGCTCAGATCTAAAATCTAGGAAAATCTACAACCTCTCAACAACCTTCGGAAAATCGTCAGATCCTGTGTCATCATCTCCTCCAGGCCAAAATCATGGCTTTTCCCGTGATCTTGTATCGCATATCTTCATCTGTGTTCTTGAATGATGGCCTCCCATGATTTCATCTATAAAGCGCACGCTTTTCTCGCCGAGGCGTAAAGGTCATCGATTCTGCGCCTTGCGCCTCAGGCGCAGAAAGAGCGCGCTTTTTAAAACCAAGAACCATATATCTCCCTTTCACTTCAGAAAATGAATATCGTAAACAAAAACGCTATAATGTTTTATTACTAGTTCCTTAATGCAATGGAAAAGAAAAGAAAAACATACCGCTTCACGTCCAATTAATAAATCATTTTAACCAGTAAACTTCTTAGGGAGGACAGCGAATGAGCTGCAGAAACAGAAAAAACAAAAAAAAAAGATTGTGATTATGCATTCCAACAGAAAAGCAAAGATAGAAGGCATTAGCTGAACAACTTAAGAAACAGGCCATTTAGTCTAGTGGTATGGTCCCGAGTTCGATTCTTGGAATGCCCCCATTGACTTTTTTTAAGTAGATGGTCTACATTCCAGCAGGAAAATTCTTACAAGATCATATCTTTTTTAGTCCTACATTTTTCATTTCAGCAATTGAATATCCCATCAAGTTATATAATTAACTTCTTAATGCAACGGAAAAGAAAAACATACCAAGGACCATCTCGTTTTGTAAGCTGCCTACTTCACAACGAATGAGCTGCAAAAACATAAAAGGAAGTGTGATTAAGCATTCCAACAGAAAAGCAGAGGGAAGCAACAATTTTCTCACATAAACGATAGAATGCAAATAGAAAGCATTAACTGAACAACATAAGAAACAGGGCATTTGGTGAAGAGTGTTTTCTCTTTTCCACCGAATTAAACAACACAATGCTTTGATGGAACTAAATAAACAACAAGGCATTTGGACTAGTGGTATGATTCTCGCTTTGGGTGCGAGAGGAAAACCCTTAAGTTACGTTAGTATGTTTTTAACGCAAAGGTGAAGAGCATACCGATGTTTCAAGTCCTATAGATAAATCTTATTAACTTGTAAACTCCATATAGGAAGAACCATCATGTTTTGTAAGCTGCCAGATCCACAAAGAATGAGCTCAGAAACAGCAAACGAATTGTGACTAAATCAACAATTCTCTTAAGGAAAAGGAAAGAATGTAAATAAACAGGGCATTTTTGTTCTAATACTGTTCCAAGAAAGCCTAAGGAAACAAAGAGAATGCTATAACTTAACAACATCAGTAACCGGGCATTTGGTCTAGTGGTATGATTCTCGCTTTGGGTGCGAGAGGTCCCGAGTTCGATTCTCGGAATGCCCCATTGACTTTTTAAAGTAGAATATCTAAATTTAAGCAGAAACTTGCTTAGAAAATCAGATCTTCATACCGTGTAAATTGACTTTCAATTCAGATTCTAATGCTTGAAATGGATTACATCAATAACAGGGCATTTGGTCTAGTGGTATGATTCTCGCTTTGGGTGCGAGAGGTCCCGAGTTCGATTCTCGGAATGCCCCCTTGACTTTTTTTTGATAAGTGTGTTCTAGGGTGCATAAACATACAGCTCAGGCAAAGATATGTTCACTAACACATATAAATATGCTTGTCCAACATTCAAGGGTACAATGACTAAGGATCTACTTAATGAAAGCAGGCGGCTCTGATCACAATTCCAGCAGCTAAATGCAATAACATATAGTTTTCAAATAACATGTCATTAGTCAAAGAAGTGGATCATATAATTTTCAGTTTTCACCTAAGATCTCTAGGTCTCATCCTTGGCAAATTACTTATCAAACACTGATCAAAATTCCAGCCGCTCCCATGTTTTCAGAGGAACATTAAAGAACATTTCAAAGGATGCATCTTTCACATCTGTTGATGGACTGAAAGCGTTTTTATACCATAAGATTCCTATCAGACGAAGAAATTAAGCATCGTTGCATCTAATACTTCAGATTCAAACAGATCCTAACATCATGGTTACAACTTGTACTGCAGATCCTAATGCCATCTTAACAACTTATACTGCAGATATAATGCTTGAAACGTATTACATAAATAACAGGGCATTTGGTCTAGTGGTATGATTCTCGCTTTGGGTGCGAGAGGTCCCGAGTTCGATTCTCGGAATGCCCCCATTGACTTTTTGTAAAACAAATGTTCTAAATGCCAGCTAACATTCCATCAATATTAAATTACGGGCAATCCACCTTCACTGTTAAGCCCTGAAAGTCAACTAACAGAACTAGATCTAAAACGTAATTTTTTTCTTATAGATTATCTAACCAAGAAACAGAACCAAAGACAAATGCTGAAAAGAAAAGAAAATTTAGAATAATTCGAACTTACTCTAGCTGTATGTTGCCAGAATCATCAAGAATTGAACCCTCGAAAGGAAAACCCCCAAGAGTAATTTTTTTTCTAAAAACAGTGTGAAGAGTGTTTTATCTTTTCCACAGGATTAAACAATACAATGCGTTGATGGAACTAAATAAACAACAGGGTATTTGGTCTAGTGGTATGATTCTCGCTTTGGGTGCGAGAGGTCCCGAGTTCGATTCTCGGAATGCCCCCATTGACTTTTTCTAAAGTAGATGTTCTAAAGCCTGCTAAAATTTACTTAGAACATTAAGTCTTTATTTAGTCCTAGATTTGTCACAGATCTTGTTCAGCAACTGAGGGCCATATATCCCCCTTTCATTTCAGCAAGTGCATATCAAATATAAAACTCTATAAAATTTCGTTATTGGGCAATGGAAAAGCAATATATACCTCTGTTTCACGACGAATCAGTAAATCATATTACCCAGTAATAGGGAGGACCAACTCGTTTTGCAAGCTGCCTAATTAACAAAAATGAGCTGCAGAAACAGAAAAAAGAACTGTAAGTGAGCATTCCATAAGAAACCATTTCCTTAGGGAAGTGAAAGAATGCAAATAGAAGGCACTGACTGAACTACATAAGAAAACAGGGCATTTGGTCTAGTGGTATGATTCTCGCTTTGGGTGCGAGAGGTCCCGAGTTCGATTCTCGGAATGCCCCATTGACTTTTTGTAAAACAAATGTTCTAAATGCCAGCTGACATTTCATCAAATATTAAATTACAGACAATCCACCTTTACTGTTAAGCCCTGAAAGTCAACTAACAGTACTAGATCTAAAACGCAATTTCTTTTTTAGATTATCTTAACAAGAAACAGGACCAAAGAGAAATGCTGAATGCTGAGAAGAAAATTTAGAATAATTTGAACTTACTCTAGCTATATGTTGTCAGATTCATCAAGAATTGAACCCTCAAAAAAAAAACCCCCAAGAGTAAATTTTCCTCTAAAAACAGAGTGAAGAGTGTGTTCTCTTTTCCACAGGATTAAACAACAACACAATGCTTCAATGGAACTAAATCAACAACCGGGCATTTGGTCTAGTGGTATGATTCTCGCTTTGGGTGCGAGAGGTCCCGAGTTCGATTCTCGGAATGCCCCCATTGACTTTTTTAAAAGTAGAACATCTAAATTTCAGCAAAAATTTGCTTAGAAAATCAGATCTTCATTTAGCCTAAATTGACTTTTAACTCAGATTCTAATGCTTGAAATGGATTACATCAATAACAGGGCATTTGGTCTAGTGGTATGATTCTCGCTTTGGGTGCGAGAGGTCCCGAGTTCGATTCTCGGAATGCCCCCTTGACTTTTTATAAGTAGATGTGTCTAAATTCCAGAGGGAAATTTCAAAGAAAATCAGGTCTTTATTTAAGTCCTACATTTTTCACAGATCTTGTTCCAACAGAAGACCATAAAATAATTACTCTTTCATTTCAGCAAGAGAAAATACCTTATAATATCATAATTTAAGTGCTAAATGCAAAGGAAAAGAAGATCATACCGCTGTTTCACGTCCAGCCAATTAATCTTTTGAATTAGTAAACAACATATAGGGCAGACCATCGTGTTTTGTAGGCTGTTGAATTCACAAACAATAACCTGCAGAAACAGCAAATAGATTGTGATTTAGTATCTAATGGAAAGGCAGAGGGAAGCAACAAAATCTATAAAAGAAAGGAGAGATTGCAAATAGAGGGCATTAACTGAACTACATAATAAAAACAGGGCATTTGGTCTAGTGGTATGATTCTCGCTTTGGGTGCGAGAGGTCCCGAGTTCGATTCTCGGAATGCCCCCATTGAGTTTTTTTTAAGTAGATGGCTAAGTTCCAGCAGTAAATTTCTTAGAGATTCAGATGGTTTTTTTAGTACTATGATCCAGTGGAAACCATAACATGATGAATTCCTCCGTTGGTGCTTAGATATATCTTAAGCTAGGTTCAAAAA
Organism: Alliaria petiolata; assembly: GCA_020283515.1. Lineage (NCBI taxonomy): Eukaryota > Viridiplantae > Streptophyta > Magnoliopsida > Brassicales > Brassicaceae > Alliaria > Alliaria petiolata. The sequence continues at coordinate 60,889,978 of JAHZTW010000001.1, forward strand.
TGCAATAGATTTTTCAGGCCAACACAAAGGAAGACATGTATTTTTAGTTTCAACAGTAGTTTGTTTGGATCATATATGTATTTGGTCTAGTGGTATGATTCTCCGTTTTGGTACGAGAGGTCCCGAGTTTGATTCTCGAAAGTATAAGATCAAAACAACAGCTCACAATTTTATAATGTAGTCTAGTAATATGGATGCAAGAGGTCACGGGTTCTATTCTAAGAATGAATGCTCATTCACTGAGTATGAAAGGCTCTAGTAGCCACACGAGGTTATAAGATACATGAAACTAATACTTAAGCCCTTAGCTTTTAACTTAGGAGATGCAACAGCTAACATTCTTAGCATAGAGGAACTATAAAGCAGAATGTGCAAAAGCAACAATGAAATGGAAAAAGCAACTACTTACCTACTTGCCACTGAATCTCACTTTTGCTGTAACATGACGCCGAGTAGGAAATTCCTCAATCATCCAACATTACAGGTGGATTCGATTCTATCACATAGCTGTGATCGAAGAAAACTTGTCTAGTAATTTCGTCGAACAAGTGGTGGGCGCAGCATATCAACCCGAAAAGAACGACTAATCCGGTGAAAAAAGACTAATCCGATGAACACTTGTTCGGAGCTTCGACGAGACGAGCAGGAGCGTGAATCTTCATCCCATCGGCGAATTGTGCGGTAACGCATAACAACGACGAGCGAGAGAAAAAGAGAAGTAGTAGTACTTTTAGATGAGCAAAAACCGGTTAATGCACCAAGAACTAGAATTGCCAGATCCGGTTTCACCTAGTTAAATTCGGTTTCGCCGATTCATATATCGAACCAAAAACAAAACCGAAAATCAAAAGAAACTGAATTCACACTTTCCTTAACCAAATAAAAACCGATTTAAACCGAAAGTGGCTACGATAATATGATTATCTATTTAATCATCTCTCCTTCAAAGAAAGCAGCATACATACATTTTTGGATTATTAGACCAAAAATAAAATAAAAAATTTTGGATTGAATATTTTAGGTCAACCACTAATATAATCTATATATGGTAAGGTGTTTGGTGGTCAAATGAAAAAGGAATAGTATAAAAGAGTTGTTGTGGTGGGTTAGAAGAATTTTGCATAACCAACTAAATCTAGTGTTTATGGTTTAAGCCGAACTAAACCATAGAGAGAAGCCACATACATACACATAAGTTACATAACTGCCACCACCACTCCACAAGGGAGAGAGGTTCGGTCACCCAACTCGACCCTGCCCTTATTAGGATTAATTACCTAAATTACCCCTTGAAATCTTGAGTGTAAGTAACATGTATATATACACACAAATGCAATGGAGGGAGTCTTTGAAATCGTAGTAGCAACATGTCTTGCAAAGGAGAGGTTGTGGTTGGTCTGGAGGAAGGATTGTTTCTCTTACCTTCAAACCTCTTCAATGAGGTTTTTCTTCCATTTCCACAGGTTTTTTTTTTTTTGAGTTTAACAAGTGTACATCGTTATAATTACACCACTAACTAGTTATTGTTATTAATGTCAAGGTAAGTATAATGAAACAACCTTTTTGGTACATAATTAACAGAGTTATAGAGGAGGTAGCAAGTATGATTGGAAGCCAAGGATGTGGTACGGGTTGAACCACTATGGTGGTTTCATAACGAAGCCAAGTGGCGATGATGCAGGGCGAATCAAGCCACGTGGGGGCACCGGAGTGTTTTTTCCTGCGAGACCGGTGAGTAGCTCAGAAGAGAATAGACCCAAGAAGAAGCCATGTCCCAACATCGTCTCCTCTCATTCCAAACAAGTTTTTCTTCCCAAGGAATGGGCTTATTAGCTACTAACTATTATCATTTGTTTTACCTTGTGTATATCTTTATACTATTACAGAGGCTAAAAAATAAGTTTGATTTTTCGATATTTAAGTGCTGAAACCCACCCAACTTAAGCGAACATGGTGGTGTGGAACACCAAAGTTTGGCTTTCACATCCAGTGACTTTGATATCTTCAACCAAAAACACCTCACTGTTCTCTAGTTAAACCTCATATCATATAATCTTTGTCTCTTGTTCTGTAGTCAAAGTAGTGGTGTATCAAATACTTTTCTATAGTCAAAGTAGGAAAAACACAACTATAGCTTAAGTAACTTGATGAGAAAATAAGAGGAACCTTAAGGAACAATCCAAGTGTGCGTCAAACGCAGCATCCACTTCCGCAGGATTTCACAAAAGGAAAAGAAAGCTCGACATACAGCAGAGAGCATTTTGCCTCGGAGCCTAAACACACAACAAAAAGGTATTATTATTCTGCCGTATTAAACGCGACTCCTGCTGGAGAACATTCAGGATCAAAAACTAGATAGCTTTCAATAACGTTCACTTTAGCTACTATGATGTCATACAGATGAGATGATTCATGAATCAGAAGAGTTTTACAAACATGAACTAACAAAAAAAAAACAACTTCCTTTACTCTACTTTGTCCTCTTACAAAAAAACCATCGACGCTTTTTTTTTTTTTTTGATGAATTAGATGATCTTGTTCCTGGCGTCTTCGAGCTTCTTTAGGATCTCTGCAGGTGTTCTATCCAGCTCGTCGGCTATTTTCCTCTGCATATCCATCGGAAGTGTCGGAAACTGCTCACACAGATCTCCATCTATCACATCCTGTATACATACATAGCAAAGATGAAATATAAATGTCACTCAGAATCAAAAAGATATATATGACTTTGGATGAGCAAAATGGGTTTTTGGTTTTACCTTGACCGGAAAATAAGCAGATCTGTAAGCCATGTGGTCTCTGCCACAGAGAGGAGGATGCTCCTGCCTCATATGCATCTCCAGATGAGAAAAGAAATCGACATCGTCACGGGATGTGAATGCATGCAGTGCTCCTATGCTACCCATCACTGTTCCATACATTATGGATTCTGATCCTCCCGGTATCATTGAAGCTTTCTGCAAGCACGTTACAACGTCCCCAACATGGAACTGCACTATCTCATCCACTTTGTTCGGTGCTCCATTCAGCTTTCCTTGCTCCCACTTGATTTTCCCGCCTGTTGGGTCTTCTTCTATCTCCTCCGACACATCCTGTGGCAACCGCACAAAGTAAACATTCCCAAATTTATCTGCACCTGCCATGGTGTCGAAATCCACATGGTGCGATGCCGTCAGCCATCTCGGCACGCAATCATCCGCAAATATGTATAGCTGATTCTCATCGCGTCTGTACTTGCAGTAGTGGAAAGACTGCAGCACAGGATAAAAGAAAAAGGCCAACATAAGATTACTTATTTCACAATAAAATAAAATAAAAAAAACAAAAAGTTTGCTTCTATATATCTACCACTTACCTCCTGAATGTCACCAACGTAGATACGGTCACGGTAAGTCTGGATAGAGATAATGGTGTTTGGAAAAAGCTTGTTTTCACATTTCCTAAGGAGTCTCTTTTTCCCCAAATCATACAATCTCAGGACAGGCCCGATTCCTGCCAACAGTCTTCCCTGGAACTGGCATAGAGCAAGAGGAACACCTTCTACTTGTGTCTTATGAAGAAGTTCAAGCGATTTCCCGTCCTCCACAAACCTATAAATATGTATGAACCCAGCCACTAGATTCTTCTTGGGCCAGAACTGCATCCCCTTGACCGTGCCAACAGCCAACAAAGTACCATACTCTTTATCATGGAAATTCACCGTACAGACACTGTATGCAGCTTCGTTGTCCTGAAGTTCAAGGAGACAGGATGTAAAGGCCGTCATAGGGTCAAGAACTCTGATGCAAGAAACCCACTTTTCTGACTCTGCTTTTGGATAACCATACTGCTCATCAGAAAGAGGGTCTTCCTTGTCTTCATCATCCGAACCATTCTCCATCTGATCTGCACCGCCATTACCATTTTCTCCCACTCCACCAGTTCCGAAGCATTCCTTTCTTGCTGCTTCACGCTCTTCTGCGGTGAATGCTCCCTGGTCACTCTCGATAATAACCAACAGCTTCCGCTTGGGATGGACCACAAACTTTCTAGGCGTGTACCTCAGAGGAACCACTGTTTCATTGAAGGTTTCGCCAAGCCTATCCATCATGAAAATTTTCAGAGCATCCCCAGCGACAGAGACAACACCTTCAGCACACTGATCAGATGAAAAAGGTGCAGCGAATTCCAAAGTGTCATAAGAAAGAGGCGTCAAGAGGAAGTGTCCCTGGTGAATATAACCAAGCCAAGGTCGACTAGACAAACACAGCATCGCAGACCGACCTCTAACAGAAATGGAGAACAACTTGGGAGGCTTCAGCCCCAAGAATCTAGAACGGGAATCAGAAAGCTGACCAGTCACCATATCCACCACTGTTCTGAAAAGAACACCGTTCTGCAAACCAGAGTTGAGGAAGAGACTCACCGGGTGATCAGCACCATCTTCCCCACCAATCGATGCCTGAACTTCGAGGAATAGCAGAGACTCTGGAGCTGAAGATACACTCTGCACGCTAAGAATCTGCAGACAGTCATCAGGATCCAAAGATAGAATACGCACAGTATTATCGTAAGATCCCACAGCAAGAAACCGAGATCTTTGTCTTCCTTCAGGAACTGGCGCAATGTCTAGGCAAGCAACATCTCCAGACATTTCATGTTTCTCCACCTCCATAAGCTGACCAGTCATATCTGCCTCAAAGTATATAAGCTCTCCCCCACTCAATGCAATGACCACTTGAAGCCGATTATACCCAACTTTAACAATCGACCTCTTGCCAGGAGTTCTCCATTCATTAATACGCCCATCTTCTCTAATGTGACGGATACCATTGGGATGGACTTGCATGAGAGAATCATCACCGATCAGAGAGACAGCCAGGGATGGGGTAGTATCAAGGAACCCACTGTCATTAACTTCTTCGACTGTTTCACCAATAGAGAGAACCAGAGTAGCATTGGTAAAAGAGACAACGATATATGCATCAAACTCATCACTCACATTCTTTTTCACCGTCCACACAGCACTTGGCTGGCCTGGAAGCGGAGAGACAGCCATCTCGCTGATGGCCAAACCAGGTCTCAATATCCTTAAAGAGGAACGTGGACCCCTTCCGCAAAGTGAAAAGATCTGAGGGGTTTCTTCCTCAAAAAGGTTTAAGATTTTCATGTCCATGAGCGGCATCAGACTCTCGACTTGGTCAATCCTTAAAAGGTTCTTAAGTCGTCTAGGCTGAAAAAAGACGGGCTGGAAACCTTCTTCGGTCTCCATCAGACTAGAGGATGAAGACTCTACATCAGGTTCCTCCCCTATCGCCTGAAACTGATACAACCCATGGTTCCCAAATTCTGAAGCAGCAAAAAGAAATCCCAGCTTCAACACACATATAGACGCAGCGACAGGAATTGTGTCAAAATATTTGATCTTAAACTCTGAGACGTTATCGCCATCATGATCAAGAGTAACCTTGAAAACATCCCCATACTCAGTCTGAATAAGAAAGAAAAACATGGTTTTATGCTTGTGCATAGCAGCAGAAACTACCAAAACTCCTCGTTCAGCAGGCAAATCAGCTCGTCTAGGAATCACGGCTCTCACATCTGGATGACCCTGATTCTTATATATAACAAAATTCTCAGCGCAAACCAAAACTCCACTCGGGCCATCAGCTCCTCCAGGAACAGTAACAAGCATGTTGGCACCATTGTCAACCGGTTCTGACCACTTTCTAGAAACATGATTGAGACCCAAATCAAGCTCATAGAAAGTCAAATGCTTCTGAGCCTCACTCGCTGCCTGACCAGTGGGATCATGATCTGCCTCGGAGTAATCAAGCTCAATGGCTGCAAATAACGGGTTATCGAAGCCACAATCCACACCGCAGACAGAATAGCAAATGGTATGAGACTTGTGAGCCTCCAAGGGAGAAGAAATAGTTAACCAAGCAGCAGTATCTCTGTTCAAAACATAAACCAGTTTCTGCTTCTCGCAGGCTCCTACCATTACTGCTCTCCCTTTGGGATCAACAGCCAAGTACTGACCAGGCACAATCCTTCGGCAACCTGACTTGCCAAAAGTCTCCTGATGAACTTTATCGAACACATTCCTCTCCCTGTTGTACTCAAGTATAACAATCCTACCCGAATCTGAGCCAACCACGATATAATCCTTCTGCGCACCAGTCAATCTAAACTGAGCTAAGGATCTAATGGCACCAAATACTTCCACAGAGTGTACCGTCTGGATCTTACCGTTATCGTCCGGGCGGAGAAGATCGAGAATCTTGCCGCGAGCAACCGCAATCTCCTGTGTTTTCCCGCCGGAGAAGTTTCCGTTGATGGCGCAAGTGATTCCGGTCGCCTGTTGCAGAGTAAGACTGTATAGATACATTTCTGAATCAAGCACAGCAGGAAGAGCTAGGGTTTAGGAAAAGCCGGAAACTTTGGTATATAGTTTTTTTTGCTGGAGAAGAGAAGAGTTAACAAATTATAAGGATTTCGACTTTAGGAGAAGTTGGCCATCACAAAGCCCGGCGGAGCTAGAGCTAGGGTTTAGGAGAAGCCGGCAAGTGTAGGATAGCTTTTTTGCTGGAGAAGAGAACCGTAACAAACTTTAGGGACCTCGATTTTTATAGGTGAAGTTGGCCGTCGTCACAAAACAGGCGGAGATTCAATAGTGGGCCTATTTTATGTAATTTAACAAAATCGGCCCAAATATCTCAATCTAGGCTCATATAGAAATAACGACAAAAATGTGGGACATTCTCAAATCTCAATTAGTTATTATAATGCAAGTCTTTTTTTCTTTTTTTTTACACTGGAATTATTATATTAGTTATCATAATGCAAGTCATACACCATACAATTTTTCTCATATTCTTTATAAATAAATAAAAAATAATAGTTGCAATTGGAGGAATTAAGAAGACTTAATTAGCTATAGTCGTCTAAACGGAATCTTGATTAAATCAGGTTTGAGATTTTGCTTCATTGTGATTAGCCTTCACTTGAAGAGTATGATTCTTGTTTCCACCCACTGGAAAATGTTCTTTGAACAAAATCTCTGACTTCTCCAAAGGTTCCCCAAAAAGAAGACTGCCACATTTCTGTATACAACTTCAAAATCTTCTCATTAGAAGAGGCAATTTATTTTCAATTTGTATTCTCTCTTATCTGTTTTTTTTTTTGTTTCCAAGTGTCAGTGAATAGTAGTAATCTCTAGACCGAAGTAACTATGCAGTTTAAGGTAAATCAAAAACAAAAGATTATCTTATAGCTAAACATATAGAGAAGAAGGAAAGTAAAAGTACCTCTTGTCGCAGTTTAACAGCGAGATTCATGATATCAGGTCCCGAATTGTATTGAATTCCATGATGGTATCAGATTTGTGACCATATTCATCATGGATTTGTGATATCAGCTCATTTTCAACAACTGTACATGGAGTGAGCTAAAATGTAACAAACGGAGTGAGAACCGCAATGCAACAAATAGAATAAGAACCGCAATGCACCTTGGCTTTCACGTCCACTGACTCACAAAGTTCAGAAAGAAAAACACTTTCTGGATAACAACAGATTGAACAGAGAGAATTGCTAGCTGAGTGCTGCCAATTTCTTCATGAGATAACTGCAGGAATCAAAAGAACACGGCCTAAGACCGGTATTCCAATTTCAGGAGCAGGTGTGCATTGACTGATTAATATCAACTTTAGTCTAGTGTTATGATTGCTTTGGGTGCAACAGGTCCCAAGTTCTACTATCGGAATGCCCTACCGACTTTTTCTAAAACATATGTTATACATGTCACCTGAAAATTGCTTAGAAACTCGTTATTGATTCAATCCTTAACTTTTTCACATATCTTGTTCAACAACTGTAGACCATATGTCTCTTTTTCGTTTCATCAAGAGTAAAGAAAAAACAGAAACAGCCTTAAATTTTCATTACTAAGTGCATAATGCAAAGAAAGAAAAAAAACATACCACTGTTTCACCACCAATTTATGTCTTTTTAACTAGTAAAGTTCAAACAGGAAAGACCGTGTCTGTCGCGCGTTTTGTAAGCTGCCAAATTCATAGTATCAGAGGAATTACACTTAAAGATGCTAGAAATCCAAATGCAGAAAAGAATAACAACTCTTACAAAGGAACATACAGCAGTGAACATCTAGCATAAAGCATCCAGACTTGCTAATAAAATCAAGAAACATACCATTCCTGTTACACCTGAATCTGATACTGCAGATTCAAACAGATCCTAACGTCATGCTTTCAACACAGATTCCAATGCTTGAAATGGATAGCATTCACAACAGGGCATTTGGTCTAGTGGTATGATTCTCGCTTTGGGTGCGAGAGGTCCCGAGTTCGATTCTCGGAATGCCCCCATTGACTTTTTGCCCTTCTAAAACATTTTGTTTTAAATGCCAGCTATAATTAGAATATCAAACTTTATCTAGTCCTAAAATTTTCCCAGATCTTGTTCAACAACTACGGACCATAAACTCTCTTTCATTTCAGTAACAGTCAATCAAACAGATAAACCCTTAAGTAACGTTAGTATGCTTTTAACGCAAAGGTGAAGACCATACCGATGTTTCAAGTCCTATAGATAAATCTTGTTAACTTGTAAACTCCATATAGGGAGAACCATCATGTTTTGTAACCTGCCAGATCAGAAACAGCAAACGAACTGTGACTAAGCATCCAACACAAAATCAAAGGGAATCAACAATTCTCTTAAGGAAGGGAAAGAATGTAAATAAACAGGGCATTTTGTCTAGTGGCATGATTCTTGCATTGACAAAGAGAATGCTACAGCTTAACAACATTAGTAACCGGGCATTTGGTCTAGTGGTATGATTCTCGCTTTGGGTGCGAGAGGTCCCGAGTTCGATTCTCGGAATGCCCCATTGACTTTTTTTTAAAGTAGATATTCTAAAGCCAGCTCAAAATTATTTAGAACATTAAGTCTTTATTTAGTCCTAGATTTTTCACAGATCTTGTTCAACAACTGAGGGCCATATATTCCCCTTTCACTTCAGCAAGTGCATATCAAATACAAAAGCTCTATAAAGTTTCGTTATTGAGCAATGGAAAAGAAAAATATACCTCTGTTTCACGTCGAATCAGTAAATATTTTTCCCAGTAATAGGGAGGACCAACTTGTTTCACAAGCTGCCTAATTGACAAAAATAAACTGCAGAAACAGAAAAAGAACTGTAAGCAAGCATTCCTACAAAAAAACTAAAGGGAACCAACATTTTTATTAAAGAAGTGAGAGGATAAAAATAGAAGGCACTAACTGAACTCCATAAGAAAACAGGGCATTTGGTCTAGTGGTATGATTCTCGCTTTGGGTGCGAGAGGTCCCGAGTTCGATTCTCGGAATGCCCCCATTGACTTTTTTTAAAGTAGATGGTCTACATTCCAGCAGGAAAATTCTTACAAGGTCAGATCTTTTTTAGTCCTACATTTTTCACGGATCTAGTTCAACAACTGAGGACCATATATCTTTCTTTCAATTCAGCAAGTGAACATCATAAACAAAAACCCCATAAAGTTTTATAATTAACCCCTTAATGCAATGGAAAAGAAAAACATACCCCTGGTTCACGTCCAATCAATAAATCATTTTAACCAGGACCATCTCGTTTTGTAAGCTGCCTACTTCACAACAAATGAGCTGCAGAAACAGAAAAAGAAGTGTGATTAAGCATTCCAACAGAAGCAAAGAGAAGCAACAGTTACCGTAAAGAAAGGAGAGAATGCAAATAGATGGCATTAACTAAACAGCTTAAGAAACAGGGCATTTGGTCTAGTGGTATGATTCTCGCTTTGGGTGCGAGAGGTCCCGAGTTCGATTCTCGGAATGCCCCCTTGACTTTTTTTTGATAAGTGTGTTCTAGGGTGCATAAACATACAGCTCAGGCAAAGATATGTTCACTAACACATATAAATATGCTTGTCCAACATTCAAGGGTACAATGACTAAGGATCTACTTAATGAAAGCAGGCGGCTCTGATCACAATTCCAGCAGCTAAATGCAATAACATATAGTTTTCAAATAACATGTCATTAGTCAAAGAAGTGGATCATATAATTTTCAGTTTTCACCTAAGATCTCTAGGTCTCATCC
>JAHZTW010000001.1:60904204-61243689 GCA_020283515.1 Alliaria petiolata
CAAATTCTGACCTCACGAAGAACATGTATTACCAAGAAGACAAGGAGAATTGGGTGATACCTTAGACAGAAATGGTTCGAGATAAGTGACAACATCAACAAGCGAAGGGTCCAATCCAATCTCTTCCTCGGCCTCTCTGGTTGCAGTCATCCCATCATCTTTATCATCTTCCTCCGCTTTACCACCTGGCAGTGAAACTTCTCCTGCGACCAAAAAAAACACCCTTTAAACGCTATCCTGAGCAGTAAGTTGATAGCAACCACCTCAAAATTAGACCAAACACGCTCTGTTATTCAAATCTCAACGCATCAACACTCTGAAAGAATCTAACCATTCTGCATCACATTGACCAATATCAGGGAAGTCGAGTGATTTCCAAGTTCAAAGACGAAACCTTTTAAACATCTGCTACAAACAGTAAAAAATCCCTTCTAATCATATTGTGATTTGGGCCAGCGCAGGAAATCATTTCTGAATCCAGTTCTACTCGAATAAAACCAAAACGAGAAGCAAGCACAGACCCGAGTGAGAAGACAATCTGGAAGACCTCTTAGTGAGGATGACGCGCAGATCCCCGTCGTCTCCTTCGAAGATACAGATCAAGACAGCCGCACTCTTGGGTCTGAACCTCTCAGGGTCTTTGGGAACCGGAGCCATAGATTCCTGAAATCCAACCTGAGAAACCACTTTCCCGGCGGTCTCCTGATCTGCTTGCATATGCTCGGCGTCATCGAACGACGAAGTAGGCGGCGGTTTGTACAGGCGCAGTTGCTGGGCCAAGGCGGCGAGCCGAGAAGACCCACCGAAAGAGGAAGTCGCCGCCGTCGCCGCAGGGTCCATGGAATTGCAGAGAAAGGTTGCGCGTGCAAGTGAGGGAAGCCTGCGATGGAGTAGAAACATCAAAATCCGATTGCGGAAATGGATTCGGTGTGTGTGTGGCAAAATCTAATCATAAGAAAGAGAAGATAGATCGATCCCAACAATCAAATTAATAAAATTGGAGAAAATTGCTTACCTCCTCGTGAGTCACGTGTTTCTCGTCCTCTGCTTTTTGGCCTTCTTTCGCTCGTGGGGGAAGCTTCAGAAAGGTAACAAGCTTTATTATATTGTTTGTGACTCAAAATCACCTTTTTTATATATGTGTGTTTGTGTTTAAATAAATTTGATGTGAAAAAAAAACATAATTATTTTTGTGTTTTCTTATATATATATATTTATTTAGTACGGATGAACAAAAATGAATATTTACACAACCTGCAAACAAAGGTTCTTATGAAAGTATCTGAAGAATAAACAAATGATAAAAATTAAAAAAAGAAGAGAAAAGATTAGGATCTACCCTTAGATAAGAGTTTTAAGACCATCTCCAATGGTAAGTCTCTAAAAAAGGATTCTTAACTTTGATTTAATAATATTTTAATATAAATTATCTAATTAAATTTTATTTTATTTTTAAAAAGTAAACCAATCAGATGATGCCAAGTGGTTAGAGACAGATTCTAACTGATTCTAAGAGCAAGAACAATGGTAGTTCTTATAAAAACTCTTAATATATATTAAACAAATAAAAATTATTATAATAATGAATTGGTTCTTAAAAACTTAAGAAAATATCTTATTTAAGAACTTTTGAGTGTTTTTCTTAAGTTCTAAGAACCAGTTCTTGCCACATGTCCCAACATAAATGATTTGATTTTGTTTTTACAATTAAAAAATAATCATTAAATTTACTTCAACTTAAATAATAATATTTTATTATTAAGATATTCAAAAAGAGAACTCCAGCGATGGAAATGCTCTTAGATACGAAAAATACTAAACGCACGCTCAGAGAACAAGTGCAGGCCGACTCAGAGAACTAGTGGTTAAACTATAGCTTACGACCACCAACTTTTAAATAATTTTAAAGGCATATTTTTGTTCTAAAATAATGGATTTATTAAGTCACACATATTAAAAAAAAAGTTAAACAAAAGAGTGTTTAATTTGTACTGCATATTAAAAATATATATATCTATATTTGGTAAACATATATTTTTAAGCTAATATTATGTAAATTTTTGAATTATAAATATAAAAATATCATAATTGTTTTTTTGTACCACCATCTTTGTTGACCAGACCAAGCGTTATCTAGTCTGTTATGACTTATGATCAAGACTTCTTAATTTTTTCGGAAATCTTTTCTTTCTCAACTGCAAGCGACAGTTTGGTAATTTCTTGTGACCTCTGTCAGAATAGTGTAATCCTTTAACTTATGTTTCTTTGATGATTATATATGGAGGTGTGGCGCTTGATAAAACTTTTCAATCTCCCTCAAACCTGAATTCTGATACCATTTGTCACTGCATCGTGTAAAGTAAAAGAAATATATTTGGGAGAACTTGTTATGACATTAGTTGTAGGCAACTGCCTTATATAGACGTTTACAAGATAGAGATAAACTCATACTAGATTCTATATTTATCTCTAACTAAGATGATTATTGTCCTAAATATATGAATATCTCTAACAGTTCTAGAACTCTCTAGAACCTTCTCTAATACATCGGGATCGATAAATTGTTGTCGCTCTCTCTTGCGAAACAATAAGAAAGCTATAAAGATAACACATGATTTACGAGCTTCCTGTGTCACGATTGTGAGTTTGAGTAACAACAAAGGATTCAGAACACAAGACGGTTCAAGTTTCGTTCCATGGCATTAATATAAGAAAAACAGATTATTTTAAGAAAATTAATATGAAAATTTACTGAATTATAGTTTAGTTTGATTAGACTAAGTTCGGTGTTGGTTGATAAAAAATTTAGTCTAGTTTAGATTGGAATGCGGTTTAAATTGACTCAATTTAAGTATTAGTTATGTGTCTTAGGTAACTTATACTGACAATCATCTTTCACTTATATAATTTGGTAGCTAGCTTATTTAGAAACTAAAATACGAATACAATTTGAAACTGGTAAACCACCCTTTACAAAATTCAACCCAATGTAATTGAAAGGTTGGCACGATCAAATGGACTTTTTCCTATATAAAACCAGCCCGGTGAGATATTATTCTAATATTCTATGATATATTAAGCATAATAGAATCCTAAAAAAAATATTATCCGTGAAAAACTTTTGACAACTAAAAAAAATATTATCCGTGAAAAACTTTTGACAAAGTATATCATTCCATTGTTCGTGGCTCATAAACATATGAATCGGTGGTTTAAAATAGCTTAGAAAGTGGCGTTTACGTGTTAAGTAGAATGTGATCCATTAGATCATACATTTAACTATTTTATGATATAGTTTCCATTCGTGCCCACTGTCCACCTATAATCACGAAAAGGAACTGCAACAGTCTTTGAATCTTCAAACCTAAACCAAACCTATTATTTATTGTCTTTGAAAATTTGTCCTTTTTCAAATTACATTTTAGTGGTTTATAGATAACTTCTATCGGACTATTTCTTGTTGTGATTGAGTTCCTAATTCTTTCTTTTTTCCATTGGCGTTTTCTACGAGCAGTTGTCCAGACCAGAGAAAAGGCAAACAAAACATCATAATAATAATTGAATCAGACCAAATTAAAAGTTAAGTGTTGTATAACAAAAGAATGGGAGAAAAAGAAGAGAAGAAAGAGAAAGGCGAGGAAATCATCACCGCCGTTTACAAGGTTCACCTTCACTGCCGGAAATGTGCATGCGACATCAAAAAGCCTCTCCTTCGATTCCAAGGTTACGCCTCATCATAGTCTAGACGATGCCCCCTAGTTTATAAATAAAATGTAGTACTTCAACTAGTATAGAGAGAGGATATGGTTATTATAATATCTCTTCATGAGGTCTCAACTTAATTAAGCGTTGGATGTGGTGGAGTATTGAGTTCTTTATTTTTGCTTTCTACTGCATGAGGTCTCAACTTAAGATCAGTTTTTAATTTTGGTCCCGAGTCCAAACTGTTTACGAGATTATTTGCATGGCCGTTTTATGTTTAAGTGGTCGATACAAAATTATCCATATAGTTTAGGCAGTAACAAAGCTTAATTCAAACTTTAGTGGATCGATCTCAACCAACAAAATAATAGTTTTTATTTGATAGAATCTCGTTAAATTATCACATTTTGGTTGTCCTTGAGATACCTATTGTTGATTTAATCACAAGCGCCGAGTTAAACTATCATTAGGAGAGGATTGGTAGTGCTCTATTAACATTTTGATTAATCGTAATAATTAATAATCTAGGGGTTCATGGTGTGGAGGTTGATTTGGAGAAGAATGAAATCAAAGTAAAAGGAAAAATAGAAGTCGTGAAGATTCACAAGCAAATCGAGAAGTGGAGCAAGAAAAAAGTTGAGCTCATCTCTCCTAAACCCTCAGAGGTAAAGAAAACCACCACTACAACAACAACAACTACTTCTGTGGTCGCGAAGAAAACCACCGAGGTTAAAAAGGTAAATTTTCTTCCATAATCGTATACCATTCATATATATACCCACCCATATGCATGTGAGCGTTTCCATATAATTATCCACAGGATGTAATTCGCACGACAGTACTAAAGGTACACATTCATTGCGCAAAGTGTGACAAAGATCTTCAGGAGAAACTCTTGAAGCACAAAGGTATGCTCGGGTTCGATATAATTTGGAAATAAGTTTGAAATGTATCAAATTAATGAAGGGGGAAATTTTGAATAACTTTCATAATCTTAAAGATCACATTTTAGTTTTGTACATATTGATTAATTAGTCTAGAGGTCGGCTTCTAACTTGATTAATTTGGCAGCTATTCACATTGTGAAAACGGATACAAAGGCGCAAACGCTAACTGTACAAGGGACGATAGAATCCGCAAAACTTTTAACCTATGTAAGGAAGAAAGTTCACAAACATGCAGAGATCGTAAGCTCAAAGACAGAAGAAGAGAAGAAGAAGGAAGAAGAGGAGAAGAAGAAGAAAGAAGAAGAGAAGAAAAAGAAAGAAGAAGAGGAGAAGAAGAAGAAAGGAGACGTGAAAGTAGAAGTGACCAAAACGATTACTCAAGTTGTGGAGTTTAAAGAGAAAGTAAAAGTTGAAGGCCAAAAAGATAAAGATGGAAACATACCTTACTTCGTCCACTACGTCTACGCTCCACAATTGTTTAGTGATGAAAACCCTAATGCTTGTTGCATTGTCTAGACATAGTTACATGGTTAAATGTTTGTATTATGCGGTTAAAATTTTATTTAATATTTTGTGACTGTTTGGATTATGCGATTTTTTATAATTAATTGAATTATTTTAGTCAATTATTAAATGATGTTTTAAAGAAAATTATTTAATTTTTACGTTTTTAACTAAAACATTTTATATTTTGAAATAGTGGAGGAACAAGAACATTTTTTTTACCTAAGACAAAAAATATAGTTTAAAAATTACCAAAAAATTTGCAACATTCACTTATAGCCTGATTTTTTTTTTCACTTACGATTTCATTTTTTATATTTTTAAATATATTTTTATAAAACAAACGATATAAGCACTTACACAAATACTTACGTCTAATCTTGTTTCTTTGATCAGGATGATGTTATAATATATATTTTTTTCATGGAGATCATACTGCAAGTCATCAAAATTAATATCATATGTTGATAAATATTTTTTTGAATAATCTATCTATTAACTATCTAATGAATAACAATAAATTATATTATTTTAAATTACAAAACTAAAGGTTAAAGATATTTGAACTCATATGAAGAATCGATCTATATTAACCCAATTTTTTCTATATATGAGTTCAAATTATGTCATCTCTAATTTAATAAAAACTAAAGTAGAGTATAAAGAGAACAAAGTAAAAAAAAAAAAAATCTAACCTGAAAAAATGAGATATGTTTTATGTTTTAGGCTAACGAAAAAAAATATTTTTATTTTGTTTTATTATATTTTGTTAAAATTAGCTAATAATTAAGTGAAAACCTACAAAAGTTATGAATTATTCATTTAAACTGGGTTTCAACTAAAAGTGAGCCTAAAATAAAGATAAAAAAAATAAGTTCAAATGTCTAATTACTCTATTAAATTAAACTTCTGTTTTCTATTTTATTATCGGATCAATCCAAAAAATTGATTGGGGTTAGCATATTTTAATTAAAGAAAATTATACGATATTTAAAATTAAGTGGAGTCAGCTGACCTCCCTACTCACTATGTAGCTCCGCCCCTGTTTTGAAACATATAGAATATTTGCATATATCGTAATTAACAAGTTCATTTTTCCGTTTTAAGCATTTCGGCTTTTGGATTTCGCAGATTTAGAAAACATAAACACTTCATATAAATCAAATCTTGAATAAATGTGAAGCTCTTTATCTACTACACACATTGATAATCAAAATTTTCTGGCAGCCTATTTTAATTTTAATTTTTTTCTTATGCTAAGTATGAATTGAAATTGAATTGGGATGTTAGACAGCAAATATCAATTCAGAAAAATAAGATATAAAAAGAAAAATATATTTGTAGATTCAAAAGAAGAAACACACTGTGAACAAATGACTAATGTGGATCAACCATGTTGTAAGAGCCGGAAACAATCCATTACTTAAAGATTGGATTTTGGTGTGATTATCCCATATCTACAGTAAATGGGGTATCTTTTCTTATTTATTTTCTCTATTTTCTAAAAGATCTTTGTCTTATATTCTTGTTCTTATAGTTGGTAGATAGATATCTTACGTTTAAAATTAAATACGGGATAAATTGATGTGTAATCTTTAAGCTTCCCCGTAAGATATATATTCTTTCGTATTTTGAGAGATGAACTAATTACTTACTTCAGAAAGGTTAATGTTATATGACATACAAGTACTAGTTGACCATCCGGAAGATTTGTTTCTTTCTTTTTTCCTCATTTCTTATCACACCAAAACTTTTCTAGAATGTACTTCCCATACTAGTTTTTTTTTTTTTCCTTTTTGTATGAATTCAACACCTCTCTGTTCGCTGCATTTTTTTTTTAATCCTTTAAAAGTAGAAATTACATAGAATTACTTTCTTAGACATTTGACTTAATTTTATGCTTTTCAGATTAGATATTGTACCAATTAGGGTGGCCAAAATATGTTTGACCTGTAGCCCCAAGTATTAACATGTTCGCGTACGTGTGAAAAACAAGTTGATTACAAATAGTAAGATTAATTAAGATACACGCGACGAACAAAAAAAAGAAAGAAAAAAAAAATATATATATATATATATATATATCCGCTGCAAATAGTTTTTTTTATGAAATATATTGCTTGGTGAAAATATTAAATATATAATATTATTACAACGTAAAAAAACAAGTAATAACCATATATCTGAGTTCAACAATAATCAAAAGTTTCAGCAGCTGAATGTATGAGACCATGCCAATGTGAAGATAATCGTGCAACGAATATAGAAAGTAACTATAAATTATCATTCTAAATGAGGTAACTTTATTTTTTCAGTCTTCATCTGAGATAACATACATGACATGTTGCAAGAAAAAAATGCACCTCAATAATATCTCAATAGATATATCTCATATAATCATGTTCTAACAGAAATAAAGAGTAAACGACAAGAAACTTATGGAAACTATCTCAAGTGGGATACAAATACAAATATAAATATATTGAGGGAATCACCCAAAATTCCAATTTATGAAAACGATTTCTGATGATCTTCAGCTTCCCGAAGTGAACTTTTTTTATAAAATATTAAGGAAAACTCAAATTTAACGTTCGCTGATGATCCGCAGCTTCCAAAAATAAGAATCCAACTTACAAAATTGCAATAAAACCCCTACAGCTTTGCAAATGATCGGATAAGCCTATTTCTTCTACTTTTGTTTGAGTGAATTGATTCATTCACATGAAATTCATAAAATTTAAATACACATTTGCCCATGGTTCCCAACAATTAATTTGCACATTCACAGTTGATTCTAGACTTCAGCCAAGCAAAGGGTCATCATGTCTAAAACAGAGCAACTATATATGTTGATGCTGCTATAATTTGATATATATAAAAGTTATGAAGATGAATTTTGAATTTAGACGAATATTGGGCTAATCAGGTAATTTCAAAGTTCTTTCTTGAAATTTCGTCCAATGAACACAAAGCATTGAAGAAAGCCCACAACTATTTCTGAGAGAGAAAATCACGGAAAGTAAATGTGGATTCATGATCTCTCTCTCTCTCTCTCCAGGTGTTATTCATCATAAAACAAGAAAGAGAGAGATCTTGAGAGAGCTAAAAACATGGGGGTTGAAAATACCATAAATCCCCAGAACTTTTCTCACTGCGAAACAAGAGCCGATTTCATCTCAGATTTACTTCCCCTTCAATCTCTCCGACTTTTAATGATTTTTATTTCTTTCTCCTTTTGCCACTAATTTTATTTCTCCACCACTTTTTTCTTCTTCTTATATATAAACTGGTCTCTCTCTCTCTCTCTCTCTCTCTCTCTCTCTCTCTCTCTCTATCTGTGTATCATCATCGTGTTAAACTAGACCGATTCGAGAAATAAAAAAAAGAGTCAGTAATTAAGAGAGAAACAGAAGAAGAAGAAAAATGTGTAGTAAGACGAGCAGTGGAAGAAGGTATGGAGATGATTACTCTGGCTTGTGTCCCAAGAAACAGAAACTTAACAATGGAAGAAGAAGAGTCCCACGGAGAGGTCCTGGTGTCGCCGAACTCGAGAAGATCCGTCTCGAAGAACAACAACACAACAACTCTCCCTCCGTAAAACTCCCATCTCCTCCATCTCCTCCTCCTCCTCCTCCCCCGCCGGAAAAACCTCCGTCGGTTTTTCTTCCGACATCATCCACCGAGAGAACCGGTCCGGTTTACCCGTTCCCGTCTTATTTATCAACCGGATCTTTCCCTGATGATTTGATTCCTCTGGCTCCGGTTTTTCAGAGGAATCACGATCCGTCTCTTCACTACCTCCCACAGGTAAAATACTCAAAAAGAAAAACATATTCAAGAATTTTTTTTTTTTTTTTTAATAAAGGAATGTGTTTGTTTACAGATGAATCTACCGAATCCAGGATCTGGAGGATTTTATCAATTCATAGAGCATCCTTCAAACCAAAAATCTCAATTTCTAGACGATGAAAAGGCAAATTTTTAGTTAAATCCTTTATTAAAAAAAAAAAAATCAGTTTTGAGTTTAATTCTTAATAATCTCTTTTAATTGTACTGTTAACAGATTGTGGCTGCGAAGAGGCCATGGCATTATACCCCAGAGACCATGAAATTTAATGTTGGACCGACCATAACCATCTCAAGGTCTGTTGTATTTTTAAGGATTAAATCACTTTCTTGAGTTATATACACTTATTTGCTTAGAATAGTTCAAGTTTCTTTATTTTTGACCCTTTTTTTTGTTTTCATATTTCTTTTCAGAGATGATGGTAAACAAATCAAGTCACTAGACCAAAGATTGAAAAATCATTTTCAAGATTCAGGAACCACAATTAGAAATCCAATCACCATTGATTCTCCTTCTCCCGCAACTACTCCTCATACACCGATTATCCCACTCGATTTCCCGCGCTTCATACAGGTAAATAATGCACAGTTTCTATATGTTTTCTATCAGTTTGGTTGATCAGTTTAAGTTACATTTTCATCCTCTAATTGTGAGCAGAAACAAGAGTTTGGTCGTGAATTCGTGTCACCGAGGAGCGGTGCTAATCTTCCTTCAAACATAAAACCGTTCTACAGCTTCTTGCCCGCGAATGAGCAGAGTACTCGAGAGCAAGATCTATCTTTTAGCTTGAAAACCGATAGATATGACACAGTCAATGATCACGGCATTGATCTTCGCCTTAAGTTATAAGAGAATGATTTCTAAGAACAAGACCTCGAATCTTTATATCAGTTTGTAGTTTTCGATATATAAACAAAGATTTGGCTTTGGTTTGTTTTTTCTTTTAATAGACAAAGATGATGCAAGTGAAATAATCTTTATGAGTACTTCCCCTCCAAGATTAATAATCCAAAGACAAGGGGGACATACTAAACTTCAAAAACCAAAACTTTTTTTAAGCTCTGAATGTTTTACATCAATTAGAATCATAAATGTAGCACATGTACAAGTCATTAAACTTGTAGAGATTAGAAAGGTTCATTGAGTTACAGTTCTTATCTGGAGACTTGAGAAATGGAGATAGATAAGGAGAAGAGAGAGAAAAAGCCAACACACATATATCCAAAATGCGACTTGGCGGGTCTAGACTGAGAAATTCGTGTTCAGAGCCGTCTTGGAATCTATCGGAGACCAAGATCGAGTTTTTCTCAGTCACAGAACTCAGAACACGACAGTTCACTCAAGAGTTAAAGCTAGAGAAAGAAAGGGCAGAAACAGAGCAAGACGTGCCATGGAAGTAAACTTGGTCAGAAACAGAGTAAGACGCGCCATAGAAGTAATCTTGGAACAGAGTTTTTTAGTGAGCAGTTTTGTCGGTTTCGTCTTTTCTTACTCGAGCATACACACACATAAACTAACGGAAAACTAATCTTACACTGTAGCTGGTTTTTACTTTTTACATAATGGAATAAAAAAAGGCTCTCTTGGGTTGGTCAAGTGATCAAAACTAGCTCTTAGTACTTAAAGAAAGACCTTTTCCGGCCAGTTCATTTATTGTTATATTTCAGAACGTGTGTTCAAGTTCAACCTCTCTAATTATGATATATATATATATATATATATATATATATATATATATATATATTTCTTTAGAACTATTGTTGAGTTTGGATCAAGAGTGTTCTTAGTTTAAGATGTGAAATCATCTCCATTACATTACCTCAATGTCATTTTTTTTGTTTGGTCAAAACTCATAACAGAGTTGCAGAAGACTCAAGAGTGACAAAAACGCATACATTCAGAAACCTTACTTACGTTCAAAGAGCTCTTAAACATACAATACAACTGCAGAGGGAAGCTTTTGAAATACGTAGTGGACCGAAATGGGGAAAAGCACAAAATCTTGAGAAAGAGAAAAAAAAAACTCTCGGAAACATTCACTGACTATATGTTAGAGGTGAAAGTTCCGTTCTTGCCAAGAGACTTGAAATGGAGATAGATCAGGACAAGAGAGAAGAAGTAGAGAGCAAATGCCAAGACACATATCCAAAACGGATAAGTTGATCTAACATAAGCCGGTACGCCTATTATGAGGCCAACGATCACAATAATGAGAACTTCGGTAGAGTAATCCCAAGTCAATCCTCTCGTGTATACAATCGCCAATATAGTCGAAATTCCCAGCAGATTGTTCATTGTAACCTCCTTGTAGATCTACAACAAAAAAAACAAAAAAAAAAATTTGCTTTTGAGTAGGTCAATATATATGGAGTTTCAATAAAACTAACCTCAGAGAATGTATCTGATGTGACTCTAGCCTTGTCTTGCTTGCTACAGAAGTGAGCAGACAAAGCGCTTTTTAGGTTTCTTGCCAAAGGGATCACTGTAAAGACAACATAGAAGGAAGGAACTCCAGCCGATACAGACAAAAGCTCGATGTTCATCATGAAAGGCGTTGCAAGAAAGATGACAATCAGAATCCCTATAATGACTTCAATGGAAGCCCTCAAGGTTCTCTTAGAGAGCAACTTAGCAACAAGACTTTCCTTTGGTTGTTCTAACTTCAAAACTCCATCCTCCTCCTGCAATTAATAACACTTTTTTTTTTTTTTTCCATTTCTCAATCTGGTCAAACAGCTTAACTATGAATTGGGAAAAAAAATGTTATGTGCTTACAGCTCGGTTCTCTCTTTGACGCTCGGTGTTATCGAAGCTGAATTTGTACTGTTTCAGCCATTTTGCGATCCCTTTCTCGAATTCAATCTCATCTATCTCACCATCTCTATCGCTATCGAAATCAGCAAGCAATGTAGTGACAAGCTCATGTATGTCACACTTCATTCTTCCCAACATCCCAAACTCCACAGTCAGATCTTTCAACTCTGAAACTTGGATCTTTCCGTCTTTGTTTACATCTATTTTTTCGAACAATCTGCAGAATACCAAAAAAAGTTGATTAGTTCATAGTCCTTATGTAAATAATATAAGGTCCCAATTTAATGTGGATCTCGGATTCCTAACAGTAAGAATACAGAAACAGAAGAAAGTCAGATAATCTTGCTTAAAATTGGAATGAAAAGGAAAAATAGAGATAAAACCTTTGCAAGCTCTCTTTACTTAGCTTTCCATCTTTTATAAAGCTTTGAGGTGAAAAATTCTGCAAGTGCTTATGTACTTCTGACATGAGCTCAAACCTTGCGTGATCTAAGCTCTTCTCTTGGTCCGCTTTATCAAAATACTGCGACAAAAAGTGTGTTAGATTAGGCACAAAAAAGATCATTTTAATCATATGGATGATCTTGGAGCTTTGCTTTTTTTTTTTGGAGGGGGGGGGTGGCTCATACCGAATAAACAAAGTAGACAACAGTTGAAGAACCAGAGATTATTAGAGTTATCAAAATTATAATGTCATTCCAAGATTTGGAATCAAACATCTCTGAAAGTGTGACAATGACGAAAGGCAATAAAGTCAGGAGCATAATCCCTGCCGCTTTCTTGTTCTTAGGATCTGCTTTTACGCTAGCTTCTGCATTAGAAACCGCAAAAATAGGCTCATCGCAAAATATTTTCGAAAGAAAAAAAGAAAGAAAGAAAGAGTCATATTATCTGTAAGAGATTTAAACATACCAGCAACGTTCTTCAATAGATTTTTCCTGTAAGATTGTCGTCTTGGACTCTTTGTGTCCTGTACCGAATGTTTTAAAAGTCATATCATGAATCTATAGCTTCTTTAAGAAGAAGAAGAAGATCTTACCGAAGTTATTCTCTCGACTTCTCCGTTTCTTGTGGACTGATCTGATCCCAAACCAGACAAGCCAAAGACAACACAAGCTCCCCACTGCATAGTCAAAGCAAAGACAGTGTATCCGACAGTAACTCCAACGTTATTATCCACCATGGAGTTTGCAGTCTCGCGGCTTCCCATAAGTCCAGGCGCTGAGATCAAACCCAAAAAAACTTTAATCTTTCATTGTAGTAGTCTCAAAAATATTCAAAAAAAGTTAAAAAGAAAAAAAAAGAACTTCTTACAGATAATAAGGGCTATTCTTGGGAACATTGTAAGGAGAGGGAACACAATTCCGCCATAGAAACCGACCTCGAAGATGACAAAGAGCTTAGACCTTCCTTCAGACAAGAAGTATTCGCCGATTATCAATAGACAACCAAAGGAGAAAACTTGGAAGACATATCCTCCAATATTGTCTGCACATGGCAGAAATCCGTAGACATGAACACAAACATCCTTGGAAACGCGATTTGGCGGATCGAGACTGAGAAATTCATAGCTGGATCCATCTTGAGCTCCATCGGAGACCAAGATTGATTTATCCTCAGACAAAGAACTTAAAACACGACAGTTCACAGCAGGGATCAGAGCTATTAAAGAGAGAAAAGACAGAAACAGAGCAAGACGTGCCATGGAAGTAAACTTGAAACAGAGTTTTTAATGAGCAGTTTGGTCGGGTCCTTCTCTTCTTACGCGCATATGTATATACACACACACACACACACTCACGGGGAAACTAAGAGATGGATGGAACGTGTGTAAAAAAAAGGGAAAGAGTATCAATCAAACTAACCACTTGATGTCTCAATCTCTCTCTCAATTTTAAATTTAATTACTGTAATTACTTAAGAGAGTAAAAATATAAAATCCTTTCAATCTTAAACTCTCATCACCTTCTTCTCTATATAAGTATAACGTGGTCTTTCGAGTTTTATATAATAGAATAAAGAAAGACATTTTTAAGTTTGATTAAATTGATGAAACTGAAATCTTGACTTTAGCAATTAGTGAGTCTGACTATAAAAGAACGTGAATGTCTAATTATGATTAGCGGATGATTATTTTTATGATCGTTGACGTTGAAGTTTGGTTGAACAAACTTCTTATTATTTCCTCGTGTGTGAATCAACAATCTCATTTTCACAACCTTAAACGCCAGTGTAAAGAAACCTGATGAAAAGCCTAGTCCAAATGGGAATCCTAAATCTTTTCAGGTTATTTTTTTTTTTTAAAATGGAATTAAATTTGTCCTTATTCGTTTTACTGCCGTTTAGCACTACGACGATCAACAATAGCAATCAGCAACGGGAATTAACAAATATGTTTTGTTGTTTGTTTTAAGTCGCTAATAATAATGAAAAAAAAAAAAAACCAAAGGAATCTTGGTGAAGAATCGCAAAATCACAAATTGGACAAGTGTCGTGTTTTAAAAAAATATTCTATCTTCTTTTTGGTTAGTGACAACAAAATTAGATTCAAATGCGGAAAAAAGGTGGAAAGAAGGAAAGATATTGATTGGCATGGAACGAATTAGTAGCTTTTTCCCCACTACTATATGTTTCTCCATATTCTTTTTTTTGTGATGCTCATTTTTTTTTTTCCATCATACCAGTTTCTTTCGATTTCATCAATGGTCGTATAAACTCTAAAATAAATTTCAAATAATTACTTAATAGTTATTCTTAATTGAAGTCTTATTCGAATCGAATGCTCCAATTACACATATTAAAAGGACGTCTCTGACACTGGTTAGATAAAACTTTATATTATAACATAACCAAACATTGAAACATATAAACATAAACAGACACAGACTTATTTTATGTAAAATAGAGACACAAGTATCAAAGAGGTTTTGGTAGATTAACATGAGGGCATTGAGAAGTAACACGGCATAAGAACACGGCATTGAGAAGTATCCTTAACGACGATTACACATATCCATTCTTTGACTTTCATATATGTGTAAAGCGGCCGATTTATGGAATCTGGAGAGAAAGGAATGGAAGGAAGCATGAGGCAGCCAGTGTTCCACCTATGCAGCTTGTGAAGAACATCGACAAGATAATTCGGAATCCTCTCAGCTCCATACGACTCAAAAGATTTTATTTTCTTTCTTTTTTTTTTTTTTTTTTTTTTGCTTTACAATATGATGCTATAGTAAACAATGAAATGCATTAAAGACAATGATTTGAAGGGATATGATGCAAAACAACAATGGAGGATGTCACTCTTGAGTCTCAGCCACTTTTATCTCTCAGGAATAGCGGTGAGCGATGAGGATTAAAGGAATAAAATAGAAACTGAAGGCTACGAGGCTTGCCCATAAGGGGTATGTCCAAGTAATAGAGGCTGGTAAACCAACTATCATACCGAAGAAGACAACTATGAGAACTTCTGTTGAGCAATTCCATGTCAATCCCTTTGTGTATACAATCGCTAAGATTATCGACATCCCCATCAAATTGTTCATTGTAACATCCCTATAGATCTTGCAAACAAAGACCCGAAAAATCAAGATTCGGAAACAACAAGTAAAAGAAAACATTGAAGAAAAAAAAATTCAATAAAAAATGATGTGTACTTGTGAAAATGTGAGAGAGGCTGCTTCTTGCTTTTCTCTAGTGGCACAGAAGTGAAGAGACAAAGCGTTCTTGAGGTTTCTAGCCAATGGAATCACTGCAAAAGCTACATAGAAAGAAGGGATTCCAGCTGATTCAGACAAGAGCGCGATGTTCATCATGAAAGGCTTTGCAAGAAACACAACAATCAAGATTCCTGCAATGACTTCACTTGTAGCTATTAGCGTATATCCGACATTTTTCTTCTTCTGTTCCACCTTCAGACATGGAGCAGCCGCTGCCGCCTACACACCATTTCTTGTCTCTCATTTCAAAACCAAATAACTGTATGAGTAACAGAAAGAAAAAGAGGTTTTTTTTGTATACTTACAGCGCAAGTTACCAATCCGGATTTTCGTTCTTTGAGCCATTTAGTGATTCCCTTAGCGAATTCATCCTCTGTTACCATACCATCATTATCTTTGTCAAACTCTTTTAGCACAGTTTTCGCAAGCACAGTCATATCGAACTTTAGTTTTCCAAGTTTTCCAAACTCCATAGTAAATTCGTTTAGTTCCGAGATTTTCATCTTCCCATTTCCATCCTTATCGAATTTGTCGAACAACCTGTAGTTTTTTAAACACTACTTAGTTTTCTAAAAGAAAGAAAAAAAAAAAACATAACAAAACATTAACAATTGGCTTACTTTTTCAAGCTTTCCGTAGTGAGTTGTCCATCTTGCAGAATGCGTTCAAGCGAATATATCTGCAAATTCTTTTTAACCTCGGACATGAGCTCAAACCTCGCTTTATCTACGCTATTCTTTTGTCCACTCGTGTCCACAAGCTACAGAGATTCATAAAAGTTCAAAGTTTAGGCTCAGAAGAATGAGGTTGGCATCAATGCATCGAAATATAATTTTGGAGTCTGTTTACCGAAAGAGCCAAGAGGAAAAGAGTTGCAGAAGTGGAAACGATCAGCGTCATCAGAACAACAATCTGTCTCCAAGAACGCGAATCGAATAGCTCTGAAAATTGCACGATGAGGAAAGGAATTAACGTGAGAAGCATGATCCGTGCGCCTTTCTTGGTTCTTGAATCTGCTTTCACACTTGCTTCTGCAGATTAAGAAAGATAATCCGAAGAAAAGATCATATATACATCTGCAGAAACTAGAGCAAGAGATTCACACAATCATGTTACTCACCAAGAACTCTCTTCAGTAGCCCTGGCCTTGGCTTTGTTGGATTCTGTACACACCAGTTTCATCAGACCATGAGATCATTCAAAATGGTTTACTTTAGTTTTGGAAAATATATACCAAGTTTTGTAAACCTTTACCTCTTCCTTTTGAACCAATTGATCTGAACCAGTATCAAAAACTCCCGTAGTACCGAAAACGATACAAGCACCCCACTGAATCGTCAGAGCAAAGACCGATGATCCAACCGTTACTCCAACGAAATCACCAATCATTGACTGAGCGACTTCAGGGCTTGTAGATAGTGCAGTTACTAAGCCAAAAAAAAACAAAATTAAAACTTGATACAACTAAAGCAACCACAAATATTTAAGGATCCAATCATTTTGAGAAGCATAGAAAGAGAGACTTACCGAGGGTAAGTGCAATTGGAGGGAAGATATGAAGAAGAGGGAAGATGATACCGCCATAGAACCCGACATCAAAGATATCTAGGAGTTTGGACCTTCCTTTGGACAAGATGTATTCGCCAACGATCAACAAAGACCCAAAGGAGAAGACTTGGAATGCATAGCCAATGAGATTATCTGCACAGGGAAGGAATCCGTAAAGGTGCACGCAAGCATCGTTGGTTAGATGATTCCTGTAAATTTTGGGCGGTTCAAGACTGATAATCTCGTGTTGAATATTGTCAAAACCATCAGAGATCATCAATATAGGGTTGTTCTCAGAGACTGAAGGACCGAGAACACGACAGCTCAGACCAACGATAGAGGCTACAAAGAGAGAAGTCAGGAACAGAACCAGATGAGCCATGGAAAAGGAATCTGTATGAGAGAGAGAGACAGAGAAGCAAGAAAGAAAGAATGAGCATTGGCATTGACATTGACATGGGATTGTCATCGTCGAATATAATGTAATAGCATGGAGTGAGTTGATATCAAGTTGCGAATACAAAAAAGGTTCAAAGCTATTTAATTGGTTTAAACGAGTTTGTAAATCAGATGGTCTAATACAGTAACATGGAATGACATCAAGTTGCGAATACAAAAGAGGATAAACAGCTATTTAACTGGTTTTAAAAAAAGTACGAGGAATCTATGATTATTATATAAATCAGATGGTCTTTTCTAACCATAAATTTGGCATTATTGAGATCTAACTTTGTCTCATTACAATGACCGTAGGCTTCTCAGAAAGGGGATACTTGAGAGTTGAGACAAAGACAAAAACCCTAATAATAATGAAACAATTATTTTAGTCATGAAAAGTAAAAGCCAAAGAGTTCCAAGCAAAGTTAATTTGTTTGTCGAATGTAAGCTCTAAAATTGTCAAAACTAGTTCGGGCAAAAAGACAGAATTACTCTGTTATTACAAATAACTGGGGAGGGGGGGAAAAAAGGTGCGTTATAGAGAGAACCCTTTGAAAGAAAATTACCAGTAGCCTCTTCTACCGCCACGGCCACCACCACCACCACCGCGTCTTCCCTGTCCTCGGACTTGGCCTCTGTGACTGCCTCTACCACCACCGTATGAGTTTCCCTCAACTCCTTTGTTCACAACTTGATGACTCTGCACACGTCCCTTCTTTGCCCCCACGTTATTACCGGCTCCATTTGCAGGCCGTTTTACTCTGTGGTGGCCAAATGAAACATACAAAAAACATAAGTTGTTTCACAATTTCGAAAAGTTGATCTAATTCAAGAGATTGTGAATTTGGTAAATTTGGCTTGTACCCAGTTGTTGCAGAGGCTAACGGCTTTGTGGCTTCTTTCCACGAAAGGTTTACTACACTCTTGTCCCCAATAAAGGAAGGCGCTTTTGCATGCAATACCTGTAACATACAAGGACGATTAAAAAATTCACCTCACACACTTGATCAGATTTACAGGTTGCATATATATGGCTCTGTTTTCACCTTTGTCATCGCCAATATGTTATTGCAAGTCCTGAGTCCAGTTGTTGTATTCTGCTTCTTCGTTTTCTGAAAGCAGCTTCAGTTGCATTAAACCCGGAAAGAACAAAAAAGACGAGATGGAACGAGAAAAGACAGGAGTGAGACGAGGAGTTAGTATTCTCACCACGCTTGACTTCTCTTCATCTGTCTTGGCCGCCGACATGGCTTTGTTGTGCTCAGGCATTCCTTGAGTTAGCTTCTTCATTGTTGCCTTGGTTCGATCCTCAACACTGGTCAATCTGCAACATCCGTTTTTTTTATTATAAACGGTAACCTTTAAATAATTTAATCACATAGTATTTCTTACAGGAAGAAAACATAATGCAACGATACCTCTCAGTGAATTCCTTGTAAGACTCTGAGAAGTCCTCTCCGATTCTATCTGATGGCTGCCCAGTCACTATCTTGTACCCGCACAAGCTGTTTGTTGCATTCGGAGCCTATATGTTCAACAGAAAACACATCAGTAAAGAAGGAAGTAGAAGAGACCTGCCAAGCAGCTAAAAGTAGTTGACAACCTTATGCGCCAATTGATGAAGAACATATAATAGGCACTCCACATATGTGAAGTTCATCTCTTCCCCAGTTTTCCTGGCAGGCATGTATTTCTGAGAGCAAAGAGTGTGTGTCAATCTTCATAAGATAACAGAAAAGTTAGCAAGGCGAGTAGTGTTTACATTATAAAATATGAGACTCTGGTCGAATATACACCAGAGAAATGACAACACTAAACAATAAATATGTCCACAATTTATCTATAAAAGATGTGAAAACAAGATGAAATATGGTGCTTTAGAGGTACCTTTAAGAGAGGAACTATTTCGGGAAGCATCTCACGTGCTACCTGAGCTGTTGTGTATGGCGAAATCTCAGCAAGAGCTCTGAGCAAATCAAGCTTCCTCTGTTCTGGCAGCTAGTAGAAAAAGGAATAGTTAAATATTATGCTGACCAAGAAAGCTCTGCGTCTGGAGTAGTAATATAGACATGCGGCAATACTTGTATGAATAAAAAAGAGTAATCAAGTTATGACTTCATTCCCTCAACGCCATTAACTATTCTTAATATGCCTAACAGATTACAAAGAGATCATGTACAGACGAAAAGACTGTCAAACACATCAATGGAAAAGGGAATAAATTTATATTGTACCTTGTCAAAAGCTGGTATGATATGCTTGTTCAGGTAGTTAAGAAACTTTGTACCTAGAGCACCTCTCTGTTCAGAAGAGGGTGAAGTTAGTAAGATTCATGTTCCAAAGCATCTTAACTATAAAATATCCAAGTGCTACACAGCACTAACTCTGAGTTCATACCACAAAGAATGGAAGAGCCGTTTGCAGGCATGATATGAAGTTATCGATATGATCTGAATCTGAAACCTGAGAAAATAATATTTAGATATCAGAGGTAGTTCTGCAGCACAAGAATGAAATCATATAAATGAAACCTTCAGAGACCCATACTTCCAACCACGACTACTATCACCATATTAGGAGTTTAAAAACAAAACTGCCTTCATGAAAACATTTTCAGGCATCTTTCTCACATAGCACGTACTACCAGTTAGAACTCACATCAAACATTCACGTAAAATAAACAATTCAAAATGTAACACATGCTGGAATTACAAATGTAAAGCGAGAGAGGGTGAAGTTTATGCTAGGACAATTATTCTTTTAATCTCACAATCATGCAAAAGTCTAGCAGACGTCATTCCCAGATAACAACTACTTGCGCAACTAAAACATCAATAAACATCTTAGAAGAATAATCATTACTGTCATCATATTCAAGCACGAAACTTATGTTCATCCCCTGGAGAATGTGACACGAGAAACTCACATTAAACTGTGAATCCAAATCAGCCTGTCCTTCAACAATTTCTACAAGTTCTTGCATTCTTTCTTGAGGAGCTTTCCCTCCAAATATACTCAAACTTGTCAAGAAATCCATAAACATTTTGAATTCCTCTCCAGAAACATCTCCCAGGCTCTGGAAACATCCAAAGAACGTCAGAACAGGACTGAAAAGAAAGCAAGACAATGAAAGAAACAAAGAGAACTCCATGTTGCCAAAGATATGGTCTAACCTTTTTGATTAAATCAGTTATATGTGTTTCCATTTCCTCTTGGGGCTTTAACAGTTCCCCTTTAAGAGGGAACACCTACATAGAAATACAAATCTTTAAAATAGGAGAAGATATACAAAACATTTCCAAGAGATTCCTTGCGTTCCTGTTAGCTTGCATTATCAGGAAATTTTCATTTCACATCTTTTTCTATAAGAAATATTTCTCAAAGATAAACAAACTCTCCAAATATTCTAAAATAAGAACAACTTTACAAAATATGTGCTTATTTTGGATTACGCATCTCAAGTTGTTTTAGCAGTACATTTTGTACCTGGTCTTAGCAATAGATCAAAAGATTATGTGCAATACAAGGCTACTTCATTGTTCATATCGGCAGATGAAAAGATCAAAATAGGTCTAACTTGATGGTAAAATCAAACAGAGAGTTATGAATTTCATTAACTTAAGCCGATGAAAGATATAGTGAACCTCAAAAACAGAAAAAAGAAAGATGTAGAAAAGACTCTGACCTTATCTCTGATAAAGTTTAAGACCTTTTCACGGATTTGATCGTCAGTAGTAAGAGTGGCCCCAGTATGCTTAAACAATGCAGTCAACGATGCTACAACAAAAAGTTGAAAAATAATGAAACATAAGAAGCCACTATGGTGCTACAATTACCATACCAGCATATTATATATCTCTAAGATTTTGAGCACGCCCTCAACCTGCAGCTTGTAATTTACACACTTATTTTTATGCTTTACAGGATGGACTGAGTAAAACTACAAATAGCAAAACCATAAAACTAAAAGACCAATCAAACTAATTTTCTCAAAGTCTATAAGAAGAATGGTCATTTTCAAACAACGAAGATGAATGCAAACCCTTTGTATCCTGCCGAAATAATGACATAAAAGCCTTGTGCACAGCATCACGCCACACAGACTCCTCTATTTGGATCAAATTACTCCAAGTCAGAAGATGAAAACAAAATAGGTAGATCAAGGTAAAATAACCAAAATCTCAGAATTACCAGTATCTAGACATTGTACAAGAACATCAATAATCTTAGATATAAACTCAGGTGTGTCCTTGCAGAACAGCGGAAGCCCTCGGATGGCTTGAACACGTACCTACAAAATAAGACCTGTTTTAGAAAAGAACAATATCACAAGATTAACAACCAGAAACTGAGAACTGTGCAAGAACCAAGTCATTATCCTCTTCAAAATAAGAAAGACTGATATCAAATTGGCGTGCCACTTCAAACCAAACTATTAAAGAACAACACACACCGAAATGAAAAATTTATTTAACACAGTATGTATAGATAGAATCCAGCTTATTTATCCAACAATGAACCTAAGTTTGAGCATTACAAACTAAATCCAACTTCATCTATGATACACTAGCGCACCTACATCTACGATGTACTTGTGAATGAATCGTATGCGTAAGAAGGCTAGGTACATACCCCGAGATCCACTTCGTCAACGAAATCCATGTACGCATCGAAAGCTTTCGTCGAGAGACCGGTGAAGAACTTGAAGTAGCGTGGGATCAGCTGCGCTCCGAGCTGCTTCGTCTTGATGCTCGTCTTGGACAACTCGATAATCCCTTCATAATCTTGAACATTCTGCAAACCACGAGGAAAAATCGATCAATCAAAGCAAGCCTACGAAGAGCCACAAAATCAATCACACCAGTATCGACACAAATCTTAAACCCTAAACCCTCCTAGTCAGACCAGAGACGATTGGGGAAAACAATGTAAGTACTAAATCAAACAGATAACGATTGATTTCAAATCAAGCAGATAAATAAAACCCTAGGTGAAATAGAGGCGGAGGCGAACCTGAGACTTGTCCGTAGACTGGCTCAGGCGCTCGTCGAACTCATAAAGCTTGTCGATATGCTTGGCATCTTCGGGATATTGTTCTGACATTACGGAGAGCTAGAGATGAAGCTGAGATTGAGAGAATCGAAGCAGATGAGTGAGTATATACACAGTTGGTTTGAAGAAAACAGAAACATATACACACATGTATTCGCGTTTCTGTACACATAACAGTGAAAAAAACTTTGGGAAGAAGATGAAAAAGCTGAAGAAGAAGCAGAAAAATGAGAAGAAGATGAGACCGTACATGGCGATTTTAGAAAAGTGTAGAAGGTTGATAGTCTTCTCTCGCAGAGTAGCCAAAGGGGTTTCTGTGCTTTTTTTTTTTTGGCTCTCTGCCTTTTTGTTTTATCCTCTGAAGAAGAAAGAGCGAGATATTTGAGCTTCCCTTAAACGATGCCGTTTCTTTGATATTTTGAGCTTTGGAAAACGACACCCTTATTTTATCATTTCTTTCAAATTTGTCCCAAAGCTTTATTATAGACCAAAGTCACCAAACCAATCAAGGAAAGTAATCGAATTCAATGTCTCTTTCCTTGATTACTGGTTCGATTCTTATCTGCCCCGATCTTCGTCAATCTCCGTCGTATTTGAGAATCTCCTCGTCGCGGCGACTTTCTCTCTCTTCCCGTAGTAAACCGTCTTCTCTGCACCAGTTTTCTCAGATCTCACGCCCGATTAAAATCACCGCGAGAGGCGCCATGGAGACGACGGCGGAGACAATTTCCGGCGGTGTTCCCAACGGTACGATGAAGCTACTGTTTGTTGAGATGGGTGTGGGTTACGACCAGCACGGGTACGGGCAAATCTACGTTTGCGATTTTCAGTTTCTCTACCCTCAAACTTCGCGTTTTGATATGTGAGATTGAACCTTCAAAATCTTGGAAAAAAAAAATCGAAACAGGCAAGACGTGACATCTGCGGCGATGAAGGCTTGTAAGAATGCAATTTCTTCGAATTCGATTCCTGCGTTTAGGAGAGGTACCATATTCTACTGCTTATCAGTTAGTATAGTTCTGAAACTAATCAACTAATCCATACACTATCTATACTAGTCTTTGCTCAACAATGAAAGTAGTTTTCTGAATCTGAGGATAGTGGCATTGAATGTGTTGAAGGTTCGATTCCTGGAGTTTCATTTGAAGAAATGAAGTTACAGATAAAGCTTGGAGTGCCTCGTTCTCTTCACCAGCAGCTGGATCTCGAGAAGGTCAAGTCTATCTTCCCATAGTAAGTTCCCCTAATTCTAAATCCACATCTATCATGAGTTCTAAACAAAGTTGTAGTCTTTTCACAAGGAAACTTGAGTTCTTTGTTCCAAGTACTGTTGTAGAAAATTGGAGTTGAAAATTTTGCTTTGTACTAGGTAAATAAGTTACAAATGTGTTTTGGGAAGTTTTGAGGTTGGATTGGGATTATCAAAACTTGAAGATAAAAACCACCATTAGCATTACTTACCTGGTCTTAATATAGTGTTTGTTACACCACATCTCTCATCAAATCTTTTATTGTGTTACTCAACCTTGGAGTAAGGTTTATCTACTACGTTTTCTCAACCATTCGTTGCTATTTTTTTGTTTTTTTTGAAGTGGGAGGATTGTTAATGTGGAGGTGGTGGATGGAGGACTGATTTGCTCAAGCGGCGTTCTAGTTGAAGAAATGGGTGATAAAAATGAAGATTGCTACATTGTGAATGTCGCTGTTTACGTTGGCTACTAGTCTCTTGTTTTTGCGTTTTGACCCCAAGTTTAACAATGAACGTTGCAGTCACTTTTAGTTGTATATTTTGATTTCAGAACCCAATTTGGTTTGTAGACTTGAATCAATATCTCAACCTCAGCTTAAACATGGGTTTGGTTAACACTCGTGTTATGAGAAAGTGTTTACAGTCTCCACCACAGTCTTTGACTCGTTAAAATGGATGAAGCGTTTGGTGCGTTCAAGGAATAAGCGCGTTTGGGGGCAGACCGCTTAGAACTGCGTCACAATAAACCTTGAAGGTTCTTTAGCTTAAAGCAAAGCATACTGTGAGAGAGAAATTTGCAGAGAGAAAAAAATGAAAGGGGATAAGAAGAAGATTAGTTCGATTTTTGACAACTGCCATGAAACTGCTTCTCAGGAGAATTTTCTACGGAGCTGCGGCTTTGCACAACGAGGGGTTCCTCCAGATTCCGTTCCCTCCGTCGGTGTCTCGCCACCGTTAAACGACGGGATTGCACCTCACCGTGTGTCCGATGATTCTGAGACGGATAGTATGATCGGTTACGGCGAGGATTTGGTGGAGAGTCATGCCATTCGATTCGTCTCTCCGCCGCGAAGCGCGGATACCGTTGATTTAGAGGAGGTTGCGGCGGATCGGGTGGGTCCTGTGGAATCGGAGGTTGATGAAGAAGGTGTTTCAATTGCTTTGGAGAAATCTGGTAATCTGTTGTTATTCTCCGATCGACCATCGTCATCTTCAGGGAATCGTAGAGATGAGAGGTTGGAATCACCAGCGAAGAAACTGAAGATTCCTTTGAGGGATGTTGTGAAAGCCATAGTTACGAACTCGAGGAACATAGAGGAAGAAGACAAAGAGATTGAGAAGCTTAGCTGCTTGCAAATCCTCTTGAAGAAGGGATTCAAGTTCCCTCGTATATAAAAAACCCATCAGGATTTTAAGGTGATTTCAATTGAAATCATTTTATCTAGGGTTCTTCAAGGTCAAGTTTTTTTTTTGTTTTGGTAATAGTAGAAGCCATAGTCTTCTTGTCGTCGTTCTTGACGAAGATGGGAATATAAATGGTGGGTTTTTCTTTCTTGTACAATTGAATACCAAATCAGAGAACTTTTTATCACTGTTTTGGTTAAGGCAAAAAGGCTGAATCTTTCCAGTTTCTTTCTTCTTGACTCCATAGAACTCTGGTTTGAGAATATGATATTTGCTATAAGAGTCATGTTCATGCTTCATTGATTCTCTTTAATCCAAGCTATATCAGTGGAAATCTAAAGAACAGCTTTGCTCTCAAAACAAATTAAGCAAAGAATGACCCAACAAATTTATTATTATATTGAGAATGTCACCTTTGTGATTATTCTCTTTCTATATTGCATCACACAACACTAGACGATTTAAGGTTATTGTTTCCCCCACACGAAAAGAATAAAAAGGCTCTTTACAACAAATCCACCTTCTTTATGCTTGTAGTAGTTCTTCGCTTAACTCCCCCCTCCAAAGTAAAACTGTCAGATTCTTTGCACCTCCAAGAATGTAATTTACAGAATAAAGGTGTTTTGCACTTTCTTTGTATAGAGATTTCTTACTCGATTCACATCGAAAGAGCTGCGTAGAGAAGCTGGTTCCAAGTATCAGGCAACCCTGGGAGGCACCAATGGCTGCAATCGTTTCCTCCATCGCCACCATAACTAGAAGGATGAGCATCTTTTCTCAACTGAGACAAAGTGGTGATATCGAGCAAGAACACACGCTTTTTCATCGTGCTCAACACTTTGGACACAACTCCTGCAGATGGAGGCTGGCCACTTGGGTAATTTGATCCACTCAACGGCTGCATTTGCCCATTACAATTCTTCCTCGGCTCGTTCCATTCCCTTCCCCTGTCACAAACAAGAAAGATGTAAATCGATATATAGGTTTGTGTTTGAACGCTATTTTTTCTCAAACCGTAGAAAGATATTAACACAAAGTGGACTTACTCGTAATGAGTGGGAGAAATGCCTTGGAAGAAAACTCGGGTCTTGGTGGTATCGACGTTTTGATCAACCCATCGAACCCAAGTGCTGAGTCCTTTGTAGAAAGCGTCAAGACGGTTCATGTCTCTAACCAAAGACGACCCATCTCTAATATAATCCCACCTAAATTCAAATTAACAACAAGAAAAAGATAAATACTCAACACTATTAAGTTATGAGGGATATATTGGCTTTAGATTAAAGATGTGGTGTTGATTAAATGGTACGGACCCTTGAGATTGTCCTTTATGAGTCCACCAATGCCAAGAGTTGAAGACAAGAACGTCCATGTTTTTCCAAGCATCAGCACCTCCTTCAATGGCTCCAAGGTTAAGCACACGCCCTACTTTCTCTTTGGATATATCCACTATGTATGGTGTTCTATATAGGTGTAACGTCACTCCATATTCCTGTTTTTATATAAAAATACAAATATATAGATTCAAGATTTTATAAGAATATTTCAAAATATATATTTCCATTAAATAAAAAAGGAAGAGAATTATTAAATGAAAGAAAAGGTTTAGCAGAACAAAGAGAATAGTAGAAAGTAGACAGAGAGAGCAAGTTGGACTGTTGGAGTTGTTAGTGTACTTCCTTTACGTATTATGTCCTTTTTTATTTGTTTTTATTGTAACTTATGGTAAAATGTTTTATTGTTACTTATGGTAAAATGTTTTTCAATTATTAAAAATAATACCATGAATAAAAAAAGAGACAAACTTTGCAATAGCATAGTGGTAAAAATAGTGTTCGATTTATTTGTAGTTCTTAAACAAATTAAAAAATAAAAGGTTTGGAGGTCCCATAGCTTTCTTTTCTTCCACATCAAGTGAAGAAGACATGTCATTTCATATTGTTTTCAGTTTCGCAATTGATGAATGATAAAGAACTTTGCATAATTCTGGTAAATATAAAAAAGAGCTTTCGAATGAATTAAAACAAATAAAAAATTTCACGAAATAAGAAAATTTATATGTTTATATGTCGAATATCTTCTAGACCTGTTAATACTCCGGTATGTGTCACTTTTCTCATAATGTTAATAGAATTGTAGATGAAGAATCAAATACTATCTTTTTTTTTTATTAATAAGAAAAGGATATTAGGCAAGTGGATGTGATCGAACACTAATAACAATATGATAATAAACATTATTAGCACCAAACAGCTTTTTCAATTCTTTTTTAAAGACGAATATATTATATAGTCCGTGACTAATAAGCATTCAAGTATTTATGACAGCCAATTCATTTTCGTTAATGACAACTATTCCTCGTGGGAATTGATAATTAGATTTTTGTATTTATCCGACGAACAAAGTTTTATATATAAATTTTAAGAAAAGAAAGAGACCTGGAAAGTGAGTGTAGAGAGTGGGGTACGCTTGAGAAAAGTGGTCTTGGCGTTTGGTACCGACGCATGTATCATACATGCCAACGATTCCCACATGTTCAGACTCAGTGAGTCTCCCACGAACATGACTCGCTTCCCTCTCCATCTCCTCAGAAACGCCGCACCGTCGAACCTATATTACGTAATTAACAAACATCATTTAATCATCATGCATTTACATTATTTATCTAATTTCATCACAACTTGATTTCACTTTACACTATTCTTACATTATACTATACAGTAAAATCACCAAATGATTCACTTAACCACTATTATTATATATAATATTAATAAAACACTCATTTTCATTTGTTGAAAGAAGATAAAACATATATTATACATCAGCACCAACTTCTATTAATTATACAATATATAGCGTTTAATTATAAGAAACTACATTTTAAAGAAAATTATTACTGTGCTAAATAATTGCATGTGATGGGATTTCGAAATACCACCCAGTCAAATTCTTGTTAGCGAAAGTGTTTTATCTCAATTTTTATTGTTTTGTCGAAAATTTCGGAATTGTGCTACAAATATAGAATACATAGAAGTGTATAATTGAGTATAAACCTTGGGATGGTGCAAGATTCAGGTTGCCAAGAGTACTTGAGGAACTGTTTGTCAGGTCGACCGAACTTGAGACAGTCAAACTCGCCGTCGATGAAAGGACACGTGGACGAATCATAGAAAGGGTAAGAAGCATCGAACACCCATCGGCCTTGGAACAAGTTACATCCTCCCCTCTGCTTCTTCCCTCTCAGCGACGATATCCCACCGTCGCCGGAAGCCGTCGTGCTGTTGCGGTGATGGCTGTTCACGAGGACTGTATTGTCGGAAGCCAAAGCCTGCTCGGCTCCCGACAGGATTGTGACTGTTAGAAGTGGAAGAAAAAGAAGGAGAGAGATGAGGTTGAAACACATCTTTTTATTAAACAAATATCTAAGGTTTTGGGTTTTTGTGAAGAAGCTTGTTGATGGGTTCAAGCTTTTATACACATATTTGTGTACGTATAATAATATATAGATATTACTACGACAAAATGTTTATGTACACGTTCCTTAATTTGCTTCAACATATTCCTTATAATGTACATAATTTTGTCAATTATAAATCCCCACGGTGATCTCGTCTCTAATGCTAATTAAGGACGTAGACTCGTTATAATCTTAGATTTGATTTTACATCTTCGGTCCGAACGCTTTATTCGTGGTAAAAAAAACTCTTTATGGTTGTCATTGTCCTATTCACCCAAAAAAAAGAGGACGTTTTGGCAGTATTCGGATTATAATATTCAATGTAAGAAAATATGTTAATTTATGTATAGAAACGCTTGTATAAATATAAGATCTTGTGTCTTATAATTAGATTCAATAACAGGTGCATCATCTAATACGATTGTTAACATATAAATTCCAACCCAAAAATTCAAGTTCGCTAAGAAATGAAATTCAAAGTTTAGTGCGAAGTAACAACTTTGTCGAAATGTAGAGTTCGAATCGAAAGCAGACACTATAAAGTGAATCCTAAGTGAACATACCCAAAATCGATTTCAGAGATGGACTGAATGATTATTCGAAAAAAAATAATTTAATGTTTTGACCATAAACAGTTAAATCTATTGGAATAAATACAATTATTATTGAATCAAACGTAATAAATAAAGATGTTAAACATAACTTTAACCTATAAAAATAGGAGGTGTAGAAGAGAACAAGGGATCCGATCCTTGTTCTATAACTTATACTACACATTTAGGTTTACACTACTTTTTTACTTGTTTTCTATGTTTTTGCCCTTGTAAACGCTTTCGGTTTAAATACTAAAGATTGTATACTCCCACTTTCGTTCCTTGTTTTTACAAAACTTGCGTCATACGTGTTTTTTTAACTTAATATCTTGATAATTGTTCGAAAATCATCTATTTTTTTTGTTTTCTCACAAACTGAATCGAATTATATTCTAAATTATTTATATTTACAAATTTTGGAAGTTGTAGTTTTTGCTACACCAATGATGTTAGAGCCTTAATTATTAGTAGAATTAAATTATGTATAAATTCAATTTTGACTTTATATCTAATAATTTATCAAAAATTATATACTTCTTCTGTTTCGTTTTATTTGTCGTTTTAGAGTTAAAAATTTTGTTTCATATTACTTGTCGTTTTGTATTTTCAACGCAAATTTATGATAATTTTCTAATTTTATCTCTAATTTTTAACCTATTGGATACTTATATCAAACAAAAAAATATATTAATTAGGGGTAAAAAAATTAATTATTTTCTTAATTGTGTAAAATAACCTACAAGGACAACTAAAACGGAGGGAACACGTGTGAAGACATGTTTATTACAAGATTATTTAGGCGACGAGGAGAACACCTGATGTAATAAAAGAGTGCTTGGCTTTATCTATTTTGTTGTGAAAGCAGGTTCCTAGGAAGCTTCAAAAAATTGCATAATTATGCGTAATACTGCTTATTGCATAATAATAGATGGAATATCCAAAATTGGGAATGTCTGTTAAATAAATTTAAGACGGACGTGATTATGTTGTTGATTCCATTTAGCAACAAAATATAGTATGTAATTTCCTTTCTTTGGTAGAGAATGACATTAAATTAAAATCTCAGAGCTGTTAAGTCCATCTCAATGATTAGTTTCAGCGTTAAATCATTGCAATAAATTATAATCCTGATTAGAAGAAGAATGCAAAGTAAAATATAAGCTAATTAGGTACATAATATGCATCTGTATGTGGTACCAACTGAGGAGAGTCTGAGTCTCTGAGACAGCAAGTGCTAACTAACTTTAGCTGGTGATAATTATTAATATTTAAAATGTTATACAAAAATACTTCGGATCCGATAGTCTGCCTTGACAGTCCAATTTTAAAATCGGCGTAGACACTAGACAGTTCATGTCAAGCTTTTGGCTCAATTCTAATAAATTTAATTTTTATTAACCACCAGAATCACTTTTGATAGTAGAAGACAAAGATGAGTTTTCACCGTCGTGGGTGCACAAGTCACATGAAGAAAACACGTATGTTGCTGTTGGGGAGTGTATATATACATAATACATCATACATGTAACATGTGTGATGTGTCGTGTGTGTGTGTGTGTTGTGTGTATATGCGAGAGAGAAAGATCATGGAAGGATATGGGGAAGAGTGGGAAGACTCATGAGTGGAAAGTGGAGCAGGCTTTGTCTTTCTAGGGAATTTAAAAATCTTTTTTATCCATTTTTTCTAGTATTTTTTTCTTAAGAATTTAAGAGTGTTTCCATTGGTGAAAACTCTATAATTTTATATGTAATCATTCATATCTCTGCTAATCACTTAAAATATAATTGTACATTAATCACATTATATAGCTTCAGCAACATTATTCTTGCTGCTTAATTCTATTGTTTTACTATCAATTATACCAAATCAGACCCTTAGATATGGTAGATATGCAAGTACGATTCAGTGGTAATTGACACCAAACGTATCAGAAGGCATGATCCGTTTGATTTCAATATGTTTGTGTTTGATTTACACAGCGAACAAACTCATAGCTTTTTATGCTATTTAGACTTTGAATTTCCACCTATAAAAAAAATCTATGACCAGAACTCTCTCAGTGCTAATAGAAAGAAAATAGACATTGTATTATTATAAAGTCATTTTATATAATCTATGTAGTTTTAAACTTACTAACCGAAAATATATAATTTAATATATTTTTAAGAAATTATTTATATACTTTTATCCCATTTCCTTTAAAATAGCATGTGAAGTCAAATTTCTACCATTATCCTTCCATACATTTTTGAAACAAAGTTTTCTATCTATTACATATCAATAAATAAATAAATAAACACATATATATATATATATATATATATATATATATGTCTGACGAAAAACAAGTACATTTATCTAAAAGAGTAGCATTTTTGGTTCCACGAACG
This sequence comes from Alliaria petiolata, assembly GCA_020283515.1. Lineage (NCBI taxonomy): Eukaryota > Viridiplantae > Streptophyta > Magnoliopsida > Brassicales > Brassicaceae > Alliaria > Alliaria petiolata. Next base: position 60,935,870 of record JAHZTW010000001.1, read on the forward strand.
AAGAAAAGGTTTTGGTGGACATTCCGCTAGTCTGCAGGTCACGGGAACATCTTAATCATTTTTCATCAATCTTCATTCACATGCTTTTGCGCCATCTGATGTGTTCATATTATTTTATTTTGTTTCAAAAACATTAAAGATTATACAAGATTTGGACGGTACAAAACAGATAATATTGACTTTTCAAGTATTCATTTTCCTATAATTCTTATAATACTATTATTTTAAGCAACAACAAAAAAACAGTTATTTTATTTTATTTTATTTCTGTTAGTGTAGTATGGCGAAATAGGAATATTTTCACGACTACGTGTACAAAATAAATCATTTTTAATACGGAAAAGTTGATATCACTATTATAAAAATCGACTTTTTTTTTGCTGAATAAAAATCGATTTTGCTATGCTGTACGTGTAAAAATAATCTCAATACCATTCGTTTATATAGATTATAGACATACAACTTAAATAATAGTAATTGAAAAATGATACTTAGAATAAATACAAATTGAACACTTATTCAAAACAATCAAAACCCATGCACTATAGTATTCTATTGTTTTACTGGTAATAAAATCGAATACTACTGGTCAGTCGTCAAATGAAGATTGATTGATTGTTGTTGTTGTTGTTTTTTTTTTTTTTTGGGTTTGTTGATAAAATTGATTGATTTTGTTTAAATAACATTATCTTCCTTTCCTGAGTTCATAAAGTGTTGTCCAAAAATTAAACAAAGAAAACAACACCATATATTTTTCTTCGCTGTCAAGCAAACATAAACTTCTACCAACCAATCATCCCCTTGTTAACAAGCATATAATACATTGCCTAATAATTTCGACTGCCATCGTCACGCAATGTTTTCAACTTTTGTTTCTTAGCTCCTGAACTAAGACATTGTGTTTTGTATGGTTAATTTTACAGGATTTTATATAAAAGAAGTCATTCAAATGTCACTATACACATTTTTAAGCGGATTCATATATTGATATGGTCAACTGGTTAAAAAGTGTATATATTTTGGAGGTATGAGGCAAATGCATTTTCCAATATACGTTAACCACGATTCTGGTTTTCGTGTTAGGAGATCCAAGTTTAAGTCCAATATATGTTACGTTTAGAATAATGATTAAAGTATAGTTCGCGTTTTACAGTATGCAAATGCTATATTTGATCAGGAAAAATAAGCCTTTCTTTCTTTCTTTTTTTTGCTAAAGAAAATATATAAGCCTTTCTTATCTTTTGGTTAAATATATCTCTGGGATGTCACAAGCCATAACTATACAAACATCGTCATCTTGAGTTTTGAAAAAACATCGTTATCGATTTGTTAATGAGAGACTGTGAAGGAAAAGTCTGCAGAAGTTGACACGTAGGGAATTTTGGATAATTCATTTCTTTTGGCTGCGTTATTTATTGCAAAGTATTTTGACTATTTAGTTCTCAAAAAAAAAATTATACAGAAGTAGAGTTCGTACTATTGTTGTCTCTCTGTGTCACGGACGGCGGCTCTCGTGAGACTTTTACAAATAATTATGTGATCAATGGTTGACAAAAGAAAAACAGCCCAATACGTGGTTCAATATTTTTAAGAGGTTTAAATATGGGCATGGTAAAATAAAATCAAATAATTATCATGGATGTATGTATATTACCCATACTCAAAAGTCAAAACCAACGAAGGGGAACGTGAATCATATAGTTTTGTTAGCTTTTGAAGACTTCGAGTGGTTTATCCACTTTTTTATTTTTACATAAAAAGCTTATATATCAATTAAAACAATGGAAAAAGGTTGTCCTAAAAAAGAAGCCATTCTAACCCCAAGTTACTTATATGGGAGAAAATAGATTCTCAAGATTTCGTTATTTTTGCAAGAAAATTACTAACACGAAATTAAACGTAATACGAAAATCACACCAAGTGTACTCCTAGAAACATTAAAAACATTTAACTTAGATAAAAGTTTGGCCAATCCAACTGTTGCTTCACCAGTCTTTTGAGATCTATACAACCATTTTTAATTTTCACCGCGGTAGGAATTGTTTATCAATTAGGCAATGCACAATCCATAAAAGTACATCCAATTTCACATGAATAAATGATAAACATATGCTACTACCCTTTGCACCTAAAATCGCATGCCATGAGAATCCAATCCACTAATTAACCAAATTCTCTATTGTCCAAAAAGAATCAATTTGACATATAGAGAGATTGTGGTCGGTATGTTGGTCCACCGGTAATGCGTGCCCTCGAGCATCATCCTCTCCATCTTGTTCACTCACTTTGGTTTGCGGAGGTCCATAATTCAGCTTCACAAAATGCAAGTTGTAGAATATATTAATTTCAGCGATATTTCTTTTTTGTTAAACTTAATCTATTTAACACACAACTTATTAGGATTATTGGTTGGATTATCTATTTTAACATCCCTAAATATCATATAGGTTCGAATTATCATGGTCAACTAAAATACATATGAAATAGATGGGCCGTATAGGGGTCCCATGAGTCTCGTATATTAGGTCCACACACGTTGTTGCTCCAATGAGTGGGTTTTGGTTGTGGCCAACGTTGCTTCCAGGCAATGCTAACCCAAGTTCCGTATCCACTAATACAACTATTTTATAGATATGGAATTTGCAACGGATCGATCAATTAACGTCTTTGGCTTTTAGCGTATATAAAACAAACACCATAAAATTGGACGAAGTGGTTTGTTTACAAGATTTTGATATATGGTTAATGAATTCGATGGAGATGTCAGTATGGATTCAACTCAAGGCTTAACTGTTGCGTTTAAGTCATGGGTCGATTTTAGCTAGACATTTTCTTTAAGCCTTTACGGAGTTTATATGCAAGATGCACCTTAATTATTCTGCAATCGCCAGTCACCACACTTTATAAAAAAATAGCTCTAGAATTGAATTACGGCATCCACCATAAAAATGTTTTTATTACATGTATAACATGTATTATTTTAAAATATAACGGCAATCTATATGTAGTTTAAGAATAAAGTATGGCTACTAATTTGCATAATTGTAGAAGGATAGTCACGTAGACGTAGGGGAGATTCCTTGCCATTCCAGATTGGCTGGCTGTGGGAAACATGTTGGTCAATTTCGATAAGATATGTTTTTCTTCTTTCAAATATATGGTAATTATCATTAAATCATATAGCTAATTATGTTATCCCCTGTCTGACTTTTTTTTTTTTATAATGAAAACCTAATATAATTAACAAATATGGAAAAAGCTTGGTTCCGCAAGTTCCTCTTCCTTCAACTATCAATTATTTCACTATCCAGTCCATAATTGATAGAATAACAACTATATCTATAATCTATGGACTATTTTATTTCAAATCTTTTTTCTTTTTTTAGTTTTTCAAATCTTGTTTTATTTGAAATACAACAAAGTTTCTAGGAATCCAAAAGAAAAGAAAATTCGGAAAACTTTACAAATATGATCGGCGTAGTTAAAGAAAAGAAAAGAAATACTATTATTTGTAATCAACTTAATGATAGTATTTCTTTTCTGGTAATTCAGTTTAATGACTTTTTTTTTAACTAAAGGGTTTAGTCCCTAAATGATATTTCTCGTGATAATTCTACACCGATTTGATGAAAATGGTACTATGATTCGATATTTGTTTAGAAACTCGGCTTCGCCTATTGAAGGTTTGCTCAAAATAGCACACGATCATATGCAATCGTGAATAAATTTTATAAATTATCTTAATTGCGAGATATTTTTGAACATGAGTTCATTATAAATGTTTCTTTTTGTTCGTTGAGCCAAAGTATGAAATATGAAATCTATATAGTTCTCAGAAGATTTTTTAAAACTTTAATAAACAAAGGAACTGAAAAGTACTATAACGCTTGTTTTTATAAGTTTGATATCTTTTGGGTTTTTGTATACGGCATGGACTAAATATTGGGAGATTAATGATGACATATAGAACAGTAAAACGAAAAGTCAACCAAGTTGTGAAGTAGTGGTAGTGGAAGTATGTGGTGGGAATTATTAACCAACTTACACAATACATCAACAATTCAACACATGATAATGCATGTCTTTGTTTTTTTGTTTTTGTTTTGAAAAGATAATGCATGTCTTTGTTGCGTAAATGTGACTCCATATATGACAATACCTCTCTTTTTCGATGACATCATCATGGACCTGTCGGTCGATTTCACAAGATATCGACTCTTCATTGTTTTTGTTTACTTTATACTCTTCTAATTAATCTCGAATTTATATAATATTTTAAACTTTTTTTTTTGTTGATCTCCGTTTTATATTCGGTCAATACGTATATTTTAATTATTTCTTTCTTTAAAAGGATGATTTTTTAAAAATGTGAAACTTTACCTTTGAATCAGTGATTTACCAAGACCATATGTACATGTGGTTTTTCCCTTTGCTTTGTTTTTCGAATTATTAGCAAATCAATTTCTCCCCATACCTTTTGAGTTTCGTGTACGGTGTACTGTATGTATGAACCATTTTTTTGTTAAATAAATTTTTAAACGTAAATAAAAAAGTATTATTTTTATGGGTACAATAATTCTGCTTTCAGAAAACAAGAGAAAGGCACAACACACGTAAAATACGAAGGTCAAACCTTTGACCAATAGATAGGCCCCCGAATGCATTATGCAACATAAACCGTATAGTATAATATACTTTGATGTCAGACCAGATCTATAATAGATAGGACAAAAGTATGATGGAACAAGACTTCGACCATTTGTTAGATAATTACAAAGGGTATATCCCCATCTTTCAGAAAATTTAGACCATGTCTAACAGAAAATAAATGCCATTTTGTCATTAAAAACTGTTTTATTTCTTGTGAAAAGTCCAGTTAGTTTTTTTTTTTGTTTTTGTTTTTGTTTCTTACAACCAGTCCAATGAGCTTTAATGAATTAATTGCGACTAAAATTTTCGTTTTTGTCTTAGAGCTCAATTTTTTTTTTTTTTTTGGGGACTTGTGGATCTCCTTAATGCTACGAGAAAGTAAAACTACTTCAAGACACACAATCACCCCAAAACAATAACCAAGGCTAAGCTCTCCAAGTCTAGATCGAACGATTTTATACAGATTTTCTATGGTAAATGGAGCAATCTACTTACATTTCCATGTGATTCTTCCTCAACTACATAAGATCTTTTCAAGCCAATTTGTTTGCGCTTTCAAACTCGGCAGCTTCTTGTTCACCTACCGCCAAGTTTGCGGGAGAGTATTGAAGCACACATAAAACCCAAGATATTATCAATGAGAAGCTCATCTAAGCCCACATTATTAGGTTTTCTAGCAAGAGTTTCACAAATATGCGTTGTAAGACATTGATGATTGTCACAAAGGCAAACGCAGCCTCTCTTTCCCATTTTATGAAATCAATAAAAACAATTTCATTTTGGTGACAACTTAAAGTTCTTCCTTTTCCTTTTTTCTTATTCACTTCAATAAAGCTCTATGAGCTATATTTATGTCAATCTCGTTTATGTGTCAATAAACTCATTTAAAGCATGAATCTTCTTGTTTTGAGTTTGCCTTCAAACTAAGCTACTATAATCTATTTCTCATGATATTACTGTAAGTTTTAAATATGTAACACAAACGGAGATTCTAGTTATTTAAGGATGGTTCGTTTTGCTGTAGTTAGTGAAACATGTTAACGATTAAATTGATTTTGTTTTGTTGTCATTGGTTCATTAACACATTTTGGCGATGAAATCATGTTCATTTCATCCTCTCTGGTTCGACGATACAATACAATTTTATGTTTAAATACATAAGATAAGTAGTCGCTAGTCACTAAAATTTGTAGACTAAAGATATGGATGAATCAACAACTACAAAACCAGCATGATTGAACAGTAAACAACAAAACATTACTCCCTTCCGTTTCATAAAGAGTGTCATCTTAAGGTTTTGTTTTTGTTTCACAAAGAGTGTCACTTTGTATTTTCAATGCAATTTTTAAATCAAAAATCCAGTTTTGACTTTGTAATATTGATGTATTAATTAGAAAGAAAAATTTGTTTAGTGTAATAATAAGGGATAAAATATAATTTTTATCAGTTTTCTTAATATGTGTGAAAAAAGAGTAGAATGACACTCTTTGTGAAACAGAAGGAGTATTATTTTTGCTGTTGTTCATGCCAACAACCGCAAAACGAACTAAATTAGGGAAACGTATCCAAATTCTCTTAGTCAGCGTGTGTTAGCTCTGATAGGTTTGGATCAGCCCATTTTTAAAAAGCCCATAAACCAAAAGAGACTGGTTTACGAATATTTCAAAACTGCCCTTATTTTGTTTTAATTTCATTTAGAGCCCTTGGTCTTCATGACGACAAAGAACCAATATTACAGCGCCACGTGTCTACTGACGGTCATTATTCATTGAATCGAAGAAAACCCGCGAGCTCGTTTCATCGTCATTATCAACGTATTTTTTTCACTTTCGTGTATTTTCTTTTTGGGATTTCCTTCTCGAATTTTTTCTCTGATTGCCTGAAATTGTTGTTTCCTTTTGATTGCAATTTCTTTTCTGAGAGAATACCATCTCGATTCTTCAAACCTCAGGAGATCCGATTTTAGGGTTCTTCCACCTTAGATTTCGTGTCGATGGCATCGAATCCTCACAGAGGCGGTGCTGGTGGTTCCCTTTACGGCGGCGCTGCTCCGTACAGATCCAGGTATGATTCTATTACGAATTTCCCCTTTTGAAACTGATTCTGATTCTCTTCCTCGGATCTTCTGGATAGAGAAAACTAGGGATTCATGGGTCCTAGATTGGTATTTGGTTGCAGTGATGGGCTTAGCACTAGAACTGGTGCAGGTTCAGAAGAAATTCAGCTCCGGATTGATCCGATGCACTCCGACCTAGATGATGAGATCACAGGTCTCCATGGCCAAGTCAGGCAATTGAAAAACGTAAGAACTTTCAAAAATCCCCTTTTTAAACGTCTTGTTTTTTTGAAGGGCCAAATGTATTGTGATGAATTGTATGTTTATGGTTCTGAAGCCTTCTCTTTGGTTTTGAAAGTGCCTGGAACTTTTTGGTGCTTGTTTTGAAATCTAAGGACTAGGTGAATTAGTTGTATAGGTGTTCTTTTTTGGTCCAGGGTATGAAAATGCATATGTTTACTCATCAGTGAGTCTGTGAAGTACCAATTTTAAAATCCGGTTCTTTGATGTCTTTCATATACCGTCCTTGCTTATTGTTTCATACCATGCTTGAAAGAATCAGTTAAAGTTCTCTACAATTCCTTGTGTTTTACCTTAAAATTTGCACATAACTTATCCCTCATGATTTTGGTTATTCTGTTTCAATGTGTAAATGATTCTCCATTGGTCGCTTATTCTGATGCAGATTGCTCAAGAAATTGGGTCAGAAGCGAAGTTTCAGAGGGACTTCTTAGATGAACTGGTATGCTGTTAGTGTCGATTAAGTCTTTGATTCATCAAATATATAAGCATATCCGAATATGCGTTTCTTTTAACTGTTTTCATTATCTGGGAATCTATAGATACGTCCCAACACATGTTAGATAAATTTCACCGTAGCTTACAAACCAATCAATCTTGGTAAGTCCACAGATTAGAATATTTACAGACTTCTACACAGGGTCTGTTCTGAACTCTGGTGTGTAGGAATAGATATCTTCCATCTCGGCTAATTAGGTGAATGCATCAGGAATCGGATTCCTCATGAAGGAGAATATGGTGTTGAATACGTATACTGTTTTTACTTCGTTCTAGTTTTTCTTTTGTTACCTGAAGAACATCCTAGAGAAGATCATGATAGACAACTAAATTTGGATGTGTGAGACTGCAGAAACATGTTTTAAGTGCTGTTATTCAGTATTAAATCTAGGATGACAAAAACTAGTGGACCAAATGCTAGTCAATAGACCGATTTTTCTGCATAAACATACAAGTACTGTTATACAGAATTACTCCAGGTTTCAAAAAAAAAAAAAAAAACAAGTGGACCAAATACAGAGCATTATCTTGCTCTTCTAGAACTTTCTTTTCACATTTAGCTGAAACATAAAACTTCAATGGTGTTCTTGTCTTTTCTTATGACAGCAAATGACACTGATCAGAGCACAAGCCGGCGTGAAGAACAACATAAGGAAACTGAACATGAGCATAATCCGGAGTGGCAACAACCACATAATGCACGTGGTTCTTTTCGCTCTCCTCTGCTTCTTTATCCTCTACATGTGGTCCAAGATGTTCAAAAGATGAGAAACTCGTGATGGCGCTTGTGTACCCTAAAAACAAAACCTTGATGGAATGTTGTAGAAATATCGTTTACAGCATTTTGTGGTTTTTCTCGATCCCTGTTATATAGAGTGCTTGTTTTTTTGAGACAGTTACATGAACCGTCCGATCTAACCCAGTCCACATTTCTTAACAGTCTCAGTATACCACTGTTCCAGTCCAAGGATGTTCAATCCGGATAAGCCGAACACGATAAAATGGTAAATATTTTCTACATCCAAAACACTGAAACCAAATCCAAGCCAAACCCAACATAATTTTGTACCTGGTTTTCTAAAACCGGAAATTCAAAAAAAAAAACTGAATAACCCAAACTAAAACCGTACCAAAACCCGGATTGAACCTACCATTGACGATTGTTGTTGTTTTTTACTTATGAAACGACTGTTGGGCTTATGGTTATATAGGCTCATGGGCTGAACTACTCATTCGTGGCCTATTAGATTTACGGTGGTAGCGCCCGCAGAGGATAAGCCCTCTACACTATGTAAAGATTACTGGAGACAATAGAAAATGGCAAGGAGATAAGAAGAAGTAGAGAAATTGCAATGGCTTCCTTATCCACCTCCGTCGTAGCTTCGGCACCGTCTCGTTTATGGCATCCTGCTTCCAACGGGAAGGTCAGCGTTCCTTCCGCTTCGATTTCTCTCCGCGCGGGTTCGAGACGGAGTCCGTTCTCTCTCAGCTCGTCCACTTCCGCCTCCGCTTCTTCTCAGCTGCTCCACTGCTCGTTTCTCTCTTCCTCTCTCTCCCTATCTTCCACATTCTCTGGTTAGTCTCTTCATTCTCGTTTCAGTGACTTGTTTGTATTCGCTGGTACTGTTGTTTAGTGTTGTAATGGGGGTGTCAAGCGTTCTCCCCAATTTTGATTTCGGTTTTGGCGTCTTCTCTGGGTTTTGTGGATTATCATTGTTCGCCTGTGGGGGTTTGGTTCTGGGATTATTGCTTACTCTTCAAACCCATTTATACGAGATTTTGTTGAATTCGATGATGAATTTGAGAATTGAGAATCCCATTTTGGGCAAGGAAGCCAGAAAATTTTGAGATTTGCTTGAAGGAGTTCTGAAACTCAATTTTTTCTGGCTGTTGTTCACTATCCAGTGCAGAAATATTGGCATTTATCACATTAGCTCATTACATTCCGCTTTGAGATCAAACGAAGCAACCTGGTTCTATGGACTTTGTATGTTTCTCATCTAGCTCATGGCTATTTGCGCTCGAATTGCTTAAAAGCATCACAGAAACTTGTCCTCCTCCCTTAATTATACATACATCTTTAAGATGTCTGCTGATGTGAACAAGTTAACTTTTGCATTTACTCTTTTTGCAAGTATTTTTGGGGGTATGCATTGAATACAGGTTATCTTGTATACTCAATCAAGCCTTGAAGATTGGAACAAAAGAATATCGGTCTCGATATTACCAGACGTGTAATGTCATGATATTTGCTCCCGTCTTTTTTCAGGCTTGTCCATTGCGTTTGATCTCAGCAGCGGAACTAGTGGACTGAATGGCCAGAAACGCAGAGGCCTTGTGGTGAGAGCTGGAAAAGCTGCTCTGTGTCAAACAAAGAGAAGCAGATCAAGAAAATCTCTGGCTAGGACTCACGGTTTCCGCAGGAGGATGAGAACCACGAGTGGTAGAGCAACCATAAAGCGCAGACGTGCCAAGGGACGTTGGAATCTCTGCCCTAAGTCCAACCCTAGCAGCGGCAAACGGGCTTGAAGGTCTTTCCTCTCCTCGTTCTCTCTGTAATCTTGTTTGATATGCTTTCCTTTTGTTTTTTCCGCCAGAAGATACAATAAGAAAAAACGATTCGTGAGCTCTTTTTTTTTTTGCGCTTAACTCTTATGTATTCTTGATTCGATATAAATCAATGTTCTTTGGGATCCATCGCATGCACTATAGTACTTGCTTCATTATCGAAGGCTCACCTTCAAAGCCAAAACCATTAAAGGATCATATAGCTTCCTAATCCACACTTGCCTTAACAACATGTCCTGTGAAACGTTCTAGTCTTCTAGATACATTCGTTATACATATTGACAATATGACAAGTTTGCCTCCTTGTCATCTCTTTTAAACAATTGATGTCATCTCACCGCCAAGGAAAGAAATTCCGGCGACACCCATTTAGTCCAGTGTGTTAGACAAGACTTGTTCAAATTGAGATCCACAATGGTTGTCCCTTGTTTAATTAAGTGGTGACAGTGTTGATGGTCGCGATGCCTACAGAGAGACTTGCAAGTAAGTATAATGTTTGACGGCCCCTCTTGTCAAAATGACACTCCGGGATTGGCCACGGTAAAATCGGTCTTAGCAATAATATAAAAATAATTAACTATTTAAAGCGATAAAACGAACATTATTAGTGCCTAAAGGTCAAGCTTATGGTACGATGTAGATTTACACCAAATCTAAACAATTCATAAATCAAACTCCATAATGTATGAATAATTCAATATAAATCATTTAACAAATTTAGTTCACGCATACGGAAGAGAAGCATACTGAGCAATACCACACATGCCTTAAGGCCACTCCACATCTCTACGGAGTCTAATGTAACCATTCTCTCCCCAAGTCTTACCCCAAGAGTTCTTAGCCAGCCAATACTTGACCCCTGCGGGGCTCGTCCCGTACCCAACTAACGTCACTGCATAATTCACGCTGATCCCACAGTCGGGCGCATTGTACACTCCCCCTGCGTAATGGATGAAACTGGCTGCGCTCGCGGCAATGCTCACCGAGACGGGCTGTCTCGATACGGCCTCAAGCAACGCATGCTCGTCGTTTCGTGGAACCCTTTGGGACCCTCTGATCTATTGAAATTAAACTTGATTTTGAGTTAAGCTTAATTTTGGGTTTGATGATAAAGTTATTAAACCCAAAGTTGAGTACAAGTTCTAGAATTCTTTAGAAACATCATTAAAATATTCATCTTCTCTAAATGTTTCTAGAGAATTCTATTAGTTAATTAATTTAAGATTTGTGTAGAAAACTCTAGAAATGTAGAAAAAATCTAGGAAGTAAGGAGGTTGTAGAAAACTCTAGATCTTTGTAAGATAGTTTTGGGAGGCTATAAATACCCCCTCACCCTCTCATTTGTAAACACATACAAGAAGTTGAACAAGCTAATAAAGAGTATTTTTCATAAGTTCTCTTAAGTGTTCTTACTCTCTAAGAGTGTTCAAGTTTTCTCTTAAGTGTTCTTCCATATTCTTCTTCATACTTAGAAAGTCTTTTATTTCTTTCGAGTCTCTTGGGTATTACGATCTTGGGCTAGTGCTAAAGCACTATCGCTGTTGGTTTCTCTACATGGTATCAGAGCCATTCTGATCTAGTTCTTTTCAAGATCGGGGTTTAAAGAGAGCTCGGGTTTACTCTAAGTATGGAGCCAATGGGTCGTGTTGTTGGATTGGGAATGGAGATCTTAAACCAATCTAATTACCGGTTATGGAAGTCATGTATGGAGTCATACTTGGTGAGTGAGGACTTATGGGATGTCGTTGGCGGTAGCAGCACATCACCACCAAGAGGAGCTGCTGCAACAGCGGAAGCGACAAAGGAGTGGATCCGGAAGAATGCCAAGGCGGAGTTTGCTTTGAAGAGGTCAATATCCTCGGGAATATTTGAGCATGTCTCAAGGTGTATATCCGCCAGTTCCATTTGGCAGTCGTTGGATCAATTGTTCAACAAGAAGAATGAAGCTCGGCTACAATTGTTAGAGAACGAGCTGGCAAATGCGAAGCAGGGGGAGTCTTCAATCTCAGAGTTTTTCATCAAGGTAAAAAATCTTTGCTCTGAGATTAATACTCTAAATCCGGAGGAATCAATTTCGGAAGCACGGTTAAAGCGGTCTATTATTCGAGGTCTACGACCCGAGTATACACCGTTTGTGACTTCGGTTCAAGGATGGGCTACACAACCTTCCTTGGAGGAGTTCGAGAACCTGCTAGCTTCGCAAGAATCATTAGCCAAGCAAATGGCTGGAGTTAAAATCAATGATGATTCAGGGAGCGCTTTTGTAGCTCGGAGGCAACAAGGCTTCAAAGCCAAATCCAAGTATCTTGGTGCCAAAAATAACGATGAACGTGAAGGATCTTCTACGGGAGAAAAGAAGCGGTTCAAGTGCTACCGGTGTGGAAAGCTTGGGCATTTTAAAAAGGATTGCCGAGTCAAGTTGAAGGAAACAAATATGGCGGAATCAAAAGGTCATAATGAAGACGAAGAATGGGGGAAATGTTTCACGGTGGAGGCTGCATCTTCAGGTACATCCACAACTAAAAATCTTGGAAATGATTGGATAGTGGATTCGGGTTGTAGTCATCATATTACCGGAAACGAGAAGTTATTTTCTAGTCTTCAACATCATGACGGAAAAGAAGCCATCATTACTGCGGATAATTCAACCCACCGCGTGGAGAAGGAAGGGACTGTTGTCATTGAAGGAGATGATGGAAGCCCTATCACTCTCAAGAACGTATACCATGTTCCTGGAGTAAGGAAGAATCTTCTCTCCGTGGCGAATGTGGTAGACTCAGGTAACTACGTTTTATTTGGCCCAAGAGACGTTAAATTCTTGAGGAATATTAAAGAGTTAAAGGCGGATGTGGTTCACACCGGATCGCGGGTTAAGGATCTATATGTCTTATCTGCTTCAAATTCTTATGTGGAGAAGATGAGCACGAATGATAATGCCTCTATATGGCATGCTAGGCTCGGTCATATAAATATGACTAAGCTGAAGGTTATGGTGAATAAGGATTTGGTTAACGGGCTCCCGAAGTTGAAGATTCAAGATGAAGGAGTAATTTGTGAAGGTTGTCAATATGGAAAATCACATAGACTTCCATTTGACAACTCTATTTCACGATGCAAAGCCCCGTTGGAGAGGATCCATAGTGATCTAATGGGTCCAACAAGAACACCCTCGTATTCCGGATTTCGCTACATGTTGCTGTTTGTTGATGACTTCTCACGGTACACTTGGGTATACTTTGTGAAGGAAAAATCAGAAGTATTCTCCAAGTTTCAAGAATTCAAGGTTACCGCGGAAGGGGAGTTAGGTCAGAAAATCAAGACCTTAAGGACGGATAATGGAGGTGAGTTCATATCCAAGGAGTTTCTCTCTTTTTGTCAAAAGCATGGAATAAAGAGAGAGTTTACTTGTGCGCATACACCTCAACAAAATGGAGTAGCTGAAAGGAAGATCAGGCATCTAACCGAGACATGTAGAAGCTGGTTATATGGAAAAGATTTACCTAAGGCCTTATGGGCAGAAGGTATGAGATGTGCAGCATATGTCATCAATCGGATGCCACTCAGTCCAAACAATATGAAGTCTCCTTATGAGATGGTTCACGGGAAGAAGCCATCAGTGAAACATCTCAGGATATTTGGATCAGTCTGCTACGTCCATGTGTTTGATTCTCAAAGAACAAAGTTGGAGGCAAAAGCGAAGAAGTGTATCTTCGTTGGGTATGACGAACGAAGAAAAGGTTGGAGGTGTATGGATCCAGAGACACACAGGTACGTGGTGTCTAGAGATGTTGTTTTTGATGAAGTTTCCTCATTCTATGGGCCACCTCAAATCTTAGTTGATCAAGAAGGTGGAAGTTCCTCCAAGACTGCTGAACCAGCTCTTAAAATTCTAAGTGAGAGTGGAAGTCCTGAAACGGAGAAGCAAGGTGAAAGGGGGAGCACTAGTCAAGAAGAGGATGAGGAGGAAGATCACGGTTCCACGGCTACTCAAAGGCCTAAAAGGAACATTATAAAACCTGCTCGGTTCAGAGATGAAAGATTTGTCACCACCTACTCATGCTACTTTGCAGCTCCATTAGATGAAGATGAGCCATCATCTTATGATGAAGCAAAAGACGTTGATGAGTGGGAGACCGCAATGAAGGAGGAGATGAATGCTCTCATGAAGAATGAAACGTGGGATTTGGTTCCGAAACCCAAGGATGTCCAACCCGTTTCTTGTAAATGGGTGTATCGGATCAAGCGCAAAACAGATGGAAGCGTTGATAGATTCAAGGCAAGGTTGGTTGCTCGGGGGTTCTCTCAGAAGTATGGAGAAGATTATGAAGAGACTTTCAGCCCTGTAGCTAAAATGACAACGGTACGCACCCTCTTATCTTTGGCTGCAAGTTTTGGTTGGAAGTTATGGCAATTAGATGTGAAGAATGCTTTTCTATACGGAGAGCTTGATAAGGAAATCTTTATGGAGCAACCACTTGGTTTTATATCACGAGAGCATCCTGATTATGTGTGCAAGCTAAAGAAGGCCTTGTACGGGTTAAAACAAGCCCCACGAGCCTGGTATGGAAAGCTTGCTCAGTTTCTTCAGTTCTGCGGCTATGTGGCATCAAATTCTGATCCGAGTCTATTCTTTAAGAAGAATAGAGGAGTCCACGTGGTTGTTCTTCTTTACGTGGATGATATGATCATTACCGGGAATGATGATGGAGAAATTGCTCGTCTACAAGAGGATATGTCGATAAGGTTTGAGATGAAGAAGTTGGGTGAACTCAACAACTTTCTCGGTTTAGAGGTGGAAAGGGTAAAGGACGGAATATTCATCGGCCAACAAAGCTATGCAAAAAGGATTGTTGAGAAGTTCGGGGTACATGAAGGAAAGACACGTTCTACTCCGATGGATGTCAACATAAAGCTTAAGCGCGATGAAGGGTCCTTACTAGCTGATCCTCGGCCTTATCGCTCTCTTGTAGGAAGTCTTCTTTACTTAACCATTACAAGACCGGACATTGCTTTCGCGGTAGGTCTTGTAAGTCGGTTTATGCAGGCACCAAGGAAGCCGCATCTAGAAGCGGCAAAGAAAATATTGAAGTACGTGAAGACAACTCTTGGCATGGGTCTGGTGTACAAGTATAATGCCAAGGTCTCTCTATATGGCTTTACGGATGCTGACTTTGGTGGAGATCTAGATGATCGAAAATCAACCTCAGGCTATGTGTTCTTATGCGGGGACACAAGTGTTTCATGGTGCAGCAAGAAGCAAGCAACGGTGTCACTATCTACCACTGAAGCGGAGTATAAAGCTTCGACACTCGCAGCTCAAGAGTGTATATGGCTTCGGAGGCTCCTTGAAGATTTGTTTGAGCCAATCAACAAGGCAGTTGCAATCTATGGAGATAATCAAAGTGCTATCAAGCTGGCTAATAATCCGGTGTTCCATGCAAGGACAAAGCATATTGAGTTAGAGCATCATTTCATAAGGGAGAAGGTGCTTGATGGAACAATTGAAGCTTTGGAAGTTCGAAGCGAGGATAACGTTGCAGATATCTTCACCAAGTCATTACCAAAAGGGCAATTCGAGTTACTTCGCTCGAAGCTCGGGATGATGGACAAAATCAAGTTTAAGGGGGAGTATTGAAATTAAACTTGATTTTGAGTTAAGCTTAATTTTGGGTTTGATGATAAAATTATTAAACCCAAAGTTGAGTACAAGTTCTAGAATTCTTTAGAAACATCATTAAAATATTCATCTTCTCTAAATGTTTCTAGAGAATTCTATTAGTTAATTAATTTAAGATTTGTGTAGAAAACTCTAGAGATTTAAAAAAAAAATCTAGGAAATATGGAGGTTGTAAAAGAAGAGTCTAGAACTTTGTAAGATAGTTTTGGGAGGCTATAAATACCTCCTCACCCCCTCATTTGTAAACATAACAACAAAAAAACACAAGAAGTTGAACAAGTTAATAAAGAGTGTTTTCATAAGTCTCTCTAAGTGTTCCTCCATATTTTTCTTTATACTTAAAGAGTCTTCTATTTCTTTCGGGTCTCTCGGGTATTACGATCTTGGGCTAGTGCTAAAGCACTATCGGTGGCGGTTTCTTTACATGATCTGCATGGTGGGTTTGATGTTGTACTGGCAACTCCCCTCTTTCACTTGGTAAGGGTATGCGTCTTCTGAAGCTATGCCTCCGCTTTGTGCTATGTACATGAAAGCTTCTTCCATTGTTCCCCACTTGCAACCATTGTTACGCGGTCTGTCGCAATCTACAAGCTACTGTTCGGACAGTGATACAAGGTTTCCTCGGGCAATCTTTGCCAGACCTTCCACTGCTGCAATCGCTGAGAACGCCCAACAACAACCTGGCAACCTGCCCATATAATGATTACTTCATTGTTACGAAACGATTCTTGTGTTGGTAACCCTAAACCTAGAATGATACCCCTAACTTTGGAATGCGGAGTTTCATTATGACATTTAATTACTGATTCAGACATTTACTTTCTCCAATCTGTAGAGTGTTTATAACATACAATTCCGGAAAACTTACCACATTCTCCTTGCAATTTGACAGGTGTTACAGCTCCTTCCTTTCTCCAGTCTTTGCTCTCGGCGACGACATTACTAACGTTCCAATTACAAGATGGCATCGTTTCATCAACCACTTCAGATGGTGAGGTTTTGTTAATGCCATTGAGACCGGTGTGCGTGGCAAGGAACTCCTCTTCGTTCCAATCCGTGAATTCGTTGATACCAAGCTTGTAGCTGTGATTCTCATTGTTATTGAAGTTCTCAATGAATTTCAAGTTTTTCTTGAACACTTCAAACCTCATCTGTTGCTCGGGTTCATCGCTATAAACTCGAGAGAATTGTATCATCCATCGTTGGTGGTACTCGTGAAAAGTGACATGAGATGTGGCATAAGAGATCCTAAGATCCATGAAAATAATAGTTAGAACCACGAACACATAGTACGAAACTACCAAGACCATTTTGGATTTGATAGATGCGATAAATAAAAATATATGAAAAAATTTCACGTTTACACAAAAACGTATGAATTTGTTTTTTTTTTAATTATAAAATAGGGAAAATTAAGTTAATAACCATAAAAAAAATCAAAATCTATAAACTAACCAAAAATCACCCTTTTTCTCTCTCTATCTCTCCCTATCTCTCTCTAACCCTATGGTTAGTTTCTTAATTTTTCTTTTTGTTATGGTCATTTAGCAAATTGACCCTATAAAATATGTAATTAAGGGTTTGTTGTGGTGTGGTGAAGAGGTGAGAATGGGAATTTATAGACTGACGAATGAGAGTTGTTATGATGGAAGCAAATGCTTGTTGACTCTTGACATTACTTTCTTCCAGATCTCTAACAATTTCCATTTTATAAATTAATTCAAACTCAAAACATCGTCATTTCAATTTTTTTTTTTTTTTTTTTGGTTTTTGAGTTTTGAAAGTCAAATAAATAAAGAAATTGAATACTTAAAAAGATCTACTGAATTCTGTCGGTCAACAAAAAAAAAAAACTTACTGGATTCGTCTTAAAATCTAGTAAGTTTTAATCTAATTGATGACCTAATTAATGTTAATTCGTCTTAAACTTTTAACATATAAAAATAATTATTACTTAAGAAAATAACGTAAACTCACTATCTAAATTCAAATATATAAAACCAAAAAATTTAAGTTTGCCACATCTTTCAGCTGTAACCACACCATTTTGCTTTGTCATTGATATTTGTTTTTTATTTGCCCCTATCATTTATCGTCTTCTTCTTACGGTTTTTGATCAGTTACATGTGACGGATATCAGACGGTAAATTATATATTTTTTTTCATTATTCTTTATTTTTTATTGTCATCAAATTTTAAATATTTTTTTGTTGTCAATAATTTACAATTATGCTTTATATTTCTCTTAAATATATACTTTGTTTAAATTTCAATTTATGTTATTATGACAAATAAAATATTATATAGTCTTTTATTTTAAACTTTTGGGTTTTGCTTAGATGGACATTCTAAGAGGAAAGAACATTCTTCACTGGTTTTGAATTCAAAGAAGCTGTATTATATTATGCATTGAACATAGAAATTCATAAATCAAACTCCACAATGTATGAATACTTCAATATAAATCATCTAGCAGATTTAGTCACGCAACCGGATAAGAAGCAAATTGAGCTAGACCACACATGCCTTGAGGCCACTCCACATCTCTACGGAGTCTAATGTAACCATTCTCTCCCCAAGTATTACCCCAAGAGTTCTTAGCCAACCAGTACTTAATCCCTTCCGGGCTCGTCCCGTACCCAACCAACGTCACTGCATGATCCACGCTGGTCCCACAGTCGGGCGCATTGTACACACCGTTTGAGTAATGGACAAAACTGGCCGCGGTCGATGCAATGCACACCGATACGGGCTGTCTCGATACGGTCTCGAGCAACGCACGCTCGTTGTTATATGGAACCTTTTGGAACCCTCTTATCTGCATGGCGGGTTTGATGTTGGACTGGCAACTCCCTTCTTTCACTTGGTAAGGGTATGCGTTTTCTGAAGAAATGCCTCCGCTTTGTGCTATGTAGTTGAAAGCTTCTTCCATTGTTCCCCCGTCGCAACCTTTGTTACCCGGCCTGTCGCAATCTACAAGCTGCTGTTCGGACAGTGATACGAGGTTTCCTCGGGCAATCTTTGCAAGACCTTCCACCGCTGCAATCGCTGAGAACGCCCAACAACCACCTGCCCATATAATGATTACTTCTTTGTTACGAAACAAATCTTGTATTGGTTACCCTAAACCTTGAATGAACTTTGCAATATGCGGAAATTAGTTATGACATTAAATTACTGATCCTGCCATTTACTTTCTCCTATCCGTAGAGAATGTTTATAATCTATAATTCCGGGAAGCTTACCACATCCTCCTTGCATTTTGACAGGTGTCACAGCACTTTCTTTCCTCCAGTCTTTGTTCTGGCCGACGACATTACTAACGTTCCAATTCCAAGATGGCATCGTTTCATCAACCACTTCAGAATGTGAGGTTACGTTAATGCCATTGAGACCGGTGTGGGTGGCAAGGAACTCCTCTTCGGTCCAATCCGTGAACTCGTTGACACCAAGCTTGTAGCTTTGATTCCTATTGTTATTGAAGTTCTCAATGAATTTCAAGTTTTTCTTGAACACTTCAAGCCTCATATGTTTCTCTGATTCATTGTTATAAACTCGAGAAAATTGGATCATCCATTGTTGGTGGTAATCAGCAATGGATGACTCGTGAAAAGCGACACGTGATGTGGCTTGAGAGATCTTAAGATCCATGGAAAGAATGGTTAGAACTACAAACACATACGACACTACCAAAACCATTTTGGCTTTTGACGGGTACTATAACTAAAACTATATGTAAATTAAGGGTTTGCTGTGGTGTGGTGAAGGAGAATGGGGAGAAAGGGTATTTATAAAATGACGAAATGACAGATGTTATTTTGGAAGCGATTTCAAGTTGTTATAGTTTGCGTTACTTCTTCTAGATATTTTGAGGAACAACATTCCATTATTGTATGCATAATTATTATTTTTTTACTATTGTATATTATATCATTATGGTTATATAATATAGATAGATATCTTCCAATTTTTAAGGTATGTTTCTTCCTAAAGATAAAATTTTATTTTTTTTACCATGATAAGATATATTAAGAGCATCTCCATTGGTTAGATATTAAAAAGAATATCTCATCAATTATTATATTCATATTTTTAGTATAATTTAATTTTTGAGATAGAAAAAAAATTGAGCTATTTATAAAGAGACAAATGTCTCATGGATCTCTAGAGAGTCTCTCATTTGAGATATTCATCTCACACTCTCTTTCTTTTTTTTCTATTATTTTATTATTTTAAAATGTTGAAAGACTATTTGAGAGACCTGCAATGGAGATTTTCTTAGTGAAACAATATTGTATGGTATTTAGTTAGCTTCTTTTTTTATGATGACAATTTTAAAATTTTGAGAATTATAGATTGGTGTTTTGACTGTTGAGAATAAATGAAATTTTTATTGTGATTTACAATTTGTTTCCAATTTTTTTGTTTTTCATTGTTTTTTTCTATGTTTTATCTCTCAATATTTGGGTTATAACATTATTTGCATATAATCATTATTGTACGTATGTTTTGTTGAGAAATCAACGGTTGTGGTTTTGTTCGTTTGGTCTTCAAGTGTATACTAGGTAGTAGTCCGCACATGAAATATTTATAAATTATTTCATTAAATATTACTCTTGTAAATCACATATAATGGTAAGAGTTTTTACCAATGCTTTTCAAATAATATATAGAAGATTATATTGAATTGAATTACATTTGAAAATATTATGCTAAAATTACATTTATATAATAAGTTAAAATAATTTTATAATATTTTAAAATTTTGATCAGATTAAGATATTTTATAAAAAATTATTCTATTCTGTCTAATCATATAGTTCAATTAAAGAATCATATTATATCGAATATAAAAATTATAAATTTGGATGCCTACTAATCATTCTACTCATATGGTTGCTGATCATTTGAATCCTTCTTATAATAGGTTTTTAAACCATCATGTAAACGCAGAAACAATTCCTTATGTGGCCACGGGACTCATTGAAGCAAAACATTGGATCTGCCTCCCACCCACAGCAATCGCAGCAGGATCGACATTCCTCTAGATACTCTGGGCTCTATGGATAGCACGCAACCAATTACTATTCGAATCTCGCCATTTTACGGTAAAAGAAATGATTACTAAAGCTATCAGGGATGCTAAAGAATGGCATGCATCACAAACCAAAGAATCATGCCTAGTGAGTAATGCTTACCAAAGGCTTTCAACTCTAATCGGGAGAGCAATGGTAACTTGTCACACCGATGCAGTCTGGTGAAGCGACACAAAATCGGTAGGACTAGGGTGGATCTTCCAGGACCGGGACGGGAACACCATCGACCAGGGATCGCAGAAGAAAACACCAGTCCTCTCTCCCCTCATTGGCGGAAGCACTAGCGATGCTCTCGGCCGTGAAAGTTGCTCACGAGAAAAACTGGAGACAAATCAGAATTTTTTCTGACTCACAAGTGCTAATCGGGGCTCTAAACTCCAACATGCACCAGAAGGAGATCTATGGGGTGATCTTTGACATCAAAAAGCTCACCTCCTCCTTTGAATCTATCAATTTTCTTTTTGTTTCAAGATCGGCAAATGCTTTGGCCGATTCACTTGCAAAAAGAGCTCTTCATTTCTTTGTAGTAACTGAAGTTTGAGCCTATTGGGCCTTTAATGAAACTATGTTAGTTGATAAAAAAAAAAAAAAGGTTTTTAAACCATCACTAAAAAATATTCGATGTGGAACATTTAATAGTTTTAGTGATTTACTTTATTTAAAAAAATTCAAATCATAGCATATACAGAAAAATATGATTTTTTTTATATGTTTGATGTGATGATTAAATTTATTTTAAAAAACAAAATTAAACAAAAATAATAGGAGAAATATAATAATTTCAAACAATTAATACGATTGACTATGATTCATACATGATAGTATGGTACTCTTTTATAAATTAGTGACAAGAAAAATAGTAAAAATTGCCACCCCGCGGTCATTTGTCTTACAAGGTATGAAAGTATAATATAAAAGTAAGTAATTAATCCATTAATTATTTAGAGCAATAAAATGAACATTATTAGTGCCTAAGGTCAAGCTTATGGTACGATGCAGATTTACACCAAATCTAAACAATTCATAAATCAAACTCCCTAATGTCTGAAGTTTAGTTCACGCATACGGAAGAGAAGCAAACTGAGCTATTCCACACATGCCTTCAGGCCACTCCACATCTCTACGGAGTCTAATGTAACCATTCTCTCCCCAAGTCTCACCCCAAGAGTTCTTTGCCAGCCAGTACTTGATCCCTTCCGGGCTCGTCCCGTATCCAACCAACGTCACTCCATGAGTCACGCTGGTCCCACAGTCGGGGGCATCGTACACTCCCCCTGCGTATTGGATGAAACCGGGTCCAGCTGCGTCAATGGACACCGAGACGGGCTGTCTCGATACAGCCTCGAGCAACGCACGCTCGTCGTTTTGTGGAACTTCTTGGAACCCTCTGATCTGCATAGCGGGTTTGATGTTGGACTGGCAACTTCCCTCTTTCACTTGGTAAGGGTATGCGTCTTCTGAAGCTATGCCTCCGCTTTGTGCTATGTACATGAAAGCGTTTTCCATTGTTCCCCCATCGCAACCAATGTTACGCGGTCTGTCGCAATCTACAAGCTGCTGTTCGGACAGTGATACGAGGTTTCCTCCGGCAATCTTTGCCAGACCTTCCACCGCTGCAATCGCTGAGAACGCCCAACAACAACCTGCCCATATAATGATTACTTCATTGTTACGAAACGATTCTTGTGTTGGTAACCCTAAACCTAGAATGATACCCCTAAATTTGGAATGAGGAGTTTCATTATGACATTAAATTACTGATCCAGCCATTTACTTTCTCCAATCTGTAGACTGTTTATAATATATAAGTCCGGAAAACTTACCACATTCTCCTTGCGATTTGACAGGCGTTACAGCTCCTTCCTTTCTCCAGTCTTTGCTCTCGGCGACGACATTACTAACGTTCCAATTCCAAGATGGCATCGTTTCATCGACCACTTCAGATGGTGAGGTTACGTTAATGCTATTGAGACCGGTGTGGGTGGCAAGGAACTCCTCTTTGGTCCAATCCGTGAACGCGTTGACACCAAGTTTGTAGCTTTGATTCCCATTGTTATTGAAGTTCTCAATGAACCGCAAGTTTTTCTTGAACACTTCAAGCCTCATCTGTTTCTCGGATTCATTGCTATAAACTCGAGAGAATTGGATCATCCATTGTTGGTGGTAATCAGCAATGGATGACTCGTGAAAAGTGACACGGGATGTGGCTTGAGAGATCCTAAGATCCATGGAAAGGATAGTTAGAACCACGAACACATACGACACTACCAAGACCATTTTGGTTTTTGACGGATACGATAAATTTATATGAAAAAATTCACGTTTACACAAAAACGTATGAATTTGATTTTTTATTTATTATTTTTATAAAATATGTAAAAGAAGGGTTTGCTGTGGTGTATGAAGAAGTAAGAATGATGAGAAAGGGTATTTATAGAATGACAGATGTTATTTTGGAAGCAATTGATGATGTTATTATAGTTTGCGTTACTTGCTTCCAGATCTTTTGAGGAACAACTTTTCATTATTGTATGCATAATTGATATTTTGTTATTAATGTATTTATATCATATAAATTATAGATATCTTCCAATTTAAGGTATATATTATATTGGTTTATGACGAATATTTTATTTTTTTCTGTGATGATTATATCTATTAGTGAAGCAATTATGTAAGGTATTAAATTAGCTTTATTTGTCCGTAATTTAGTGTTTATGTGTATATGTGTTTTTTTTATTACATAGATTTTTAAGAATCTCATTTATATCCATGATATTTTGGATTGATGTTCGATGAATAAAATTATGGAGAATTCATGTACCAATAGTATATTTTAATAAAATTAGAGAATCAATGATATTTAAACTGTTTAAATAACAAAAGATTTGAATATAATTATAAAATCGTTAAACCAATAACAACAAATATTACTAAGAACTTAAGAGAACCAATAACAGTTGGACTTTTTTTTGAAAATCTTTTGAAATTAATCTGCCAATAGACCACCTTAATTAGAAATTCAAAAGTACATATTACTTTATAGAGAAAATTTTAGAAATAAAGAATAGTCAATACAAATCCATGACAATCAATGAAAATCCATATTTGATAAAAAAAAAAAAATATATGAAATGTTTGTTAGATCCACTAAAATGTTCAGAATCTCCCAATGTTTTAAGAGATAGAAGAATCAGAAAGGCAGCAAATGATAAATTAGGTGTTGGCAGATCATTCTTCACTGGTTTTGAGTTCAAAGAAGCTGTATTAGATTATGCATTGAACATATAAATTCATAAATCAAACTCCATATTTGAATATAAATCATCTAACAGAATTAGTCACGCAACCGGATAACAAGGACCCTGAGCTATACCACACATGCCTTGAGGCCACTCCACATCTCTTCGGAGTCTAATGAAACCATTCTCTCCCCAAGACTTACCCCAAGAATTCTTAGCCAACCAGTACTTGATCCCTTCGGGGGTCGTTCCGTACCCAACCAACGTCACTGCATGATTCACGCTGATCCCACAGTCGGGTGCATTATACACTCCCCTTGAGTAATGGCCGAAACTGGCCGCCCTCGCGGTAATGCTCACCGAGACGGGCTGTCTCGATACAGCCTCGAGCAACGCACGCTCGTTGTTGATTGGAACGGCTTGAAACCCTCTGATCTGCATCATGACGGGTTTGGATTTTGACCTGCAACTCCCCTCTTTCGCTTGGTAAGGGTATGCGTGTTCTGAAGAAATGCCACGGTTTTGTGCTATGTAGTTGAAAGTTTCTCCCAGTGTTCCCCATTTGCAACCATTGTTATGCGCTCTGTCGCAATCTACAAGCTGCTGTTCGGACAGTGATACGAGGTTTCCTCGAGCAATCTTTGACAGACCTTCCACCGCAGCAATCGCTGAGAACGCCCAACAACTACCTGCCCATATATTGATTACTTTTTTGTTACGAAACGAATCTTGTATTGGTAACCCTAAACCTAGAATGATAACGCTAGCTAACTTGGGAACTAAGTTTTGTATGTGGAGTTTAATTATGACATTAAATTACTGATCGTGCCGTTTACTTTCTCCGATCCGTAGAGAATGATTATAATATATAATTCCGGCAAGCTTACCACATCCTCCTTGCAATTTGACAGGCGTTACAGCTCCTTCGTTTCTCCAGTCTTTGCTCTGGCCGACGACATTACTAACGTTCCAATTCCAAGATGGCATCTTTTCATCAACCACTTCAGATTGTGAGGTTACGTCAATGCCATTGAGACCGGTGTAGGTGGCAAGGAACTACTCTTCGGTCCAATCCGTGAACTCGTTGACACCAAGCTTGTAGCTTTGATTCCCCTTGTTATTAAAGTTCTCAATGAATTTCAAGTTTTTCTTGAACACTTCAAGCCTCATCTGTTTCTCGGATTCATTGCTATAAACTCGAGAGAATTGGATCATCCATTGTTGGTGGTAGTCAGCAATGGATGACTCGTTAAAAGTGACACCGGATGTGGCTTGAGAGATCCTAAAATCCATGAAAAGAATAACTAGAACCACAAATACATACGACAGTACCAAAACCATTTTGGTTTTTGACGGATACGATATATAAAAATATATGAAAAAAATTCACGTTTACACTAAAACTTATGATTTTTTTTTAATTATAAAAATATGCAATTAAATGTTTGTTGGGGTGTGCTATCTATATAGAGCAGTGACGAATGAGAGTTGTTATTTTGGAAGCAAATGCAAGTTGACTATTGTGGTGACGTTATAGTTTTCATTACTTTCTTGGATAATCTTTGGAGGAACAATTTCCATTTTTAAATTAATTCAATTAAAAAATTGTCATTTCAATATTACTTTTTTTTGTTTTTTTTGTAATTGAGTTTTGAAAGTCAAAGTATTGGCTTTGTGACTCTTAGTGGTTTAAAAGGAAATAAATAAATTGAATACTTAAAAGATCTTACTGGATTCGCACCAGTCAAATGGACAATAATATGATATAATTAATTGTATTTCACCTTAAAGAGCCTAAAAGAGGTGGGGAAATTCACCCCAATTATCAAATAAGATGAGTTATGAGTGGTAAGAAAAAGACTAATACTCACTAGTTTGTTAAACAGATATATACTAGTTTATTATACTTTTTAAAGCTGGTAAGAAAACAATGAAAGTTATAAATGGTGGTAAAAGCATCTATATTATTGAAATACTTCAGTAAATGACTAATATAATATTAATATATATATATAATGTATTTATTTTAAGAATTTCATCACAATTTTTTTCTTCATCAATAAGATACTCATTAAGTTTCTCATTAATAAAATATTATTATTTTTAGTATGGTTTAATATTTTGTGTAATTTAATTTGAAAATCTTTTTGTTAATTTGTTAATTATATATGATTTTAACAAATGTCAATTTTAAAAAAAAAAAATTCAAATCTTAGATTTTTTCTAATATTTAATATTATTGTATTAACTAGATTAGCATTCATATTAATTTTAGCTAATATCAATTAAAAATAATATTATTATATAGTTTAAACTTAATTACGCATAATAAAACTTGATGGAAAGACAGATTTATTTTATGATTTATAAAAAAAAATCACAACATATAAACTATTTAATTAACAATAGGTGGTTGGCTTGCACATATATGGGAGCATTAGATTTTTTTTACTAAAAATAAACTAATTATAATGTTTAACTTTATCATTTATAATAAATAAATGATTTACGTGTACAGTCGAACAATATATAAACACAAATTAATTTGAGGCATGATTAGTAAAATTTACGATTGTTTGTTTTTAAACTTATATATATGTATGAATTAATATTTGGAAGATATATATTAATATTTGATTGTTATATTAAAAACTACTCTAAAAATTAAGAGTCTGTAAGACCATGTGCAATGGTTCTTCTTAACAAGGTTCTTAGAATAAAAAAAAATTAAAATTGAATGAACAGTGAAGACTTGATTCTTAATTAAGAACCATATCTTAACTTTTTTCTTCCTATCTCTCTCTTACAATTCTCTCTCTCTTTCCTTTTATAATTAAATATTAACTAAGAACCACTTCTTAAATTTTAACCATTGTACATGCTAACAATCCTAAAAAACCCAAGTGGAACTACTAAATGAAAACAAAGGTCCAAAAAATCTGTATTTCTCTAAAAATCGACACTGTTTAATCGATTTAGGGAAAATAAATTTTAGGGATCTTCATCACGACAAAGTCAGGCGATTTCGAAAGAGAGAGATCTCGTGGCGACTAAACGAAACATAGTAAGTGACGGTGTATGTTCTTCTCTTGTGTTTGAATGGGTTTTTGTCGATTCTGAACTATATATGTTTATTAACACACCCCGAGTTTGTAAACATGTAATAGATAAGGCTTACGAGACGTGGCGTCATTACTCATTAGAGTGATCCGGATGACGTATATTACAATGAGAGTGATGAGAGCCGAGGGTAATGAGTAAACGAAGAAAAAAAAAGGAAAAAAGAAGGATAAGAAAAACAAAGCCGACACTGATGACGAGGAAAAAGACATAATTCATTGACGAGGATCCGATTGTTTTAAGAGATAGAAGAATCAATAGGGGGAACAAAATGATAAATGAGGTCTTGGGAGAACATATTCACTGGCTTTGACTTGAAAGAAGCTGTATTAGAATATGCATTGAACATAGAAATTCATAAATCAAACTCCATAATGTATGATCAGGCATTTCAACATAAATCATCGGTAACTGAATTAGTCAAGCAACCGGGTAAGAAGCATACTGAGCTATACCACACATGCCTTGAGGCCACTCTACGTCTCAACGGAGTCTAATGTAACCATTCTCTCCCCAAGACTTACCCCAAGAGTTCTTAGCCAACCAGTACTTGATCCCACTCTTGGTTGTCCCGTACCCAACAAACGTCACTGCATGAGTCACCTAGATCCCACAGTCGGGCGCATTGTACACTCCCCTTGAGTAACGGAAAAAACTGGCCGCGCTCGCGGTCGCGACAATGCTCACCGATACGGGCTGTCTCTCGATACGGCCCAGAGCATAAAACGCTAGTTGTTTTGTGGAACGGATTGAAACCCTCTGATCTGCATCATGACGGGTTTGATGTTGGACCTGCAACTTCCCTCTTTCGCTTGGTAAGGGTATGCGTGTTCTGAAGAAATGCCGCGGTTTTGTGTTATGTACGTAGTTGAAAGCTTCTCCCGTTCTTCCCCACTTGCAACCATTGTGCAATCTACAAGCTGCTGTTGGGACAGTGATACGAGGATTCCTCGGGAAATCTTTGTCAGACCTTCCACCGCTGCAATCGCTGAGAACGCCCAACAATTACCTGCCCATATATTGATTACTTCATTGTTACGAAACGAGTCTTGTATTGGTAACCCTAAACCTAGAATGATAACGGTAACCTGCGAGTTAAGTTTTGTATGCGGAGATTAATTATGACATTAAATTACCGATCCAGCCGTTTACTTTCTCCCATCTCTACAGAGACTGTTAATAACATATAATTTCGGAAAGCTTACCACATCCTCCTTGCATTTTGACAGCTGACACAGCTCCTTCTTTTTTCCAGTCTTTGCTCTGACCGACGACATTATTAGCGTTCAAATTCCAAGATGGCATCGTTTCATCAACCACTTCATATACACTTACAGCCATTTTCTGTAGAGAATCGTTATGTTTTCTTTGTAGTGTTGAGAACGGTGTGGGTGGCAAGGAACTCCTCTTCGGTCCAATTCGCGAACTCGTTGACACCAAACTTGTAGCTTTGATTCCCCTTCTTATTGAAGTTCTCAATGAATTTCAATTTTTTCTTGAACACTTCAAGCCTCATCTGTTTCTGGGATTCATTCCTATAAACTCGAGGTAATTGGATCATCCATTGTTGGTGATAATCAGTAATAGATGACTCTTTAAAAGTGACACGGGACATGGTTTGAGAGATCGTCAAATCAATGGTTAGAACCACGAACACATACGACATTATCAAGACCATTTTGGTACAATAAATAAAAATATATATGAGAAAATTCACGTTTACACAAAAACATGAATTGAATTTGTTTGTTGTGGTGAAGAAGTGAGAATGGGGAAAAGGGGTATTTATAGAGCTAGTGACGAATGAGAGTTGTTATGATGGGAGCAAATGCAAGTTGTGGTGAGTGGTGACGTTAGTTTACATCTTTGTCTTCGAAGTTTAGCTACTTTCCATTGTTTATATGCATTGGTATATTGCTACTAGCCTACTAATATATGTATCGATCATCACGATTTCATTTTCAAATATAAATTGATAAGATCTAGCAAATATTTATAGCAGCAACCTTAATTAGGGTTTTAGATAATATCACATTTGCGTTAAATCTAAGCACGGGTGAATCAAATGTATTTCGAAATTTCTCCATCGTTGAGTTTTAGAATATTAAATTAATTCAAACCCAAAAAATCGTCATTACAGTTTTGTTTGGAAAGTCAAAGTATCGGCTTTCGAAATTTCTCCTTTATTTTCAAGGTGGAGATTAAAAAAAATTTGATATCTGAATTTGGGGGAATAGACATAAAAGAAATTCTGATGGCAGCCAACCCTATTTTCTATCATTTCTATGTGTTAGTATATTTTTAGTTATTGAACAAATTTGTTTTTTTAATTTACATTGCTTTAGAATAATTCCAATCTAGCTTTAAGAAGATTGATCAACTTTAGATAGATAAACCATCCAGTAACAAATATATCAAGAAATTTTACTCTATCCATATAATATTATCTATCTAACTTTTGTATAGCCATTTTAAATTTAAAAATTGATTTAATTTAATATAAATCGGAAGATGAAACATGTGTTGGGATGTTCAAGCCGGCAAAACTGAGACAAACTAATCCACAGTCAAACTAAAATAATGGTTGCTTCCAGTATTTTTCCTGCCCACTTACTTCTTTTTTTTTGAGTTTCAACAAACTTACAAAAAGTTTTATTATGAGGTATGAAGCAGAAAAAAAAAAAGACAGTTTATTTATAGGTTTCGAACTGTTTATTATCGATTAGAAGGTATTACCAAATCTATTTACTCATCACCAAGTGAAAATTTGATCAACACTATTATATTATGTTTTAACACAATTTTTTCAGTCAACTATAATCCAAGTTTTCATAGTAATAGACTATTATGAGGCTAACATAAAAGTCAGTTTCATCTACAAAATTAAAAAAATCTTGGTCATTAACAAACAACATAAAATATAGGTGATTTTTCATAAATTTCTGATCGAGTTAAATTAAAAGACAACATTGGTTCATGCCGATCATGCTGGCCATATTATTGAAAGATAAAAATTTAGGATTTGTTTTATGCCAAATTTTATGAAGCAATCGCAATAACATATAAAGCTAAAGACGATCTCATACAAATTCTCTTAAATGAAGATATTGAAAGAACAATGTCTAAAGTATGGATGAAAAATATAGAAAATTTAAAAATGTTTGTCCACCATGGGGATGAATGATAAAAAAATTTAGTCAATATCAATTCATCAATAGAAAATATACTATAGTACACTAACCAACAAATCAAAAGCACAAAGTTGTCAAAAAAAAAAAGGACAACAAAGTTTTAACAAAAATCTAACAATTGGGGATAAAAAAATATTCATATTTCAAACCAGCATGCTATGTTAGAGGTCTAATAGATTTTTTGGAGGCATTTGCCGACTACCAAAGCAACTACCAAATTTTATAGTAGGTTTCGCAAATTTTTACAAATCTCTATATAATATTACAAAAAGATAAACAGATATATATATATATATATATTTTACCACAAATTAATATTGAATTTATTAATTTTTTGCATAAAGTAAAAACTTTTATCCATTACAATCTTATTATATAAAGTAGGATGCATCAAAGTTAGTTTTTAACATGATCGTGACATGTGTCAAGTTAATCGATTAGATTTTGACACGTGTTAAAAAAATTTAACCAATTAGATTTTAACATAATGTTTACATAAATCTAAAAATTATTTTTAAAAATAAAAAAGGAAAATAAGTATCTTTTTCAATTACTAATACAAAAAAAATCGAAAAGGTAAATAAGAAAATTAAAAAAAAAAAAAATAAGTTTTTTAATGTTTTTCATTTAAATTAAGGAAATTGTATGATCAATTACTAATACTAAAAGGAAAATCAAAAAATTAGTAAAATAAGTTTTTTTTTCAATTGGTAATACCACAAGAAAAATAAAAAATTGAAAAGGTAAATAAAAAATTTAAGAAAAAAATGTTTCTTTTATGTTTTTCATTTAAATTAAAGAAATTGTATGATCAATCACTAATACTAAAAAGATAATAAAAAGGTAAATAATAATTTTTTTATAATGATCATTTTAATTTTTTTTTACGGGTTTAAAATATCTTATTAAAAACCCGCATATATGCGGGTCCTAATCTAGTGTATTATAAAGTCATTACAGTACTGTACTAAATTAAACAGAATAATATAATTTGGTTTCAGTTATACCATATAAACTGTATGAATATCGATTTTTAGAAATAGCAGAATTTGAATATAGTTTGGTAATAAACAGATCAAATCGATAAACAAAAAAACGATTGATTAACTCATCTTAAAA
The DNA here is from genome assembly GCA_020283515.1 of Alliaria petiolata. Lineage (NCBI taxonomy): Eukaryota > Viridiplantae > Streptophyta > Magnoliopsida > Brassicales > Brassicaceae > Alliaria > Alliaria petiolata. The sequence goes on from JAHZTW010000001.1 coordinate 60,967,387, forward strand.
TTATAGCATATAAATATAATTATTACTTAAAAATAACTTAATCTTATACTATCAAAACTCAAATATATAAAACCAAACTCCATAATGTTTGGGATACTTCAATATAAATCATCTAACAGAATTAATCATGCAACTGGATATGAAGCAAACTGAGCTATACCACACATGCCTTCAGGCCACTCCACATCTCTACGAAGTCTAATGAAACCATTCTCTCCCCAAGACTTACCCCAAGAGTTCTTAGCCAGCCAATACTTGATCCCTTCGGGGCTCGTCCCGTACCCAACCAACGTCACTGCATGATCTGTGACGGTCCCACAGTCGGGCGCATCGTACACTCCCCTTGAGTAATGGGCGAAATTGTCCGCCAAGGCGGCAATGCACACCGATACGGGCTGTCTCGATACGGCCTCGAGCAACGCACGCTCGTTGTTTTGTGAAACGTTTTGGAACCCTCTAATCTGCATGGCGGGTTTGATGTTGGACTGGCAACTCCCTTCTTTCACTTGGTAAGGGTATGCGTTTTCTGAAGAAATGCCTCCGCTTTGTGCTATGTAGTTGAAAGCTTCTTCCATTGTTCCGCCGTCGCAACCATTGTTACCTGGTCTGTCGCAATCTACAAGCTGCTGTTCGGACAGTGATACGAGGTTTCCTCCGGCAATCTTTGCGAGACCTTCCACCGCTGCAATCGCTGAGAACGCCCAACAACTACCTGCCCATATATTGATTACTTCATTGTTACGAAACGATTCCTGTGTTGGTAACCCTAAACCTAGAATGATACCCCTAACTTTGGAATGCGGAGTTTCATTATGACATTAAATTACTGATCCAGCCATTTACTTTCTCCAATCTGTAGACTGTTTATAATATATAATTCTGGAAAACTTACCACATCCTCCTTGCAATTTGACAGGCGTTACAGCTCCTTCCTTTCTCCAGTCTTTGCTCTGGACGACGAGATTACTGACGTTCCAATTCCAAGATGGCATCGTTTCATCGACCACTTCAGATTGTGAAGTTACTTTAATGCCATTGAGACCGGTGTGGGTGGCAAGGAACTCCTCTTTGGTCAAATCCGTGAATTCGTTGACACCAAGCTTGTAGCTTTGATTCGCCTTATTATTGAAGTTCTCAATAAACTGCAAGTTTTTCTTGAACACTTTAAGCCTCATATGTTTCTCGGATTCATTGCTATAAACTCGAGAAAATTGTATCATCCATTGTTGGTGGTAATCAGCAATGGATGACTCGTGAAAAGCGACACGTGATGTGGCTTGAGAGATCTTAAGATCCATGGAAAGAATGGTTAGAACTACAAACACATACGACACTACCAAAACCATTTTGGTTTCTGATGGTTACGATAAATAAAAATATATGAAAAAACTCACGATATGAATTTGTGAAGAAGTGAGAATGGGGAGAAAGGGTATTTGCAATTGCAAGTTGACTATGTTATAGTTTGCGTCACAATTTTTGATTGTAACAACTTTAATTGATACAATTTCCATTATTGTATGCATAATTGATATTTTGCTACTAATGTATTTATATCATTATCGTTCTAAAATATAGATATATTCCATATTCAGGTACAGTATATTTGTTTATAATGAAGATTTATGAAGATGAGATATATTATCTAAACAATTTTGTATGGTATTAAATTAGATTGTTCTTTTGATGATAATTTTAAAATTTTGAGAATTTATTCGTGTTTTGATAATAATGGAAGAAACAAATTTTAATGGGATTTGCAATTTCTTTCCAATTTGTTTATTTTCTGTGATTGTCTATATATGTTTTATGTCTCAAGATTTGGGTTGTAAAATGATTTGCATTATAATCATTATTGTTGTTTTGTAGAAAAATCAATGATTTGATGGTTGCGGTTTTGTTTGTTTGGTCTTTATGTGTATATGTGTGTGTGTTTTTATTACATATATATATTAAGAATCTCTTGTATAACTTTGATATTTTAAAATCTGTGTTCTATGAATAAAATTATAGAGAAATGTCAAAAAGGTCTTTTAGGTGAATATTCATATTGAGAAATAAAATTAAGCTTATAACCATAAGAAATAAGAAATCTCAAACATAGAAAGTAATCAAAAGTCTTAGACTTTTTAATTTTTTAGACGAAAATACACTTATTGACCAAACCGTTTGATGAGAAAAGAAAATGTCAAAAACTCTATACTACTTTGTCATTGTGAAATAGTCTATTTTATCATTGGCAAATACTAAATATTTATCATTCTATTTTATTTTTCAATACAATAATAATATAGAATGTTATTTCACAGATTCCCTAGATAATACAATTATATAGAATGCTAATAAACATTCATTTTAAAAATGAATAAACAAAACCGCCGATCGATATACATTTTCTGATCAAAGACGAAATAAGCTTAGCCATGAATATTATTGCTAATAAAGAACACATCTTTTTATATAGACACACTTATAATGGAATATATCATTCTCTATTATTATTGAAAATAATATAGTACTACCTCAATTTAAAAAGATGAAACTATTTATTATAATATTCTACTAATTTTATTAAATATGTGAAATCTTTAAAAAAATCTTGTTTCAAATACTAAAAATAAGTTTCAAAGACGAAAATATAAAATAAAATAAGAGTGAACTAAATAAATTTAATTTTGAAATGATTGGTATACTATATGGTTTATACGTAATATTAAACTATACTATTTAAATATTGAAAATAACATAGATTTTCAATTTTAAGCACGAAAGCAGAACCGCCGTAGCTGAGCCAAAGGAGGAAGGCTGGAGAGGAAGAGCACAGCGAAAGCCACGCAGTGTGGGAGTGGCTAGCTGAGGCCATGTCACTTTTGTCTTTTTTATCTTCTTTGTCTTTGATTGAAATGAGATAATTTGACTTTGATTTCTTTCCATTGATTTTCATTTTGAAGGTGTAAAGGCAAAAATTGATTTGGGAAGAGAGAGAGATAAGATCACGGCTTTTTTTTCGAAAGGTATTTTCGTCCATATTATATATTACACCCACAATATTCTAGCCATAGATTTGATATGGTTATTTCATTAATTGGAATCTTTTTTATGGTTATTTACTATTGAAATGTCAAAAAAGAGAGAATAAAATTATGGAGAATTCATGTCGTAAGAACAATAGATTTTAATATAATTACAAAATCAATGATATCTAAACTTTTTAATATATAACAAGAGATTTTGATAGGAATTTAAAAATCTTTAAACCAATAACAATATAATAAATATAGGGCTTTTGAGGTAAATAACCATATTGGGCACAATATTAAAGGATATAGCCATAGCAAATTTCCAATTCATCACGTAATCATGCTATATTTTTTTGGATGATAATTGCCCTTACAAAAAATTGGCGGGAAGAATATGTAGGCGACAAGGACGCAATATACATGGGACCCACGAATCGTAGCATACTGAATACTATTTCCAATAAATAGCATAGTATGAAGTAGAGCAACCTAACTATCTCAAGTTTAGCGGATATACATTTCTCTTCTTATCAATGTTCTTCGCCTGCAACATATTAATCGATATACTCCTCTCAATCACACATTGAATCACATTTGGTGCCAAAATACTAAACTCCTATGATGAATACCATTATGGTGGATCCATGTAGTATAACAAGCAGAGAAGTAATTATCGTAGTGATAGACATTCGTTAATTTAGTACAAAATATAAAGCATTTATAAACAAACTATACTACATGCAAACAACAAATTCGATTACTATACTACATACAAACAACATAATGGTACTTTACATATAGTAGCATAGAAATTTGAAACATTAATGTGATTAGCGTTCATATTTGCAGGTGTTGATACTGCTTTCAAATCGAATCTGATTTAATCGACATCAATTGATTTCAATTTGTTAGAGACCCATAAATTGGAGAAAACAAATTAGGGATTTCTTCTCCTTCTCCAAAAGAACGCCATTGTCGTTGTCGTAGCTCGCTTCCATCATCCAATCGATTGACGAGTAATCTAGATTCAAAAACAAATTAGGAAATTGTTTTCCCTTCTCCTCATCTGTCCTTGATTTGTGACTGCAACTGCCTTGCTCGTGATTTGTGATGGAGTAGCTCGCAGACAGATTCGTTTGTGAGGCGGAGAAGAAGAAGAGACGTGAAGAAGGTTAAAGAATTCTAAAAATTGTTTCTTTTATTTAGTGTGTGAGCCAATAAATTTCATTCTCTATTTTAAAATAGGATCTTTATCGTCACTAATACATATTATATGCTGAATATCGTAGCCACTTGTTGTTATGGTCATTTCTTTTAGTTAGAGTGCTTTTATGGTTATAAAGCCTAAAATCCCTTATATAACGACGTAATGTTCAAAAAAAAAAACAAAGACGAGACTGATATGACATTTTAAATCTTTCAATTTTTAAAATCAATAAAATCTATGAAAATTCTTTTACCAATAAAAACATTTTACCCCTAACAAGATAGAAAAAAACAAATAAAAAATATTGGAAAATTATATAATTTTTGCATTGGTGATTTGTTTTGGGTTTTTTGGGGTCAAAACGCATCAGTGATTAGATACAGAGGCTTCCACGAAAAATGAGTAAACAAAGAACAAAAAGGAAAAGGAAGTATAAGAACAACAAAGCCGAGACTGATGATGGGGAAGAAGACATAATGGAATGGTTTGACTAGGAAGTAGAGGAATCTGTAGCTAAGTTCATTGACGAGGATCCGATTGTTTTAAGAGATATAAGAATCGGAATTGGGGAACAAATGATAAATGAGGTCTTGGGAGAACATCTTCACTGGTTGTGAGTTCAAAGAAGCTGTATTAGATTATGTATTGAACATAGAAATTCATAAATCAAACTCCATAAGCCCGCAACGTGGTGGGCTAGTGTGGTAAGAGGAGTTTGGTAAAGGGTGAAACTCCCACACCTCGGTTCGAATCCCCACTTTGCTGTTATCAACACTTTGTTGGGAAGTCTGTCAGTTGGGCTTTGACCCAATTGGTTTACCTGGTAGTCAGCAATGCAGGCGGCCTGACTACCCCCAGACATTAGTCGGAAGGCATTTCAAACTCGGGACATGCAGTGTGGTGGCCCAAGGATCTCATGGATCTTATGGATCTCATGGCCCGTTCGATCCGAGTCTGCTCGGAGCTCATGGTGTCCGTTGAACTGTTGAACCGTTGAATCAATGAAGGAGAAGTCCACTGTGTAGTACCTCGGTGCGTTCCAACCGGGACTGACCGGATCAGCCGATTGGGTATATAAAAAAAAAAAAAATCAAAATCAAACTCCATAATATATATATGAATACTTCAATATAAATCATCTAAAAGAATTACACCACACATGCCTTGAAACCATTCTCTCCCCTGAAAGCAGATTCAAACCAATATAGATTCATGCTCAAATGAGCTTATTAAATAGATACTAGATTGAAAATGAAATAGTTCTTAAGAGCTTTATTGAAACAAGAAAGTAAAGAAAGTAAGAAACGTTGGTTTTGTCACACCAAGAACTCAAAATGATTTAGATTAATATCATGAGATTAAAGGAGGAGAGTTGCTTTGAAATAACTCTCAAAATTACTTGTCTTGAAGACATTACACACATATTTATATGAATCTAAATCTTGCTAAGAACCCTAGTTACATGAGTGAGATTTGGGCTTCTCATGTGACAATATAATGGGCTTGCGTTGGGCTTCCCTTATATGCTCGAATATCCCCAAGTCTCACCCCAAGAGTTCTTAGCCAGCCAATATTTGATCCCTTCCGGGCTCGTCCCGTACCCAACAAACGTCACTCCATGAGTCACGCTGGTCCCACAGTGATACGAGGTTTCCTCGGGCAATCTCAGGCCTTCCACCGCTGAAATCGCTGATAATGCCCAACAACTACTTGCCCATACTGTATATTGTTACGAAACAAATCTTGTATTGGTATCCCTAAACATAGATTCATAACCCTAACGTGCGAGTTAAGTTTTGTATGCGGTGATTAATTATGACATCAACTTACTGATCCTGCCGTTTACTTTCTCCGATCTGTAGAGACTGTTAATAACATATAATTCTTGCAAGCTTACCACACATCCTCCTTGCATTTTGACAGGTGTTACAGCTCCTTCCTTTCTCCAGTCTTTGCCCTCGCCGACGACATTACTAACGTTCCAATTACAAGATGGCATATTTTCTTCAACCACTTCAGATGGTGAGGTTTTTGTTAATGCCATTGAGACCGGTGTGGGTGGCAAGGAACCCTTCTTCGGTCCGATCCGTGAAATCGTTGACACCAAGTTTGTAGCTTTGATTCGCCTTATTATTGAAGTTCTCAATGAATTTCAAGTTTTTCTTGAACACTTTCAAGCCTCATCTGTTTCTCGGATTCATTGCTATAAACTCGAGAGAATTGGATCATCCATTGTTGGTGGTAATCAGCAATGGATGACTCGTTAAAAGTGACATAGGAAGTGGCTTGAGAGATCGTTAGATCCATGGAAAGAATGGTTAGAACCACAAACACATAGTACGAAACTACCAAGACCATTTTGGTTTTAATAGATACGATAAATAAAAATATATGAAAAAATCACGTTTACACAAAAATGTACTCCCTCTGTTCTTTAAAGAAGGCATTTTTGAATTTTTCACAGATGTTAAAAAAATTTTACAAAAGACTTTTCTAACCTTGTTTTTATTAATTATTACTTTAGTTATTCTTTAAATATTAAATGTTATAAGGGCAAATTAAGTAAAAATGGACAATAACTACACCTAGAAAATTGAAAACTTCTCTCTTTTGAAACAAATTTTTTCTTCTTCTAAAACTACCTTCTTTAAAAAACAGAGGGAATATGATTTTTTTTGTTTTTTCAGTTATAAAAATATGTAATTAAGGGTTCGTTTGTTGTGGTGTGGTGAACAGACTGGGGAAAATAAAAAGGGTATTTATAGAGTGACGAATGAGAGTTGTTATGATGGGAGCAAATGCAAGTTGACGCTATTGTGGCTAGGGCTGGACAAAATATATGTTAGATTTGTTTCGAATTGATATTCGCTTTGATTTTTGATTCGATTCAAAAAATTCGGATATTCGTAAAATTTCGGAGCAAATCGTAAATATCTTTTAAGACAAGGTCGGATATCCGCTCCGATCCATATCTTTATAAATGTTTTATATATTAGTATATTTTATCATATATATACCTATCATATTATAAATGTGTATTTTGTCTTTATAGTTATGCTATTAATTTTCTTTTTAAATTTTATTTTGTTTCTAAATTATTTTGATTATATAAAACAGATGACTAAATAAAAAACTTTAATAAATAAATAATACTCCCTCTGTTTCACAAAAAATGTCGTTTTGAGGTTTAATTCTTGTTTCATAAAGAGTGTCGTTTTATATATTTTATACAAAATTTTGAAGCAAATCCAGTTTTAACCCTATTGTTTTAGTGTATTAATTAGAGAGAGAAATATATTTAGTGTATTATTAAGGGGTAAAATAGAGTTTTTAATAAATTTCTTAATATATGTGAAAAACTCTAAAATGACATTATTTGTGAAACAGAGTGAGTATGTTTAGAACTTAAAATATGTTAATAAATAATATCTTACTTTATATTAGTTAATAAATATCACCAATTTTTTTTAGAAAAGTTTAATTAATATTAGAGTTTTAAGTAGTTAATATTATTTTTAAAATATAAAACACCGTTTATCCTTTTTATCATATTAATTTTATAGGTTTGCTTTTTATATATATTTTTCTAAAATAAAAATAGTTTATTTATTTATCTTTTATTTAATAGTAGTTTATAAAAGTTAATCCATTTTCAGTTTTTTGTTTGTATTAAATTATAACAAATCAAATTATAAAATTAAATATATGGTAAAAACGAAATAAATCACAAATACTATAAATTTCCGGATATATGCTCCGCATCCAAACCTAATTGTGGTGAAGTTATGGTTTGTATTACTATTATTTTCTTCGAGATCTTTGAAGGAACAATTTTAATTTTTTTAATTAATTCAAAAAAAAAATCGTCATTTCAATTTTTTTTTGTCCGTTATTAAGTTTTGAAAGTCAAAGTATTGGCTTTGACTTGTGATCTGGTCAACTAAGTTTTAAATCTTATTGATGACATAATTAATATTAATTCGTCTTAAATTTTTAACATATAAAAATAATTATTAATTAAGAAAATAACTTAAACTTCCTATCAAAATTCAAATATATGTAAAAAAAAAAATATATATATATATATATGTTTGCCACATCTTTCAGCGATAACCATACCATTTTGGTTTGTCATTGATTGAAGAAGATTATTGTTTTCTTATATGCCGCTGCTATTATTTATCGGCTTCTTCTTACAGTTTTGATCAGTTACATGTGATATTAGAAGGTAAATCATTTACCCCTTTTCTTTTTCTTTGTTTCATTATTCTCTTTTCTTTTTTTCTTTTTGTTTGTATTTTTTGTTGTCATCAAATTTTGAATTTGTTTTTGTTTGTCAATAATTTACAATAATGCTTTATATTTATCTTAAATATATTAAATTTCAATTTATGTTATTATTACGAATAAAATATTTTATAGTCTTGTATTTACTTTTTTATTCATTTAATTTTATTATTATGTTTTAGTTTCTTTTAAATAATTTTTTTTTAATCTAGATTACCAAATTAAAACTACATAATAATGTATCATTTCAACATAAATCATCGATAACTGAATTAGTCAAGCAACCGGATAAGAAGCATACTGAGCTATACCACACATGCCTTGAGGCCACTCCACATCTCTACGGAGTTTAATGAAACCATTCTCTCCCCAAGTCTCACCCCAAGAGTTCTTAGCCAGCCAGTACTTGATCCCTTCCGGGCTCGTCCCGTACCCAACCAACGTCACTGCATGATTCGTGTTGGTCCCACAGTCGGGCGCACTGTACACTCCCCTTGAGTAATGGGCGAAACTGGCCGCCCTCGCGGTAATGCCCACCGAGACGGGCTGTTTCGATACGGCCCAGAGCAACGCAGGCTCGTTGTTTTGTGGAACGTTTTGAAACCCTCTGATCTGCATGGAAGGTTTGATGTTGGATCGGCAAGTCCCCTCTTTCACTTGGTAAGGGTATGCGTTTTCTGAAGAAATGCCTCGGCTCTGTGCTATGTAGTTGAAAGCATCTGTCATTCTTCCGCCCTTGCAGCCATTTTTATTCGCTCTGTCACAGTCTATAAGTTGCTGTTCGGACAATGATACGAGGTTTCCTCGGGCAATCTTTGTCAAACCTTCCACTGCAGCAATCGCCGAGAACGCCCAACAAGCACCTGCCCATATATATACATTGATTACTTCTTTTTCACAGAACGGATCTCGTGTTTGTAGCCCTTAACCTGGCTAGAATATGATCACCCTGACTTGGGTATTAAGTTTTGTATGTGGAGTTTAAATTATGACAATATTAAATTACGTAATAATCCAGCCATTTACTACATTGTTTTCCAATCTGTAGAGACTGTTAATTAACATATAATATATCGAAAAGCTTACCACATCCTCCTTGCGATTTGGCAGGTGTTACAGCTCCTTCCTTTCTCCAGTCTTTGCTCTGGGCGACGAGATTACTGACGTTCCAATTCCAATATCGCATCGTTTCATCAACCACTTCAGATGATGCGGTTTCGTTTCTGTCAATGAGACCGGTGTGGGTGGCAAAGAACTCCTCTTCGGTCAAATCCGTGAACTCGTTGACACCAAGCTTGTAGCTTTGATTCGCCTTATTATTGAAGTTCTCAATGAACTGCAAGTTTTTCTTGAACACTTCAAACCTCATCTGTTTCTCGGATTCATTGCTATAAACTCGAGAGAATTGTATCATCCATTGTTGGTAGTAATCAGCAATGGATGACTCGTTGAAAGTGACACGGGATGTGGCATGAGAGATCGTTAGATCCATGGAAATAATGGTCAGAACCACGAACAGGTAGTACAAAACTACCACGACCATTTTGGTTTTGATGGATACGATATGAATTTTTTTTTTTTTAATAATTATTATAAAATATGTAAGTTAAGGGATTGTTGTGGTGTTGTGAAGATGTGAGAATGAGGGAGAAAGGGTATTTATAGAGTTGTTATGATGGAAGCAAATCAAATGCAAGTTGACTCTATTGTGGTGATGTTATAGTTTGCGTTACTTGCTACGAGATCTTTGGCGGAACAACTTTCCATTTATTTGTTTTTTAGCAAGGCAACTTTCCATTCCCTTCTTAATATGCATTGACAGATTGAGAAGCCTATTTATCACAATTTCATTTTCAATAAAATCTATTAAGGATAGCATATCATATAAATTTATATCCCATATGTTTAGGGACTCAATCAATCAATTAGCTAAAGGTCCGTAATGTAAATCTTCCATAATCGTTTGTATTTAGAATAGTTGATATACTAAGTATATTATTTCTATTTAGAATGGAAAAACTGAAAAAATAGAATTGAAAATAGAAAATTTTTATTTCTATTTCTCACAAAAAAACTGAAATAATGAGACAAAAGATAATTGGAAATGTAAAATTTAAATTTAGAATGAAAGATTGAAAAAAAGAAACAAAAATGAAATTGGGAATATAAAATTTCTATTTATATTTCTCACAACAACAATCAAAATTAATGTATTATATTATACTTTATATTGTAAATTTTATTTATTTAGTTTTACCATTATGGTTTTTTTTTTTTGTAACTCAGGGTAAATCACAGGCCTATGGAGTGGCCCAAACTAATCTATGGAGGTGGTGCAGCCCACGGATAGACCTTCACCTCCGGATATTCAAATGAGCCGAAAGCATGGACCCATATCCGTGTGAGTGTCCAAATCAAAGTATTACAGTTTCGCGCAGCAGGGACGTCGAACCTGAAACATGTTAGTGTGTCAATCCCGACTCCTGCCACTCGACCAGATGCCTCGGACTTGAAACGTTTTACCATTATGTTGACACCGAAAAGTTTACAAAACTGATGCAAAATTGACACTGAAAGTTTTTCATGTTTTAGAAATGATAGTAAAAAATAAATTAAATAATTAAGTTCTGGTCAAACTAAAGATGATATACATATTTAAAATAAAAAAATAGTTAAATAAAATTAAAAATAATAATCAAGAAATAAATATGATAATCAATTTGTAAAAAAAAATTAATAATAGATATATGAGTCGCTTAATAAAAAAACAGATTCGAGTCATTCAATCAAGTGTATATATATATACATTTTTTTTTTGTTGGCAGCAATCAAGTGTATATATATATATTTTTACAACAAATGATTAAATCTTTATAAAAAATATTGTACTAAAATAATTAAATAAAATTTATAACAATAAAAGATTATATATATATACAGCAAAATTATTTGATAAAAATCTCGAAGGATGTAAATGGTTGCATATATAGAAGAATAAAAGTTGGTGGAATTGAACATTCCTCTAAATTTTACCATTTAAGTTGAACATAGTTAAAAAATGTTTCAACTCATTCCACTAAAAAAAAGTTGAAAATAAACTAATTATAAAATATATATATATATATATTCAACACATTTCTCTAGTATTTTTGAGAAGAACTGATGGAATAAGATTCAACTCATTCTTTCACTACTATCTATTCCACTGGTTCCTTTACTAACAACCCTTTGCACAATAAATTTTACTATACATACTCCTGGGCAAAAAAAACGTTTGGGATTTTCTTTTACCTTTTTCGGTCTTTCAAGTAACGACGTGGGTTCTTTTAATAAAACTCTCGTTAATGGTCAATTCTTCTCGACTTTCATTGTTACAATCAAGGGCTGTCATTATTTTGTTTAATTAGTAAAACATAACAGTTATAAAAGAAAAATATATAAATTAGATTATACAATGAACATTATATATAGCATGTATATAGGTGAAGCATTTTTTTTCGGGCTGAACTTATAGGTCAAGCATTGCGATGCCGATTTAGACCACATCTAAACAATTGATAAACCAGACTATATAATAACTTCACACTTTTTTGTTGTTTAAATGTTATATAATAATTATATAACACTTTAATAATAAGTCATCTGCCACTTAGTTACGCAACCGGATAAAAAGCATACTGAGCTATACCACACATGTCTTGAAGCCACTCCACATCTCTACGAATTCTAATGAATTTTTGAGGAAAAGTTTTTGGAATCACATTTTTAACCTTCAATTGTTCGCAGAACTTTTACGAAATTACTTTTGGCGGGAAATTTACATAATCGAAATTTAGTCATAATGTTTTTGGAACCATATTTTCGTTGTAAAATTTACTAATTCACGTTTTGGGAGAAATTTGCGGAATCAGACTTTACATCGAAATATTTTTGAAATCATATTTTTTACTTAATTGTTTGGCGGGAAAATTGCTATTCAAGTTTTTGGTAGATGATTTGTGGAATCGGATTTTTGGGTGGAAAGTTTTCTAATCATATTTTTGACTTATCATATATAATTGTTTTTAGAACTTTTATTACCATTTGTTTTTGTCATATTTGCTAATAAGAACAAAAATTTATATCATATGTAAATGTTTTCTCATTATAGAGCAAGATTTTTATATTAGAAATGGGAATAGAAACAGGATGGGATAGAATGGAATTTTCGGAACTTATGCTTCCATCCAATCTTGTCTCATTTCCAAACAAGAACAAAAGTTTATATCATATGTTAATGCATTCCCTTTATATAACTCAGTAATGTTAAGAAAAATCATAATAAGATAGAAAAATATGACTAAGAAGTAGAAGTCAAAGAAGACGAAGAAGATGAAGAAGAAAGAAAAACAATTTGTTTGATTTCATGTTTTCCTTTGAAGTATTTGAGTTATATGTCTTTTATATTTTTTATTATATCTAATTTCTCCAACATCTTAAAATATATTTTCACAAATGAAGAAATCTTATAAATATACTATTTGACTATGCGGACTATTCATATATTTATTATAAATAATAAATATTATTATTAGCTAATTTTTATTTAAAAAACTCATACATGTAAATATGTGCGGACCAGTCACCTAGTTAGATTGTAAATCAATTATTTTGTTTGGTTCATTATTCATTATTTTTTTCTTTTTTTTTTGTATTTTTAGGTTTCATCAAAAAAAAAACTTTGTTTGTCAATAATTTACAATTATGCTGGTTTAATTTCAATTTATTTTATTATTATAAATAAAATATTATATAGTCTTGTATTTTACCTTTTTATTCATTAAATTTAATTATTGTGTTTCAGTTTCTTTTAAATAAAACTTGTAACTATAGACTCTAATGCAAAACTTTTGGGTTTGCTTAGATGGACATTCTAAGAGGAGAGAAAACTCTTCCATTATATATATGATTTTCAATGTTCTGGTGAATTCGATTTCCTAACACAGAAACTGAATCACATAATTTTATATGAAATAGTTATGGTTTTCAACCGATTAAATTGAAAAGCGAGACTATCCAAACCAAAGAAAATATGGTTTCAATTTGGTAGTTAATTCCTTTTGAGGGGGGGATAAAAGACTTACAATAAACTCACTTGGTTTGAGATTAATTCTTGATAAAAGACACAATATACTCACTTTTTTAAGTATTGTTTGTTTTGTTTAAAATTAAGTGCGGTCTAAGATTTTCAATGTATAATTTTTAAACAATGTTTCACTGGTTTTGGGAGAACATTCTTCGCTGGTTTTGAGATCAAAGAAGCATTGAACATAGAAATTCATAAATCAAAATCCATAATACTATATGAATAGTTCAATATAAATCATCCAACAGAATTAGTCAAGCAACCGGATAAGAAGCATACTGAGCTATACCACACATGCCTTGAGGCCACTCTACATCTCTACGGAGTCTAATGTAACCATTCTCTCCCCAAGATTTACCCCAAGAGTTCTTAGCCAACCAGTACTTGATCCCTTCAGGGCTCGTCCCGTACCCAACCAACGTCACTGCATGATTCACGCTGGTCCCACAGTTGGGCGCATTATACACTCCCCTTGAGTAATGGCCGAAACTGGCCACCCTCGCGGTTATGCACACCGAGACGGGCTGTCTCGATACAGCCTCGAGCAACGCATGCTCGTTGTTATATGGAACCTCTTGGAATCCTCTGATCTGCATGGAAGGTTGGATGTTGGATCGGCAACTCCCCACTTTCACTTGGTAAGGCTATGTAGCTGAAAGCATCTGTCATTCTTCCGCCCTTGCAGCCTCTGTCATGTGCTCTGTCGCAATCTACAAGCTGCTGTTCGGACAGTGATACGAGGTTTCCTCGGGCAATCTTTGTAAGACCTTCTACTGCTGCAATCGCCGAGAACGCCCAACAAGCACCTGCCCATATATACAATGATTACTTCTTTGTCACGGAACGGATCTCGTGTTTGTAACCATTAACCTAGCTAGAATGATCACCACTGACTTGGGTATTAAGTTTTGTATATGGATTTAAATTACTACTCCAACCAATTTACTACATTGTTTTCCAACCTGTAGAGACTGTTAATAACATATAACTCCGGCAAGCTTACCACATCTTCCTTGCGATTTGACAGGCGTTACAGCTCCTTCTTTTGTCCAGTCTTTGCTCTGGCCGACGACATTACTGACGTTCCAATTCCAAGATGGCATCGTTTCATCAACCATTTCAGATGATGAGGTTTCGTTTATGTCAATGAGACCGGTGTGGGTGGCAAAGAACTCCTCTTCGGTCAAATCCGTGAACTCGTTGACACCAAGTTTGTAGCTTTGAGTCGCCTTATTATTGAAGTTCTCAATGAACTGCAAGTTTTTCTTGAACACTTCAAACCTCATCTGTTTCTCGGATTCATTGCTATAAACTCGAGAGAATTGTATCATCCATTGCTGGTAGTAATCAGTAATGGATGACTCGTTGAAAGTGACACGGGATGTGGCTTGAGAGATCTTTAGATCCATGGAAATAATGGTTAGAACCACGAACAAGTAGTACGAAATAACCACGATCATATTGGTTCTGGTGAATGCGATAAATAAGAATATATGAAAAATATCAAATTACACAATGAGAGTATAATTTTTTTATAATAATTATTATAAAATATGTAAGTTAAGAGATTGTTGTGGTGTTGTGAAGAAGTGAGAATGGGTAAGAAAGTATTTATAGAGTTGTTATGAGGGAAGCAATTAATATAAAGGCAAGTTGACTCTATTGTGGTGATGTTATAGTTTGCATCAGTCACTTGCTTCGAAATCTTTGGCGGAACAACTTTCCATTATTTGTTTTTAGGGTCTAAATGGTGAGGAAATGGTAGAATATTATTGACTGAAAATGGTGTATTTAATATGGTGTATTTAATATATATTATATTAACTATTATTTGTTTTCCATTCCTCAACCAATTTGACCCTAATTATTATATTAACTATTATAAAAATAAAAACAAAATATTTTATTGTAGAAAAATCTTGATGTTTCAAAGTTGTTAATTAACATGCTAACAACACTCCTCAAGTCAAATCTATCCAAATTAACCATATGTGTAAAAGTTTTCTTTTCTTTTTTTGGACACATTTTGACATGTAAAACTTTTCTACTAATTACATTTTGACATGTAAAATTTTTCTACTAATTACATTTTGGGATTATAAAATTTATATTTAAAATGGAAAATCTGAAAGAAAAAAAAAAGAATTCGTAATATAAATTTTTTATGTCTATTTGTAACAATAAAAAACTGAAATAAGGAAACATATAAATAATTGGAAAGGTAAAATTTAAATTTAGAATGAAAAATTGAAAAAAAGAAACAAAATATTTGCTTAGGAATGTAAATTTTCTATTTGTATTTCTCACAACAACACAAAAATAAATGTATTATATCATGTGCTTTATAATTTCTATATTGTAAGCTTTATTTATTTAGTTTTTCTATTATGTTGATACTTGATACAGAAAAAATTACAAAATTAATGCAAAATTGACACAAAACGTTTCCCATGTTTTAAAAATTGTAGTAAATCATAAACTAAATAATTCATTTCCGATCAAACAAAGATGATATACACAGATTTAAAAGAGAAGGAAAAAAGGGAAATCAGATTTTTTTTAAAGGTTAAGATAGAAAAGTATCAGAATCAATATGTTAAAAAAACCTGATAATGTATATATGAGTAGCTTAATAAAAAAGTTGGACTAAAAATACGATAAATCTAGATATTTAAAAATATGTGATAAAATTTAATTGAAATCCAAGAAATAAAAGAATCAAATTAGAATTTTTGTATTAGTGGTTTTGTATCATCATTCTCAATCTTATTTTATATATTTTTATTTTTTGTATGTTTTTTATCGATTATAAAATAGTAAGTTATGAATCAGCGCATACGCAGGTTTTAATCTAGAATGATCGTGATCCATATAAGTAGAGCTAATAAGATTTTGACACGTAAATTAACTTTTTCAGTTAAAAAAAATTCAAATACCATAAAAATAATAATAATGAATTCGTCTAAATATTTTTTTAAAAATAAACATATAAGTAGATAATTAAATATAATTATAATTAATAGAAGATTATAAAAACTATAATTTAAAAAAAAATTGATAAAATTTAGTTGGAGACAAATTATATTTAAAATAAATTAAATAATTGGTATGGTTTTGTGTGTGGATTTTAGCATTTTATATCAGAAGTGATATGATTTTACTTTTTACTTTTTTTATTTTTAATTTATTTTTAAGGGTTTTAAATAACTTATGTGTATACCTGCATATGGTAATCTAGTGTATATATATTTTACAACAAATGATTTAATCTTTATTCAAAATTAAATTGCCAGAAAATAATTAAATAAACTTTAGAACAATAAAGGATTATATATATTTACAGTAAAATTATTTGATAAAAATCTCCAAATTTATTCCTGAGCAAACAAAAGTTTGGGATTTTCTTTTACCTTTTTCTCCGTCTTACAAGTAACGACGTTGGTTCTTTTAATAAGACTCTCGATGGTTAATTCTTCTCGAGTACTTTCATTGTTACAAACAAATCAAACGCTGTCATTATTTTGTTTAATTAGTAGTAAAACAGAACAGTTATAAAAGAAAAATATATAAATTAGATTATACAATGAACATTATGTATAGCATGCATGTATATAGGTGAAGCATTTTTTTCTGGCTGAACTTATAGGTCAAGCATTGCGATGCAGATTAAGACCACATCTACACAATTGATAAACCAGACTATATTATAATATCACACTTTTTTGTTGTTTAAATGTTATATAATAATTATATAACACTTTAACAGTAAGTCATCTGCCACTTAGTTACGCAACCGGATAAAAAGCATACTGAGCTATACCACACATGCCTTGAGGCCACTCCACATCTCTACGAATCCTAATGTAACCATTCTCTCCCCAAGTCTCACCCCAAGAGTTCTTAGCCAGCCAGTACTTGATCCCTTCCGGGCTCGTCCCGTACCCAACGAACGTCACTGCATGATTCACGCTGGTCCCACAGTACGGCTCATCGTACACTCCCCCTGAGTATTGCATGAAACCGGGTCCATCTGCGTCAATGGACACCGATACAGGTTGTCTCGATACAGCCTCGAGCAACGCACGCTCGTTGTTGCTTGGAACGGTCTGGAATCCTCTGATCAATGCAGCGGGTCTCGCATTGAACCGGCACGTGTTCTCTCTTTCTTGGAAAGGGTAAGCTTCCTCTGAAGCAATGCCTCGGTTTCTGATTATGTAGTTGAAAGCATTTGACATCATCCCACCTCCACAACCATTATCACCATTCCCTCTGTCGCAATCTACAAGCTGTTGTTCAGATAATGATACGAGATTGCCTCGTGCAATCTTTGTCACACCTTCCACCGCTGCGACTGCTGAGAACGCCCAGCAACATCCTGCTCATAAATACATCCATATAAATATTCATTATAGTTTCTTTTCGATAATCAACGAGCCTCTTAATTAGTCAATTATTACCCTAAACCTAGATATGGTAACCCTAACTTGGTGTTTGAGTTTTATATGTGGAATGATGTAATCATGTAATTAAATAATGACTTACAATTTGTTGTGCATATTGAATCGAAAAGCGGTAAATGATAAGCCTAGAGATCATAATTTGTAATGTATAATTTGAGAAAGCTTACCGCATTGGCCTTGGTATTTAACAGGTGTTACAGCTCCTTCGTATCTCCAATCTTTGGTCTCACGGGCGACATCACTGACGTTCCAATTCCAAGACGGTATCATTTCATCAACAAATTCAGAGGGTGAAATTCCATTAATGCCCTTGAGACCGGTGTGTGTGGCAATGAACTCCTCTTCGGTCCAATCCGCAAACTCGTTGACACCAAGTTTGTAGGTTCTGTTCCCATTATTAAAATTCTCAATGTATTTTACGTTTTTTTTGAACACGTCGAATCTCATCTGTTTCTCGAGCTCGTCGCTATAAACTCGAGAAAATCGAGTCATCCATTGCTGGTGGTGGTCAGCAAGTAATGGCTCGTGGAAGGTGACACGAGATGTGGCTTGAGAGAATTTTAGACCCATAGAAAGAAGTGTTAGAATCATGAACACGAATACTATCGATGCCATTTTGTTGTTGATGAATATGGCAAAGTAAAATAGAAGAATGAAATTGTATTTTTTTTGTATGTAAAGGGCTTGTGTTGTGTTGAAGAAGTAAGGATGAGGGGAAAGGGTATTTATAAAGAAAAGATTCGGAGTTGGTTATGTCTAACTGAAAAATGAGAGCAAATTGCAAGTTGACTCTATATTGATGATGCTATAGTTTGCATTAACTTGCGCCGTGATCTTTGGAGGAACAACTTTCCCATCTTTGTATGCACATATATTGCAACTAATGTTTATATATTATGACGATTTCATTTTAAAACAAAGAGATAAGATCTAGCTATATTTACTAGCTAGCTTAGGTTTTAGGGTAGTATTACATTTGCGTTTAAATGCAATCATGGTCCAATCAAATGTATTTTGAAGTTTCTCGGTCGTGGTGAGTTTTGAATTAGTAAATTAATTCGAACCCAAAATTGTTTTGGGGAGTAACTGTATTTTGAAAGTCAAAAGTTTTGACTGATTCATTGTGGATCAAGAAGAAAAAATCATTTGAATCCTTATTTTTTTGGGATCTCATTTGAATTTACTTCAGCCAAATGAAAAAAGAATGGAAACATTTTTCACATATATAGGGGTAAATCCATAAATTTTCGACCATGAATATATAAGATGAGGAATTGACCGAAGGCTCAGTAGGAGTAGCCTAGTGTGTGGTTTTCGCTTAGGCCGACCAATATTGGCACTAAAGCTTCGATGCCAAAAATGCGAGCCTTTTTATATTATTTTAAGAATGCTTTCTTCAATTGCTTATAGCGAATAATCATCGTAACAAAATGCATGCAGATAATACTTGCTGAGATGAGAATGAGATACAAGATTTCTTCACGTTACATATCAAAATTTTCTAATGCTTTTTTTTTTTCATTTTTGGAGCATAAGCTTTAACGTGGATAACTACTCTATTTATTACTACTTATATATAAATATATTTTCAAACTTTAGCAATATGGAATGATAATAAAACGCAAGACTAATACAATATACAAATGTAGGTTTAAAGACAGATAAAATTCAACTACTCTCGAGTTTCCATTGCAATAACATAAAAAAAAAGGGTGTATACTGCGTTTATGTAATAATTAATAGCTCCACTATAGAGATAATCGATGTTTCCCACCCTCTAACTCAGTTGAGGAAACCTTTTTATCCCACTTGCGAGTTGCGAGTTGCAATTGTATCGCCCTTTCGTTGTTGTTGAGGATTTTTTTCTAGTCCAATATTGTTTGGGCCGTTGTTACAAGTATGAACAAAGATCAAATTGAAAATCTGGTATGATTGGTATTCTGCCTAAGATACTTAGATGGTCAATACTTAGAAGTCCAAGATATTTCAGTTTTTTTTTACCTAGAATATTTTATTAAATGATGCAAAGAATCCTGAATATAACAAAAGTTTTAATTGAACAATATTATATTTTTCAACTATCTAATATTATGTATGTAACTATTCGTGTTTTAATAACCAAGAATTATAAGCCATATGATGTCCAAACTAATTTCTAAAATCTATAGAAAACCCAAGTATTTTTGACGCTTAAGGTGTATCATGACTAATTAACCATATATATATAGTCGAAATACTCGAATCCTACATCAATCTATAATTTAATTTTCGACCATCTAATATAATTAAATAAAAATGTTATTCCCCGATCCCAATAAGTAGTTGATGCAAAGAAAAAAGAAAAATTCAGAAGCAGTTATACACATAAAGCAAGCTCCCCAGATTAAAGGATTTTGTGTTTGCCAGAAAGAAAAAAACAGTATTAAAAACTGTCAACTAGTGAATTAAAAATGGAAAAGAAAGCGCAAACGATTTTGGACGGAAAAGCTGATTTCTGAATCATGGTCTGGTAGTTAACTTTCATTTTTTCTTCTTTGCTCTATCTGGTTTATCTTTATCTTTTTTTTTTTATTATTATTATTAAAATTTGGATCTAGTACAAATATAGTTGGAAAATATAGTACTTTTATGTTATAAAGATAAACATAAATTTGAAGTATTGTCATAGAAAAGTTAAGCTTATGATAAAATTGCAATGAGTCACAAAGCGACAAAAATAACATTTGCCATTATCGGAATGGAGGAGCAATGGAGCATGGGCTCCAAATGGTGTGTCCGTATTTATTCCACAAGTTTTATCTTAAAATATTTATGCCTCTGATCTTGACTTGCAAGAGTCGAACATCTTTAATTTACGTATATAAAATGACAAAAGGAAAAAGAAAATAATATTGCACCCGTAAAAATGAGATGAAATATGAAGAATTAGTAAGAGATAATATTGGTAAGAGACAGATGTATACAAAAATAGATGATGATATCACTTTTGTTAAGAGATAACAATACAAATTAGATGGTGGTATTACTTTCAATTCACAATTGTACCGCTTTCGTTGAATCTTTTTGTCTTTTTACTTCTTTCTCCGATTTATCTTATTGTTCGTTTGATTATAATCATTTAAACACTATATTGTTACTGATGTGGTAAAGTAAAAGACTACCTATCAAATCCATTAAACTTATAAAAAAAAAACAAATTATGGTTTTCATTATTCGACGATTCCAGCAGGCTACTTATATTAATTTGGATGATTAATCTACTATACGAAAGAAGAAAGACACTCTCCTACTTCTGCCACGTCAGCACACCAGGATATAACACGTGTCATTCAGTATTTAATTTTTTAAAAGTCATTTTATTTGTATTAAAAATTACATCCATGAGGATTTAAACCCACATCCTCTCAATATAAGACAACTGTTTTATCTATTTGACTATAAGTATTACTTGACAATCCTCTCTAAAAAAAATGTGATATTGTCTCTATATTTTACACATTAAATTGAATGCTTTTAAAAAAAAAACAATTGGAAGCACTTATATAGAAAATATATTTTATGATCACATTTACACTTCAAATTTGATAGTTTTATATGAAAATTTGGATTTCTGAATTGAGTCAAAATTTTAGATTTCTGATTAGTCATAAATAACAAATTTTTATTTATCATGTTAATGTTAGTTGTGATCCGTTCATAATTAATTATATGGTAAAAATATTTTACGCATTAATTTTTTTTACTTTTCCATAAAAAAAACCTCTTCAATTTATGAAAGCGCGCTCGTGAAGTCAGCCGTGTCCGTGATTATAAATTGGATAGGTGAAAACTCCGCATGGATGAAATAGATACAAGGAGTAACATTTTCCATTTATTGATTTCCAATCACAAAAATGTGATCTTACTCAAGAGTCAAATCAAAATTTTGCATCTTCTAACAAGATTGATAAATATCGTTTAATAAGTGCCTCAGCGAGTATGTACAAATCCCCGTCAATTTTTTTAGGTGTATGGTCTAATATTTTTTCTATAATATTCTCCATAGCGAAATCGAATTGCAATCATATGTGGAAATTGATCCAAAATTTTTTATAAATTGAAATTAATCAAAACTAATATAAGAATAGAGATATAACTCATTTATTAAACTTTAAAAATTCTAAATTAAAAAAAAATAAATATAAGTTATAAATACGATTGTTTAACTTAATAGAGTTTGTGGGAATGGAACAAGTTCTGCAGGAAGACAGAGGGACTCTTGCCGTCGTCATTCTTCTCACATTCCGTCCATGTAAGTTTTAGTTTATTTTTTTAAAAAAAAATTAGACTTTTAATACCTATTAAGTTTGGACTAAACTTCTTTGTAGAATCAAACCACACTTAATGCCTCACCATTTTTACTTTGTCATGGCCCAACAAATTTATTTGCAAACAAAAATTGTATACTCTTTTAATATAAATATATAATGGTTGAATGTATCAAATTATAATTAATTTTGATTGTTGTGAGCATAGAAGGTTTGAGATATATAAATAAGACATCTTTGAATGAATATATAAAAAAACTCGTGCGTATGCGCGGGTATTCTCCTAGTTTGTTTGAAAACCTTTATAAAACTATAGAAAATAATTGATTTTTTGCAAATATTATTTGATTCTTTCAATACAAGGAAACAAATTGGTAGTAGAACCTTGAGATAAAATGATGTCTAGATTTCTCTTTTAAATTATTACTAGTATATATTATAGAAGAAATTTATGTGATAACTTTTCCTAAAAATAACTCATTTGTTTTAAAACTATAGAAAATAATTGATTTTTTTCAATTATTATTTGATTCTTTCAATACAAGGAAACAAATTGGTACTAGAACCTTGAGATAAAATGATGTCTAGATTTCTCTTTTAAATTATTACTAGTATATATTATTGAGGAATTTTATGTGATAACTTTTCCTAAAAATAACTCATTTGTTTTAAAACCTTTATAAAACTATAGAAAATAATTGATTTTTTACAAATATTATTTGATTCTTTCAATACAAGGAAACAAAATTGGTAGTGGAACCTTGAGATAAAATGATGTCTAGATTTCTCTTTTAAATTATTACTAGTATATATTATTGAAGAAATTTATGTGATAACTTTTCCTAAAAATAACTCATTTTTTTAAAACCTTTATAAAACTATAGAAAATAATTGATTTTTTGCAAATATTATTTGATTCTTTCAATACAAGGAAACAAATTGGTACTAGAACCTTGAGATAAAATGATGTCTAGATTTCTCTTTTAAATTATTACTAGTATATATTATAGAAGAAATTTATGTGATAACTTTTCCTAAAAATAACTCATTTGTTTTAAAACTATAGAAAATAATTGATTTTTTTCAATTATTATTTGATTCTTTCAATACAAGGAAACAAATTGGTACTAGAACCTTGAGATAAAATGATGTCTAGATTTCTCTTTTAAATTATTACTAGTATATATTATTGAGGAATTTTATGTGATAACTTTTCCTAAAAATAACTCATTTGTTTTAAAACCTTTATAAAACTATAGAAAATAATTGATTTTTTACAAATATTATTTGATTCTTTCAATACAAGGAAACAAAATTGGTAGTGGAACCTTGAGATAAAATGATGTCTAGATTTCTCTTTTAAATTATTACTAGTATATATTATTGAAGAAATTTATGTGATAACTTTCCTAAAAATAACTCATTTGTTTTAAAACCTTTATAAAACTATAGAAAAATAATTGATTTTTTTTGCAAATATTATTTGATTCTTTCAATACAAAGAAACAAATTGGTACTAGAACCTTGAGATAAATTATGTCTGGATTTTTTTTCTAAATTATTACTAGTATATATTATTGAAGAATTTATGAGATAACTTTTCCTAAAAATAACTCATTTGTTTTAAAACCTTTATAAAACTATAGAAAATAATTTATTTTTTGAAAATATTATTTAATTCTTTCAATACAAGGAAAAAAATTGGTAGTATAACCTTGAGATAAAATGATGTCTAGATTTCTCTTTTAAATTATTACTAGTATATAGTATTGAAGAAATTTATGTGATAACTTTTCCTAGAAATAACTCATTTGTTTTAAAACCTTTATAAAACTATAGAAAATAATTGATTTTTTGCAAATATTATTTGATTCTTTCAATACAAGTAAAAAAATTGGTACTAGAACCTTGAGATAAATTGATGTTTAAATTTATCTTTTAAAATATTTATCTTTTTATATAAGTAGTATTTCATTATTTAAAGCTAATTTTAAAATTATGAGATAAAATTGTAAAAACAACTTAAATGATGACAAGGATCTGTAAACACTGTTATTACTGAATTTTAGATGCAGCTTCAAAAGATTGACTATGGTGTGAGTGTAGTACAAAGAAGTGATAAAATTATATTCCCCCTGTTCCATTTTAAATGATGTTCATTAACTTTTTTTGTCCCATTTTATTTTATTTTTCACATATCTATACAATTTTTCAATTTATTTTAGTCTAACAATAATTGAAAAAAAATTTGTCTAAAGAAGCTCAAAAGTCCAAACCAGTCTATTGGCCCTTTGCATTCTACTTTTATATTTTTTTTATCATTTTTAATTTGATTATTAAATAATAATTTAATAAATAAATAGTTTTCTTAATTTGTGTATTTTTACTTAAAACATCAGTTAAAATAAGACAAAAGAACTATATGATAAGTTCATCACTGGATTAAAATAAAGCGGTGGTAGTTTAGTGGTTACCACTTGTGAAGAAGTTGTCATGTTATTTTAGACCAGGGATCGATTCCCCTCACACGTGGAATTATCTAAATCACTCTCACTTAACCAGTCGAGTGAGCTACTCGACCGGATCACCCCCTAGTATATTTAATATTGTAATTAAATTCAAAAACTCGAATCCTTAAAGGTTTGGAATGGGTTTTTTCTAACTTAGAAATTAGCACTTTTCAAAAGACATAAAAATTATTTACTTTTTAGTTACTTTTCTGTTTTCCAATACAGTTGTACCAATAGAATAAAACTAAAACTAATATATTAATTATTATAATGCAAAACATCAATTTTTAAAAAACAAGAGAAAAAACCAAAACATCAATCCTTTAAATCCAAAGCCATTTATAGACTCGAACATATAAGCGTTGAAATTGTAATTGGCGGCGTACTTTTTCCCATCTACAAGTTGGGACGTCTTTCATGCGCGCCGCAACATACTTTATTTCTCTTTTCCCACTTCAATTGGGATATTGTTTCTGAGCTACTATCTGCAAACAGATAGCCACGCATTGATATTACATTATTCACTGTCATGGATCATGAATATAATAGATGAATTTCCGCAAAGTAATTCGTAACGTACAAGGACATTCATACTGACAAATCAAATAATGATTTGTATTAGTAACATTTTTTTTTTTTTTGCTAGAAAGAGTAACAATGTTGCAACATAAAAAAGGGGAAGATTTTTGGTTTAATTGATAATGTCTCCAAACTTTTGATTTCTATCAACTTGTAAGATGTTTTCGACTAATTTAAAGACCGCAATTAGATTCAAGTTTCATAGTTTCGGTGTTACATATTTTGTCTCTAGTGAAATGGTTTTCAATTTCGACAAATTTCAATAATGAGACGGGTACAATTCGAACCGGTTCAATGTTTTTCATATCGGTTTTGAGAAAAACGATTCCGGATTTTTTTTTTTTTTTTGTTCAAAAAAAACGATTCCGGATTTTTACGGCTTTTGTTGATAAAGTATCCGACGGTTTATCAAATGTATCAATAGTGTTTGCAAATTGCA
Source organism: Alliaria petiolata (assembly GCA_020283515.1). Lineage (NCBI taxonomy): Eukaryota > Viridiplantae > Streptophyta > Magnoliopsida > Brassicales > Brassicaceae > Alliaria > Alliaria petiolata. The sequence goes on from JAHZTW010000001.1 coordinate 60,993,321, forward strand.
AATGCATAAGTCTATAGTTTATTTTACAAATATAATCAAATCGTTTGGAGTTTTGAACGAAAAGGCTTGTCATGACTTTTTTTTTTGGTCAAACTTTTTCATTCAAGCCCAAAAGCTATTACAGAGGCCCAAAAAAGGTTCCAAAGAGAGATTGCTTTGCCAGAGCATCTGCCTTAGAGTTCTTTACTCGGGAAATGAAATTAAAACTACATGCAGAAAATAGTAAAGATAGATTGGTGATATCTTGGAGAATTCCATATATCTCTGAGATTTGAGTCTTGGAGTTAATTGCCAGGATCAGATGTTGGCAATCTGATTTGACACTAACTCTCTCAAATCCCTCACTTGCGCCATGGAGAAGAGCTTCTCTCATGGCTAAAGCTTCGGCCATCAATGGGGAAGAAACGTGTGCTTCCGCCTTAGAGCCATGTGCGACGATTGAGTCGTTTTTGTAGAAGATCCATCCTAATCCCGCTCGCTTGTTGTCCGCTCGCCAAGTTGCATCGGTACAGCAATGGATCGTTCGCTTATCAACTAATAGAGCTCTGGATCTAGGAGCGGATTTGATCTCTTGAGTGCTTTGGATTTGTGCATCTTGCCATTCTCTGGCCTCCATTATTGCCTTATGTACTACTTCCTCACTAGCGATTACTCGATTCTCAAAGATGAGTCGGTTTCGTGTCCCCCAGATGCTCCAGCAGATCCAAGGGAAGAGCGGTCCCTGTGAGATTCCAATAGGCGGAAGGCAAATCATTTGTCTTGAGCCTATTAGTCCCGAATTGAAGTCTTGGAGTTGTTGGGAGTTTATGACTGCAGAAAAGGGCGCCTGTTCCCAGACCTTCTTCGCGAAGCTGCAGTGGAAAAACAGATGTTCCACCGTTTCTCTCTCCCCACATCGGATGCAACCGGTCTGAGCTAGCAAGCCTCTCGATGCTAAGAGGTCTCCGACTGGTAAAGCTCCTTTTATCACTTTCCATAAGAAGAGTTTTAATTTCTCTGATACTTTGCAATCCCAGATTTCTGTCTTCCACTCGAATACTGGTATCATATTTGCTTGATTTCCGGATTTCTGTTCCGCTGATTTTGCACAATGATATCCTGATTTAGTAAAGTAGATTCCTGACCTTTGAGGGAGCCAGATTAGTTTGTCACTTGCACCTGTTGCGCTTGGTTTTAGGACAAGGATTGTGTTTTGTTCTGTCTGACACAGACTTTGGATTTTACCCTGATCCCATTCTGTTCCATTTGTTTTGAGCAGCTCTGCAACCATCATGTTTCTGGTCTGTACTGGTGCCGATCCCATTGGTCGGAGGGGTTCTGTGGTTGAGAGCCAGTTATCGTCCCACACCCGAGTTGTTTTACCATCTCCAATCGCATTGCCTATGTGTTTCTTCAGGAGATCTTTCCCAATCATAATACCCTTCCAGCCATGAGAAGCGTTCTTTGGAGCTTTGCTGTCCAGAAAGGCTTTCTCTTGGCAGTATTTTCCCAGAAGGACTTTCGCTAGGAGGCTTCCCGGGTTTGTGCTTATTCTCCAGCTTTGCTTTGCTAATAGGGAGTCATTAAAGCATTGTATATCTCTGAAGCCTAACCCCCCTTCTCATTTTCCTTTTGTTAGATCATTCCAAGCTACCCATCACATCTTCTTCTTATCCATGTTCCCATTCCACCAGAATTGGGTTAAGACGGATTGGATTCGCTTGCATAGACTTATTGGGATTTTGAAGCATGACATCGGATAAGTGGGGATTGCAGTGAGAACAGACTTCAACATCACCATTTTCCAAGCTGTTGAAAGAAACTTCGAAGACCAGCTGATTGCCCTTTGTCGGATCCTGTCTACTATTGAGATAAACAAGTCTTTCTTCTTTCGGCCAAACAATTCTGGTAAGCCCAAGTATTTTCCTTTACCTCCTTCTGTTGGGATACCCAACTTAGTCTTTACTTGTTCTCTTATAACTGTTGGAGTTTTATAGGAGAACGTTATGGTAGACTTGAGGCAATTGATTTTCTGACCCGAAGCTTCTTCATACTGGGAGATAATTTTTGTTAACTTTTTACATTCTTTGAAGCTTGTTTTGCAGAAGAACATGGTGTCATCCGCAAAAAGGAGATGATTCACTCTAGGACTTCCTGTTGACACTCTGATTCCTGGAAGGCTTCCATCTTCGTGTGCCTTATTGCAGAGACCGGAGAGTACTTCACTACAGAGGATAAAGAGATAGGGCAAGAGTGGATCTCCCTGTTTGATTCCTTTGAATGGGGTTATGGCTCCTTGTGCAGTCCCATTCAGAAGTACCGAGTAAGTAACTGTGCTTACACACTCCATAATCCAGTTTGTCCATTTTTGATGAAAGCCCAGTCTCTGTAGTACTAATCTGATGAAGTCCCATTCAATTATGTCATACGCTTTTGTCATGTCTGTCTTCACAGCCATTGAACATCTTTTTTCTGCTTTCGAATTCTTTAGGAAATGGAGAACTTCATGGGAGATTAGGACATTGTCGGATATAGCTCTTCCTGGGACAAACGCCGACTGATTTTCTGCCACTAACATCTTCAAGTGAGGTTTCATTCTTCTCGTCAGAAGCTTTGAAATTATCTTATACTAAACGTTGCACAACGCTATTGGGCGATAGTCTGTAGTTGTCTTAGGGCTTTTAATCTTCGGAATTAGTCTTATGTGTGTTTCATTGATCGCTTTTGGTAGGATCCCCGAGGAAAAGAAGTGTTGGATTTCTTTCACAATAGTTGGCCCCACTGTTAGCCAATTCGAGTGGAAGAAGCCTGCAGAGAAACCATCCGGACCAGGGGCTTTGTCTGCGTGTATGGAGAACACCGCCGCTTTTATTTCCCCTGGAGACGGGTCCATTGTTAGAGCCTCGTTTACTTCGTTGCTTATGAGAGGTTTCAAGGCCTTATTCACTATCTCCTCTCTGTTTCCCGGTGCTGTGGTGAAGAGTCCATCAAAATAACCGGTAATCGTCCTCAGGATGTCCTCCTCTTCGTAGTATACTTTTCCCTCATTATCAGCTATTACTGATATGTTGTTAATTGCTCTCCTGCCTTTTGTCGTAGCGTGGAAGAAGCCTGTGTTTTTGTCACCGAGGCTTAACCATTGTTGCCTACTTCTCTGTCGCCAATACTCTTCCTTTGTCTGGTAAGCTGCTGTTAAATCTGAGGTGATATCCTTGATCATCTTCTCTGTGGAGGAACTACTAGTCAAAACCTCATCAAGCTTTTGCTTTTTGTCTTCAATTCTCTTTTGACTATTGTTGAATTTTTCTTTATTCCATTGGATGATCGCTCTTCTGCATTTTGTTATTTTTTGGTCCACCGTGAGATGGGGGGTGGAGTTCCAGCTATCTCGTATCAAGATTTTAACTTCCTCCAAGTTTTGCCAACGTCTATCAAATCTGAATAAGCCTCGTCTTTTGTTTTGGTTCCGGGAGAAGAAAGACAGCAGTGGCCTATGATCAGATCCTTCAAATTTCAGGTATTCACTTCTCGCAGTTGGGAATTGCTCAATCCATTCACTATTGGCCATAGCCCTATCCAATCTGCAGAAAACCTTTTGATCATTTCTTTTTCCTCGCCAGGAGAGGAAGTTGCCTGAGTAGCACATATCATACAAATCTGATTCTGACATAAAGGATCTGAAATCTAGAAAGGAGCTTTCAGGTCTGGTTTGTTCTCCCTGCTTCTCCATATTATCCGTTATTTCGTTGAAATCTCATGTAAGGTACCAGGGGGAGTCTCTGCTTCTCGTATTCTCCATAATCTTCTTCCAGATTTCTTTCCTCTTTGTTTTGTCAGGTTCTCCATACACAAAAGTTGCGAAGAAAGTTTTACCTTTGTGTGTAATCTTTGTGTCCACGAAGTTGTGGCACGAGGAGCATATATCTACTTCCAAATTTTGATTATAGAAGAGTGTCAATCCTCCACCTCCCGGACTATGGGGGCCACTAGAAAGTGAGAATCATAATTCAGGCACTCCAATTTCTGGAGGACGGTTTCGTCTCGGTTTTTTTGTTTCGGAGAGGAAGATCATATCTGGGGCGTGACGGCGGCGAATCTCATGCAGCCTTCGAACTGTTGTGGAGTTCCCCAACCCACAACAGTTCCAACTTGCCACTACTAAGGAACAAGATTTCGCGGATTGTGAAAATCCACTGATCCCTTAGACTTCTTGGTTAATTTAGGGTCTGCATTTGGTTTTGGCTCAGTGGTATCGCCTTGCTGATTTCTCCTTTGGTGCATTGTCCTGGCAGGGGGTATCTCTGTTTCTTGGCTTTTTGGCGAGGGGTTGGTGAGTCTTCCCCGTACATTAGTGCCTGGTAGTCCTTGAGGTAGGTGACCATTTCCCGCTGTTCTTTTCACGCCTGGGATAATGGTGTTACTTGGTCCAGCCCCATTCGTACCCTTTGTCCTGTTGGTGATTCCTACATTTGGAAGGCGATTATTTGTAGTCCATTTCTGTAAGTTTTTAGCTCCTTTAGGTGATGCTCTTATGTTGATGATCTTCCGTGTCCTTGAGCTGGTTCCCGTTAATGGGATGGGCTTGATTGCCCCTTGTTTTATCCCTGGTGGTCGGCCTCTCCTTCTTTTAACAAGAGTCATCTCCTTTTCTTGTATAGGACTAGTCGCAACCACCCATAGAGGTTCCAAATCTGAAGGGAGTCCAGGTGACAGCTCTGGGTTATGCATCGTTGTTAACATTGGAGGATGCACAGTTTGGTATGGATTATTGTTTGATGCTGCCACTATGAAAGCCGCTGTTTCTGCCATTAGGCCTCTCTCTTCCCCTTGCATCACTCGCATTCTTCTTGCCGCACTTTCTCCCGGATTTGTACAGCTCGTATATTGGATCGTTACATCACACAACTGGCCCATCACTTCTTCAGTTGTCACTCCAGGTGGTGAGAATACTTCTCTCTCAAGGTTTACTTGTAGTGGTGGTCGGCCATTCCTTGACGATTCAGAAAACTCCATTGGTGAGTTCTCTCGATGCCTGCTCTTCTCAACCCATTGTTGAATTGGGGGTTGATAGCTTTCACGGCTTGTCATGACTAACAACGTTAGTTGATGCATAAACTCATAGAATTCAAAACGGATGTCTAAATGAGTCTTTAATGGTGATTAAGAAAAAACCAATGCCACTGATCGTTTGTCAAATGAAGGTCAAAGCCAATCAGATTTTGATAACCAAAATACTGATCTAAAGACCAAGAAAACTAAAGTAGCTGAAATTACTCGATTTACTCGATTTTTGTTTTGGGTCAAACTTACTCGATTAAGTATTCGACCGGTTCTAGACTCCTAAGACCAAGAAAACTAAAGTAGCTGAAATTGGTTTTCAGTTTCGACATTTTTAATAAAGAAACGGGTACAGTTCGAGCCGGTTCAATGTTTTTCAATATCGGTTTTGAGAAAACCGGTTCTGGATTTTTACTGCTTTTGCTGAAAAATATCCGACAGTATATCAAATGTATTTGATGATCCGTTTTATGTGTGTAATTTGGTTTTCACATGCGTTTGAACTTTCATCAATATGAAAACTTAATCTTAGTGAGCTAGTTTTATAAATTTGAGCTTGATTCAGTCAGGATTCCTGGATTAGATTTCATCCAAAAACAAATATAGTTTTCAATATTTTCTTGAGTCCATACTGTGCTGTAAATTATCATAAGTGGAATTTATTTTACCCTAGGTTGACTTGAGAAATTTACCATAGATTAATTATGCAAAAATATTATCATTGGAAGGCACTCAATAGTTTCCCGACAGCAATTTATAAAAATATCTTTTCTTTTTTTTTTTTGCTAAAATATCTTTTCTGCTTGCAAATTTTCCACGTATTATATTCCTAATATTACTCGATTGATAAGCTTACCAGATAAGGCAACACAAAAATAAAAAAATAAAAAAAAAAGATAGGCTGTTTAGTTAAATTTATAAGACTAGCTACGACAAAAAAGTTAAATTTATAAGACTAAAGATATAAATTAAGCTTTCTAACAAAATGTATGTATATGTCAAATCATGATCATCCTTTTCATGTTTAGTCATATATATATTGTAAAATCGGCGGTCACATAAGATCTTTTGACTTCAAGGTAGTTTCCATGCATTTTTCACAAAATATTCTTGTAGAAGCAACAAAATATAAAAATATTATTCCATGGACCTTCAAAGATCTTCTCAATTAAGTTCTCAGTTTGTGTGATGCAGATTTATATTTGTATGTGTTTTTCTCCTCTAGACATACATCGACCAAACTGTCTTAAGTTTAATTTATAAGGTCTCTGTGAGCTATAACGTAAAAATGACGACGGTGAGTAACTTCCTCTACACATTTTTTCACTCGTATTTACATTATTGAATATGTGTATGTGTGTACGCAGGTAGTGGAAATGGATGTGCCTATGGACTGTCCTGGTTGCGAGAAAAAAGTTAGGAAAGCTCTTGAAAACATTAAGGGTAAAGAATTAATGAAGATGGGTTTCTAATCCTACAGTAACATTTCATCAAGAAATAGTTTATCGAAAAAAAGAAAAAAAAAAATTTCATCAAGAACTAGTTTCTTGTTGACCAAGAAAACTGATAACTAAGGCTTGGATTGAACAGGAGTCCACGATGTTCAGATAGACATGAAACAGCAGAAAGTGACGGTGACGGGTTCCGCGGAGCAGAAGAAGGTTCTGAAAGTTGCAAGGAGTATCACAAGGAGAGAGGTATGCCTATGGTCGTGCCCTTACCACCCCGAATCTAATGGATTTCACGAGAGGTACTTCGAGAAGAAGTTCCGCAAAAGAAGCAACATGTCGGAGAATGGTAAGAAAGTGAGTTCCTACAACTACTACAAGCACGGATGCCACGGACACGACCATGGATACCGTCAGGAACGGCCTTATTCGGGTTTTATCGACGAGAACGCTAGTTCTATGTTTAGTGAGGAAAACCCTCATTTCTGCGCCATCATGTGATCGATCTTCCTTTTTCAACAACAAATATGGATGGAACAACTTTAATTCGATTTTCATTTGGTTTGGTTTGTAAATAAACACATGTAATCTAATCGAAAACAAATTGAAGTCAATTTGGCAGAAACAAATTCAGTACTTTGAGTCTTTGACCATGAAATTTAGTCTCGGAAACTATGAAAATAGTCGGGAGGTAAAGAAGAAACTCAGATTCGTTCTAAAGCATGTTCGTTTGTTCATTCATATGGTTCATTTAGATGAAGATGAGAATTGGTATTCGTTTGGTGCCAAAAATAAGCAACATCCATATAAACTATCTGAATGAGTTTTTAAAACTTAAGCAATTTTTTTTGAAATCATCTCGATGAATCGAATTGAACCATTTGGATGGAGATAGTTTTGTCAAATACATCAATTGAAAAATATACTTTTTTATCCAGATGGATCATTTGGATACAAATTCCACATGAGCAAACGAGCATGATATAAATGATATTTTATAATTATCCTGAAAAAACGTATTTTCCCGATAAAACTGTAAAATTACGTTTTTAAGCCAAAATCAGAAAATTATATTTTTTGGCCAAAACCGTGAAATTACGTTTTACCAACACTACCGTAAAATCGTGTTTTTCGTCAAAACTGCGAAACTGTATTTTCCCGCCAAAGCTGTGAAATCATGTTTTCCTGCCAAAAAAAATTTAAAAAAAGAATTCAAAAAATCAAAATCAAAATAGAAAGAATTACTCAGATATTACACAAAAGTTGGAATATTACTAGCATATTATACATTTTCTAAAAATTTCTCAAATATTTTGTGCCCTTGTGTAATTACAATTAACACCCTTGATTAATTTGAAATTTTTTAAATAAAAAATGATTAACAAAAAATTAGTTTAATTCACCTCATTAAGATTTAAAAACAAAATCCACGTCATTATCGTCTCGGCGAAACCTCTCTCTTTCGTCTTCCTCGTCGTGGTCATCGTTTTTATCGCCGTCGTTGTTCCTCACCTTGTTCTTCACATCGACAGATTTGTTCGTCATCGTCTTCGGAATCACCGAAAGAGAGGGAGGTTTCGACTTCGAGTGGGAACTCTTCGTTTTCTCGAGTGGACTCTTCGTTTTCATTGCTAAAAATCTATCATTTATGTTGAGTTTGTTTTATGTTGCGGCTGAGTTATGGTTTATCAATGCAATGTGGCTGAGTTTGTTTTATGTTGCGGCTGAGTTATGATTTACTTTACGACTGATTTATGGTTTATCAATGCATATGTGGCTGAGTTTGTTTTATGTTGCGGCTGAGATACGGTTTCCCAAGTTTCTTCTGCTCCAAATCTAGAATTGAGGATACACCCTCTATCGTTGGTGTTAAATACATATTTGTGTTTCTTTACCCAATTACCAGAAACTACAATTACCGAAACTGGATCCATCATATATCGGAGAAGGATGAACGAAAATGAAGAAGAACGAGGAAGACGACGACGAACAGATCTGTTGATGTGAAGAACATCGACGGCGATAAAAACGATTACCACGACGAGGAAGACGAAGAGGAAGAGGAAGACGACATTTCGTATTTCTCTGTTGATGATGACATGGAAATATGCATCCGACGTCATTTTTTAATTGATAAAGAGGCAAGTAAGCCACCAAACGATCACGTAAATCAACTGTCTTAAACCAGCCATCAAACAAAACTTTAAGTCAGTCGTAACATGAATACTATTACAGTAATTAAAAATGACATAATTTGTAATTACATTTTTTTCTATAACATGTAAGAAGGGCACGCTGGGTATAAAAATAATAGGCGAAATATGATAGTAATAAAAAAAAGTTTTTTATGTAACTGGTCATTTCACCTAATTTGTATGATATTTGAGTAAACTTCCCATCAAAATATGTTAATTGTTTTGAATTTTTTGATTTTTTTTTAAAAAGTTTCTCCAATTCAAAACGACGCTGTATTGTGTTTTCAGATCAAAACCACCAAAATGACATCGTTTTGAGACATACCAAGCATACTTTGTCGCCAACGTGTCGCTTATATATCATGTGACTTATCGAGAGTTAACGGTTAACTAACCACCGTTTAGGTCCTACTGTTTATGCACCAATTATCTAATTTAGATATTTTATTTGAATTTGGTTGTGGGTTTGGGTAGTAAAAGGCACTACTCAATAGTGTAGGTATAAAAAGGCACAACGTATTTTGTTGAGGTTGAAATACACCATTTTTCCTTTAAAGGTATCCTCTTATCAGCTAGGAAAGAAGTTGTTTATTGTTGGTTTGGATGTGGGCATTCTCCATAATCTCGTTCATAGGTTCTCTATAAAATTAAAAGTCTTGCATAGGTTTGTATAACCCTGGGCATTTGAGTATTCAGTTCGGTTCCGAGTCTTTCAGATATAGGGATTTTGTACCTATGTAGGTACCAAAGTATTTCGATTCGGTTTCGGTTCAGATTCTATCGGTTTCAGGTCGGTTCGATTCTCAATTTTTAGAATCGATAAATACCTAAATTTTTTTGGATATGGTTCAGTTAGGGTACCAAAAATATATCCGAAAACCTAAAAATATACCCGAATACCCTAAAATATATCTGAAAACCTGAGAAAAAAACTAAAAAAACACCACAAAATCTAAAAATATACTCGAAAATCCAAAAATATACTTGAATACCTGAAAAGACTATAAAAATATATATCCAAAATAACAAAAATATACATGTAATACCCAAAAATAATTAATACATTTAATGTTTTTGGGTCATTCGGGTATCTAATTGGATATCGAGTAATATCCTGAACTGAACCGATACTCATGAGTATTAATGAAGAGGAACCATCGGGTATTTTAGGATATAATCGAAATCGAACCGATTATTTTGGGTCTGTTCCAGTTCAAAATTTAAATTCCGGTTTTTTCTAAAGGCCTATATGTTTTGTTTTGTAATTTAGATGTCTATCGTTTCTTTTTCATAGGACTTTGATTTCGAGAAAACATGTTTTCCAGTCGTTTGTGTCCGAATATTTTTTTCTTTGATCTGTTGGCTTCGTTTGATTTATTGTAAATTTGTAATGTTTGCTTCCAAATCTATATATAATAGCAAAACGATTTTTGGGAACCGCTGATGTCATCATTTTTTTATAGGAAAAAATGTGTAATCTAACGGTTGTATTTGTTTTGATTAGGTAATCTAACGGATATGATTCGTTTTGCTGATGTCAGTATTTTTTATAGGAAGGAGAAACTTCAATCTAACGGTTAATAATTTTTGTTTAATGATTGAACGATGAAAATTAGATTTTTTTTATTTACCGAACATGCACACAATTGAAATGTTGCAACTCTTGTGAATCATTGTGATTCTTCGTCATGAGATGGCAATGAGGAGAAACAACTTTTTAAAAAGTCAAATATCAATCATTGTAACTTTTCACAATAATAACTATATATACTACCATCCCTGTTTTCATTTTTTCATGTTTATTATTTTTGAAATTCTCTTGATCAACGTTGGTGACTTGCTTTTATTGTTTTTTTAATCTTTGATTTGACGTTGTTCTTTTTACTCATAGTCATTGTTTTGACGTTTTTATACCATCGTTAGTGTAGTTTTCACCATATATGGTGTTTTTTTGTAGTTGGCATAGTCTACTCCAGTTTTCGATATCGTCAAAGTCATCACCAGTCTCCACCATCGCCGTATAAATTGTGAGTTTTTTTGTCGTTGTTCTTTACGTTCAAAAAACATATTAATGTGATAAAATATTGTGATTTTAAAAATGCTGTATTACCACGCATTTCTATAGTTTTAGGAAGCAAATTAAAAACTGTTAATTCACTTGTTTATTTGTCATCGAAGTCCCTAGGAAATGCTTTTCTCTTTTATTGCTCAGTTCCTAGAATACGTTGTTCAAAATTCTCTTCTATTAAATCTGGATTTATAATATATCTTAGAGAGAAAAAATCGAAAATTGCTTTTTCTTTTTGTTTTGGATTTAAAGATGCAACACTGATCATTTTTCTTAGATATAACACGTATTAGAAAAAAAAATTAATCTAACGGTTGTATTTGTTTTGATTTAGTATCTAATGGATATGATTGGTTTTGCTGATGTCAATAACTTTTTATAAAAAGAAGAAACTTCAATCTAACTGTTAATATTCTTTGTTTTAAAATTTCACGGTGAAGATTAGATTTGTTTTATTTACCGAACAAACACACAATTGAAATGTTGCAACTCTTAAGAATCATTGTGATTCTTCGTCATGAGATGCAATGAGGAGAAGCAACTTTTAAAAAAGTCAAATCACCAATAATTGTGACTTTTCAGAGTAAACAATATATATTACCCTATCCCTGTTTTCATTTCTTCTTGTTTATTATTTTAGAAGTTTTCTTGATCAACATTGGTGGCTTACTTCTATTCCATTGATTTGCCGTTGTCATTTTCTCTCATAATCGTTGTTTTGTCGTTTTTTGTCAGCACTATCCCTTCAGTTACTCGCTTCGTTGTCTGTTAATCAATAGAGTTAAAAGAATTCTTCTTAAATCTATGTTTCTCATGTGCTAAACATATTAGAGATCTGGTTAATAATTCACAATCTCTCATACCGTTTGCTCTATTTCCAATTCAAAATTAAATGTAATTTTTTAAAAATGTAACTCTGTACATTTAAAAGAGATATTTCAATTAATAAAGTATAATTTACATTTTCATCATCTCACTAGACATAACAAAATCATATGAAGCAAATAAAATACTCTTAGTTTTTTTTCCTTAAAACACATCCATTCCACTCAGTTACTTATAATACACTTTAACCATTTATTGTGACTTTTAACGTAATGAGATTTTGAAAAAATAAAGTCAATAGATATCACCACTTCATTTTAACGCACATGAGATATTTGTTTTTTCAAATTATATATACAACCAAACAAGTTTTCTATTATTTATTGTATAGTTTGTTTTGAGATTTTTTTGATCAACATTGGAAATTTTCTTTTGTTGGTTTTATTTTCTTGTTTCTTTTTATGTGCATCATTCATTTTTAATATAAATAATTGATTAAAAGGGTCAAAATTTTATATTTGACAATTATAATTATTTTGGTTATTTATTGGAGATAGTGTGAGAGCTTAAAAAAACTAAAATGAATGGTTTTATAATACGAGGTGAAGATGGTCAATTTTATTATCAAGTCAAATAATGAAAATAAATTGGGGGAGAAATGTAGAAGATTTAAGTGAATCGTTGCATCATTTTCAATGAACCATTTTAACTGTTTAAATGAACATTTACAAATGTTTGAATGAATAATTGCAACAATTGGTTTTATGATTAATTTGATTAACCATTGCAACTTTTGGTGATCAACCATTGTAACCCGATTAAGAATTATAACTTTTGGTGGTTAACCTTTGCAATTCTTGCTCTCTATAAAATGAGTTGTGGGCATTGACAAAAGACAACAACAAAAAACATAGATAAACGATCATATGTATCAACGACGATCCATTAAATGATCATGTGGGATGACATCATTTAATTTCAAATCTACTTAGCCTAGATTAAAAGTTATTGGTATAAGCATCATCGGTGATCCAGTAAATATAAAAAAGATACAGTAAATATAACAAAACATAGCATTTCATTTAATACATAATAATTTTTTTTTGTCAGAAACATATTGATTTATATAGAATTGTTATAATTAGAATACATAATATTGATAAGCAATATGATGGGAAAATAGCTCGCGAAGAAAAAACTATGTTTGAAGGACCATTTCTGACTAACACATAAGTTGCTATATTGTAGTCTCTTTTTAACATCAATTAGATGAAATTTTGACACTCAAAATTCAGTATCATCTAAAAATGATACCATTGTAGTTAATCTACCTAAGAATGGAAAAATATGAAATATGACAATGCATAATGTGCAAACAATTCTCCTAAAAAAAATTCAAAGACAAAGAGTTTAGCAAAAAAAAATGATTTAACAACTGCAGAAGAAAATAACCTTAATCATATATAACAAAAAAAACTTTAATATTCAAAAAGGCATTAAAAAAGGAAGAAAATAATTGACTATAATTTTATCTGTTCTTAATACAATGTTTAAAGACAATCTAATTTTATATTTTATATTAAAATGGTAATAGTATTGGATTTAAGATTTTTTAAATAAAGATATATGAACAAACAACTTAATTTACAATTAATCATCATTAATATATATTTTAATATCATTAAAATTTACATTTGTTTTTTTAATGAATATAATGTGATTTAATAACTAACAAATAAATAAATTATTAAAGTGTCGAGTATATCCAAATTTTTTAAATGCAAACCTCAATCTCATGTTTGCAGTAACAAAATCAAAATTCCAATTAAATTTTAAAGATCATCAAAAAGCTAAATTATAATGAAATAAAAACACATAAATTATATTTAAATATCTCAAAATATTGCAAATGATATTATATTTATTTTGTAAGTATAAATTTATTAAATAATTAAAATATATTATAAAAAGGTAATTATCTGTGCGAGTTTGTTTCCTACTACTAATAATGACCCAAAAACAAAAAAAAAAACAAAAAAGGGTGTTTGAGTCGCTTAACAACAACCGGAAAATATTTATTAACAAAAAAAAAAAACACATATCATTTCCCAGGAAAATTGGTAAGTCGATGATTGTTTTTAGCTGAATCGAAATAAACGAGAGAGAGAGAGAGACAAAGAGAGAGCATGGGTCTCTGTGATGAGGATAACGTAGAGGCATGTATGGTTCCGAAGCTGACGTCACTCTAAAAACCGCGATTCAAGGATCTTTCTTCCACACCTTTCTCTGCTTTTGACTTCTCTTATATATATACACGCTCGAGTATCAATGTCTACGGCTTCTTGGATTCAGCCTCCTTGTAGATACTTACCGGATCGTGGTGGTGGTTTCGCTAACCGAAGCTCTCGCAGAGCGCGGCAGTTTCCCGGCGTCGTTTCAGTTGCTGCTCCTTCTTCTTCTTCTTCGCCGTCCTCTTCGTGCTCTTGTGGTTCTTCAGAGATTTTGAATTTCGATTTCGGTAATTAGCTTCGATTCCCCGTGTTTTTTTTTGTTTACTTCGTTTTGAATCGTATCGGCTCGTTAGTGTTTGTCGTGTGGATTTAGGGCTTGGATTCTTCGTTCATGTGTATCTTGATAGTTGGAATTGATAGTGTTAATCTGACGCTGTACTGTTAAGTTTCTTGCGGGTTTCAGAGCTGAGGATTTCTCGATCGAAGATGTAGATTAGGATCAATCAATTGAAATAGTATCATGCGATTTTAATTGAAATAGTATCACAGATTCTTTCACTGTTTCTACAAGAGCAACGAAGCTCCAAGATGTTCGACGGATTGTGATTAGCCTAGAAATAGTAATATCATATGATCTGTTTGATTTTTCTACAAACAGGGTCTAGCAGAAGCTGGAACCATCAGGGGCTCAGAGTTCAAGCGATGAGTGCCACAGCCCAACGGAAATTTTCGCTGACCAAAGGCGAAAACGATGACAAAAACGAACCTGATCACCTTCTTGTTCTTGTACACGGTATCTTGGCCAGGTATGATGTCTTACAAATTCATCATTTGAATGGTGCTGGGTTTCCATCTTGGGAAAGCCACATGGTTTTATTTCCTTGTATTATCGATGCCCGTCTTCAGCTTGGGATAAAAACTTGCAAGTATTGAATTTGGAACTTGTGTATATCATATCTGGCTACACTGTTTTCGGGTTTTATAATTTATGGACTCCAAATGTACTAAGACACCATTACTTGCAGTCCCAGCGACTGGCTCTATGTAGAAGCTGAGATGAAAAGACGCCTTGGAAGAAGATTCTTGATTTATGGTATGCTCATCTGGTTCTCAGCTTGTCTTTGTTAGTTGAGTAGTTGTTGGAGACGATAGTTTTGGCGAACGAAATGGTTACTTAACTTTGAATGCATGTCAAACTCTTTTACCATCTTTTGCGGCAAGAGGAGAAAGATAGATTTTTCGGAAATTTTTTAGCTCTGTTCATCTGAGACCACAACTCGTTTATCTGTTCATCTGAGACCACAGCTCGTTTTCCTTACTGTTCTTTAGTTTTGTATTTTATTATTCCTCTCATGTTCTTCTATGCCATGCGTGAATCACACATAATGCTTTTTAATTTACTCTTTTTCCCCTATGCACAGCAAGTTCTTCCAATACCTTCACTAAAACATTTGGCGGGGTCGATGGAGCTGGAAAACGACTAGCAGAAGAGGTGAGTTTTTATATTCCTACAATGTCATTTCCACTTCTTGTATAGGTCTGGGTTTTCTAGTCCCAAACTTAAGTATATCAGCTGATATCTGTTTTCATTCCTGATGTGAGAGAGGAATAGGTTATACAAGTTGTTCAGAAGAGCAAGAGTTTAAAGAAGATTTCCTTTTTAGCCCACTCCCTCGGTGGCTTATTTGCCAGACATGCTGTTGCTGTTCTTTACTCTGCAACAATGTTACAAGCCAGTGATGGTTCCGTCTCTAAATCTGGGAACTCACATCTTCTGCGAGGTAGGATTGCTGGGCTCGAACCGATGAATTTCATCACCTTGGCAACACCTCATCTAGGAGTGAGAGGCAGAAAGCAGGTTCTCTTCTTCTCTTGTCGTATTGCAATCAGATAGTTTCATATATATCTTGTACCTGTACGTAGATATGGTGTATGCTTAGTTGAGAAAGAAGTTTGTGGCTATTCACGTGTATAATATTTCATATACTTCCTACTTGTGTCCAGATACATGTCATAGTTTTCATCAAAACTGTTTGGCACTTGTTGGTTTTTTTGGTCCCGAAGCGTCTAGACTGTTAATCCCATCTGATTCTCTCCTCATTGTGTCAGCTGCCTTTTCTGTTGGGAGTTCCTATTTTAGAAAAACTTGCTGCACCAATAGCTCCGTTCTTTGTCGGCCGGACTGGTAGCCAGCTGTTTCTTACTGATGGTAAAGCTGATAAACCACCTCTTCTCGTGAGGATGGCATCTGATGGTGAAGATCTGAAATTTTTGTGAGTAATGCTCTTAGCATCATTATACCCCTTAACGACTTATTTGAAATCATAATGTATTTTCCTCCTCTGGCAGATCGTCTCTGGGGGTGTTTCGATGCCGCATCGTATATGCAAACGTATCTTATGACCGTATCCTGTGCATTTCGGTTGCTGTTTAACTTGTTCAGGCATGATTCCTAGTTTTGTCTGCATTTGTTTTCCTAACTGTTTCCTTTGACATCAACTAGACATGGTTGGTTGGCGTACATCTTCCCTAAGGAGAGAAACTGAACTTTTCAAGGTACGTTTAATTTAATCCGAAGCAATAGAAAGCTTTCCATATAATGTTATCCCATTTGATTCCCGGTTCCTCCTATATAACGTGTAGCACACTAGCTAGAATTGGGACTCACCAATAGTAATAGTCTGCTCGCAGTGAGATGTTAACGGTGGTGGACTAGTCCTGATTTAGGAATTATGAGAGTGATCATAGAGGAAATATTTCCCCTTACTTATTAAGACTATTAGTCCACTCTAGCTCAACCCGTAGTGGTTCCTGAGTAAATTCTCTCTCTGAGGTTAAGATCTCGCTATTGGTTATTGGTGATCTATAGCAGGACTACAACAGTGATAGACTCCGCATTTACAGACCGATCTACAGCTGACATATTGCACTGTAAAGAATCTCAAAATGAAAGAATTGTCTGTAGAGAGATTCACCAAAGATATTTTTATGGCAGTTCATTTCTCTCACATAGCTTATTAGTTACCAGAGAAGATTGGTTGGTGTATTCTCTTCATGCAAGAAGAAACTCTATGGGGATTGTAACTAGCCAAATGCAAATTTGAAAACTATTTAGCTGTCAAGACTGAGATCTGATAGTTATGCTTTTCCCCTGTTTTCATGTTACAAGCAGCCTCCACGCCGGTCTCTGGATGGATACAAGCATGTTGTCGATGTAGAATACTGCCCGCCTGTTTCGTCTGATGGAGCCCATTTCCCTCCAGAAGCTGCGAAAGCCAAGGAAGCCGCACAAAGCTCGCCTAGTCCTCAGAACACACTTGAGTATCATGAAATAGTGGAAGGTGGGGAGGAAAAAAGCTGTTTAGTAGCCCAAACATTTTTTGATTGATTCTTCCAAACCTGCAAGAAATTAACAGTTTATACAAATATTGGCAGATGAAATGATCCGCGGTTTGCAGACTTTAGGGTGGAAGAAAGTTGATGTCAGCTTCCACTCCACCTTCTGGCCTTACTTAGCTCATAACAACATTCATGTAAAACTTCCAGCATCTTCACTTTCGAACTGTTTTATTGGTTGGGACATGGAATCTTGTTGTATACTAAGTGAGAATTGGGTCTTTGGTTCAGGTGAAAAGCGAAAGACTTTACAAAGCAGGAGCTGGAGTTGTTGCGCATGTTGCAGATAGCATAAAACAGCAAGAGTCTTCCACGTTTATTACCGCCAGCTTATAAACTGTGTAAGTCTTCGAGTGTTTAACCGGTTAATGTTGAGTGTCTGGTTACTGTCCGCCGCCACATTTGAGCCATTCATGTGATTTTTACTTACAGTTTGGGAGATTGATGCGGACCAAGAACCTTCACACGCGACTTTTTTTTTTTTTTTCTTTTTTTTTGGCGAAATCAGAGGAAGAACAATCCGACAAATATGTACATTACTTTTTTGTTATTAGCTTTGGTGATTTTACAACAGTTGAAAGATGTTATAGATAAAAGGCCACTACAGATTCTTGTTTCTCTGTTCAAAATTACAGATTCATTTCGAGCTCTAGAAATTTTTCTCAAGTCAATTTGTTTTGGAATTTTTCTTTTTCTTATTGCTGCATTTCTTGCTTCATTCTTTTAGTCAAAAATAATTTGTCCAAAAACTTTCATGCGCGGCTCAGATTAGTCGTTTAATGCAACGTACATTTTCATCTGGGTCTAGACTCTTGTAGATATTTCTCCACCCACACTGGAATTTTTTAACAAACATAAATAAGACTATAGTTTGACATTTGAAAATATATCCTCTTTCGAAAGAACAAAAAATAAAAAAAAAGAACCTAATTGAATCCATTAAGAAGAAATGATTAACAGAAAAAAATAGATGGTAGTGAGAAAAGATCGGGTTCAAAGAACACACATCCAAAACACATACACCAAAAATAAACAAGCACTTCCAAAAATAGATATAGAATCACATTGTTTTGTTGTTTTGTCTATTTGTTCTCTATAAAAGGAGGTATTTGGTTGGATTCATAATTAGCGTCTCCTCTCGAACAAAACTTACAATTTTCTCACCCCAAATAAAGCGACCCCAAAACCAAGAGAGGAGAAGATACAAGAATTAAAGAAATAAAGCATAATAATGGCCAAATTCTTCATCGTCTTCCTTGCATCTGCCTTGTGTTTCACCACCCTCCTTCACTTCGCGGCCGCTGATGCCGACGACTTTGACAAATTCCACATCAAGGGCTCCGTCTACTGCGACACCTGCCGTGTCCAATTCTTTACCCGTCTCAGCAATTTCCTCGAAGGTAGTTAAGGACATTCTCTAATTAATTTCATATATGGATTATATGATATTACAATCAATATACGAACATATATATTGGTTAGAAAAGATTAGTCATATTTTGGTTTGGTTCAATGGTTTTGAATTATAAAGTAAGATCAATCAAGATTAGTTTTAGACGACCTAGCGTCCTCAAACGTCTAGACACGATCCTGTTACTCACATGTCTTAATTCTATAAGACCATAAAAAGCTTACGTTATCGTTGTATTTCAGGAGCAAAGGTAAAGCTTGAGTGCAAGGGTCGTGAGAACCAGACAGTAACACTGACCAAAGAAGCTGTGACCGACAAAGCCGGAAACTACCAGATGGAAGTTATGGGAGACCACGAGGAAGAAGTGTGCGAGATCGTCCTCGTCCAGTCACCGGACGCAGAGTGTGGCGAGGTGAACAACCAAGAGTTCCTAAGAAACGCAGCCAGGATCAGTCTCACGGCTAATGATGGCATTGTCTCAAACGAGACTCGAACCATTAACCCACTTGGGTTCATGAGGAAGACTCCTCTCGCTGATTGTCCTCAAGTTTTCAAGGAGCTTGGAATCGTCCCTGACGTCACCTTCTAAGCTTCTTAATATTTTCTAATATATATACACACATACATCGATCTCTCAACAATTTTATTTTCTTATAACTCTTTTTTTATTTCTTATATAAAACATTTATATTTGTTTTTTGCATGTTGTCGTCTGAGTTTACTTAACTAACGGTGTTTTCTTTTGTTTTATATGTTGTTTGTGTTTGTGTTCCAACATTTTTTTTTAAGAATGAATTGATTACCATCCAATATTTATTTTCGGGAGTTCTTGTTTAAGAATGATCTGAACACACATAAATAATGTAGGGAAAAAAAAAATCATTTGCATGTCGATTAATGTGAATTATTATCAACTCATACTTATTAAGTTTGAGGTGAAAAAGATAAAAGTAAATGTCGTGAAGGACTAATACTCAAATAAGCTAAAGACACAAAATAAATACACACGTTTTAAATGGATTGGGCCTTTAGTGTGGGCTAGTGGGCTTGAATCTCAATGCACGCGTTTCCATGTGTACATTTTCACGATATGCGTTTGCACGACTTTTAGAGTTTTTAAGTTTTAAGAAAACGCATAGCCAAATGACTCATTTATTTGTCTAAAACAAAAAAATTGATAGAAACGCGGATCTTTTGCACGTCTGGTCCGAAACGCTAAATTTTGAGACGCCGAATATATTTAAGCGTTTGATCCCTAATTTCAGCATCCAAAATGACAAGAATACCCTTCATTAAATTCGAAATTACGAAAAAACTGTCCCTTTATCTTTCCTCTCAAGACAGATATCTTCGATACTTCTTTTTCTATACCGTCGTCGAAGGCTTTACCACAAATCCCACAGACGACGATTCCGACGATTCCATCAGTGAGTTTTATTTCTTGCGCAATCTGTTTATTTGTTCTTCCGGATTTGCTTATCAGATCTAATTGTTTCTGGGTTTTGGTATTCGTTTCGTTTCGATTTCCTTTAGAATCAAATCTGGTTCCCTCTGTCGATTGGTCAAGGGTTTAGCTTTCTTCGATTCAGTTTATCTTAGTGAAGAAAATCCGATTGGTGGATTAGCTCGACGATGTTCTAAGCTAACATCTTTACACTGATTTAGTACGAAGGTACCAAAATTGATAGAGAATTACATAGATCTTTTGGAGGGAGTAGATAAATCGAAGAAATTGAACTGAACAGTTTGTAATTACTGAGCTATATGTCTCGGTGATTCATCTTATTACTTGGCTAGGTTATATAGTTCACTACCTGTGTTGCTTTATTTTTTGCCTCGTTTTAGCTTGTCTTTGATAGATCTCTAGTTTTTTTTCGCCATTGTTTGTATTGCGAATCCTTTGTCGTTGATTTCTCTGACAACGGATTAGTTTTTTTTAGTGTTGTGAACCTAAAGAGTAGGAATATGTCCCAAAGGAGAAATATTTGAACATTGCGTGCCTCTTATGTTGCAGGGATTTGAGTTTGCGTAAAGCCCACAATGGTTTCGTTTCCTGCTACAAACGAGACGCTTTCGCTGGCTCTAGAAGCCAATAGCTCGGAGGCTATTTCGATACTGTACCAGGTTTTGGAAGACCCTTCTTCGTCTCCAGAGGCTCTGCGGATCAAGGAGCAAGCGATCACTAACCTATGTGATCGTCTGACTGAAGAGAAGAGAGGCGAGGATCTCCGGAGGCTGTTAACCAAATTGAGACCTTTCTTTTCGCTAATCCCCAAGGCCAAAACCGCCAAAATCGTCAGAGGGATCATTGATGCTGTGGCAAAGATACCCGGAACAACTGATCTCCAGATCACTCTCTGCAAAGAAATGGTGGAATGGACCCGCGCGGAGAAGCGTACTTTCCTCAGGCAGCGAGTAGAGGCTAGGCTTGCAGCTCTTTTAATGGAGAACAAGGAGTATGTTGAAGCTTTGGCGTTGCTGAGTACTTTGGTGAAAGAGGTTAGGAGATTAGATGATAAGCTCCTTCTGGTTGACATAGACTTGCTGGAGAGCAAGCTTCACTTCTCGTTGAGAAACTTACCCAAGGCAAAAGCTGCTCTCACCGCAGCTAGGACAGCTGCAAACGCTATATATGTCCCACCGGCCCAACAAGGTACCATAGATTTGCAGAGTGGGATTCTTCACGCTGAAGAGAAGGACTACAAAACCGGATACAGCTACTTCTTTGAAGCCTTTGAGTCCTTCAATGCTCTGGGAGATCCAAGAGCGGTTTTCAGTTTGAAATACATGCTACTGTGCAAGATCATGGTCAGTCAAGCTGATGATGTCGCAGGAATAATCTCCTCAAAGGCTGGACTCCAGTACGTTGGCCCCGATCTAGATGCCATGAAAGCAGTCGCTGATGCTCACTCAAAGAGGTCGTTGAAACTGTTTGAGAACGCGCTCCGTGACTACAAAGCGCAGCTAGAGGATGACCCGATTGTCCACAGGCATCTCTCTTCTCTCTATGACACGCTTCTTGAGCAAAACCTGTGTCGTTTGATCGAGCCCTTCTCACGAGTTGAGATAGCGCACATTGCTGAGCTGATTGGGTTACCGATCGACCATGTGGAGAAGAAGCTATCTCAGATGATACTTGACAAGAAATTCGCAGGTACGTTGGATCAAGGAGCTGGGTGCCTCATCATATTCGAAGATCCAAAGGCAGATGCTATCTACTCGGCTACACTTGACACCATTGCAAACATGGGGAAGGTCGTTGACAGTATATATGTCCGGTCTGCGAAAATCATGTCCTGAATGAGAGAGTGAGTTGGTCGTATGAATCTCATTCTATCTTCCTTTCTCCCTTCTTTTCGGTTTTTAGATATCGTTTGGACCTAAAAGAAATTGATGCTTCTCAATGGAGAAAGTAAAACTGTCTGGATTGTTCCCATTTCTCCTTTGGCTTATGTTTCTTCTGAGATACAGATGCTGCAACTATTTGTCTTTTCGTTAGTTGCTTAAAATTTTAGGATTTGTTTTTTATTTGGTTGTTTGCAGTTTCCTTCTCCTCACAAGTCAAACTGTGTTCTCTTTTTTCCAAAATCAAAACTTCTCCTTTTTTTAACTCATGTCAAATTTCATTGAGTTTTTTTTCTGCTCTGCATTTATAAAATTCTGACCAACCCAGAACTCAATTCACAGGGACCCACCATTTCTTTTTCCCAAAACAGGACATGACTTGCACACAAGTCTTGATTTTGTTGTCTCTTCTGTCATATTCTTTTATGTGTCCCTGACACAGTAGCTTTCTCGTTAGCTTCGTCTTTCTACTTTAAATTATGAAATTAAACACTTAATTATGTCGAGTTTCTCGACGAATCTGTTCGTTGAGTCACATTGTTGACTAGTTTTGTTATGGTGTAGCGAGTTACTAATTTGAGTTCTAACGTAAGTGTGCGTCTTTGCTTTGGGACGGTCTTAGCCTCTTAGGTTCGTTGCCCTTTAACTAATATCGACTTCAATTATTAATTAATCAAACCAATTCTGCTTACCTCTATCATTCATTACTATTAGGCCGTAAAACCACCTTAAAAATAAACACTAAAATGTGTGACATACTGTATCATCCATAAATGTTGATCGTAGTATAGTTTTTTTTTTACTGATTAGAGTTTTTGTTAAAGAATGGTATTTTAAAAAATTAATGTGTTTTTCATTATTAAAAAGTTTATATATGTGATACTCTTTATAATGTACTTTTATTTATTTATCATCAGTGGTCTAATTGAAAAGACAACATTTAGAATGTCCCACTTTTTGTTCATTTTTTTCTTCATTCACAGTAAAAATAGTTTTGTATTTTTGTTGGTCTCCGGACTCCGATTCTTGTGAGATTGTCATTAGATTGTCACAGTAAAAAGGTCAACTTAAATGTCCAATTGAATGAGTTTTCTTGGTTAAAAGTTAAAACTAGATTAATGTCCATAATCTATAATTAACTTTACGTACACTTAAACGATAGTACAAAGTAAGCTACAGAGATCAGAAAGTTAATTCTTCATTGGGTAATGAGATTGAGCAATAATACTATCCACGAAGCTAATCTATTCGACATTAACAATAGTATACCGATCTTGAAATAAATAGTTTTAAGGGTTAATTAATGGTCAACGACACCGTCAGCGTTTTTATTATTATTATTATTATTTTAATGTCTTTCTTTAAAGGAGAAAAATCCCACGAGCTTTTCAATTTACAACTAAAAATTCAACAAGAGAAATTGAAAAAAAAGCGACAGCTGTTTAGTAGAGAAGCAAATATTAAAACCTCCTAATTAATTAATTAACTAGTTAATTTTGTTGCTAGCCTGTACGTATCCAGTAAGCAAAGCAAAGCAAATTTAACCACGTTCTTTCTCACGGGTAAAAATCGAAAACCCAAACCCAAACCCGAAACAAAACAAAATAATAGAAAAGAAAATGATAATTTAGAGATAATTAACAAGATTGACCATCGGTGTAGCAACGAAGTCTCTTCACCGGAAAATCATGCCTGAAACCACCGTGAGACGCCGCTGCTCGCCACTCTTCCACCAGCAAAGCATCAAGATCGACCTGATCGACGACGGCTCCAGTCGCAGCCCCAAGCAACTCAGCGAATCCACCGACACGGCCCGGAGGTTTGGATTTACGGCGACCGGCGCCGACGGGAACATTCCGGAGAGCTCCACCGGCGGTCCAATAACGCTGACAACCTTTGCAGAAGTGTCTTGGTTGGTTAACGTTGTAGTTATTGAAGTAACAGAACTTAGTCTCCATGCTCTTGCATCTCGGACATGCTATGATCTTGTCTGGACGCTTCTCCGCCGTTAGATCCGATGATGATGATCTAACGGCTGTTGTTGCTTGGAGCTCTGGCTGTTGCTGCTCTTCCTTTTTAATCGTCTGTGTGATATTATTGGCGTTGAATGTTATGGTTTTGCCGAAGAGTTTAATCCCTTGCGAATCTTGGGTCGCCATTGAAATGAGAAGAAAGTGAGAGATAGAAAAGAGAGAAAAGGAGAGTTGTGTGATTAAGTTTCTTGCAGTGATGAAAGAGAGAAGAGACGTTTATAAGAAGAAGATTTACAAATCTTAATATTTTTTTTTTTTCTAAAAAGATTATTGAAAACATTATTATTATATATTTTTCGTAGGAAAGGAGAGAAAAGCAATAGTGTATTAGTGTTAGTAGGGAGAATATATATATATATGAAAGAATATGTTAGGCACATTTATTGCTTACTGCATTCAAAGATATATCGATCCATATCAGCTGACAAAATTGTGTATTCTTTTTCTTTTCCTCCAAAATTGTGTATTCAGTACAGTCTACTCCTTCCGTATATTTTAATAAAAAGTTTTTTTTGGAATAATGGTGCTTAGCATTTTTTTTAACTTTATTCTTTTTATTATTTACATGACTTTTATCAAGCTTTATGCAATATTTTTTTTTAGTTTGTCATAAGAACTACATTTTAGTCACACTACTATTAAATGAGATGTGCAGGATATTTTTTGTTGTTTTACTTTAAATTGCTAACTACAATCTAGTTTTTTCAAAAAATATTCAATATGAAAGAGAATGAGTACTTTTTTTCTCTTTTGTATCAAGTAAGTTAAAGCTTGGAATCCCCTATATATTAATTGAGAAACATTTTTAAAGAGTAAGCTTACTTTTTGAACTATTTACAGTGGTGCCATTTTGCTGATGTGTCACCACCACAATTATTCTTCCATTATTTTAATACAAATTTCCTTTTTTGATTAGACTAATTACATTATATGGTTTTAATCATTTATTACTTTCAACTACTTTTAATATGCCCACAAAATTATGTTTTAATTTTCTGATTTTTTAAAATCGAATTTTCTGTTATGTGATGATTTATGATATAATGAAATATAATTTATGCACAATTTATTATATACACAATACTATTTTTTTCTTAGGCAGAAAAATAAGTTTACAATAAAAAGACTCAGATATGTGTGGAAAAATATGTTTACAATAAAAAGACTTAGATATGTGTGGAAAAATATGTTTAAAATAAAAAGACTTAGATATGTGTGGAAAAATATGTTTACAGTAAAAAAACTTAGATATGTGTGATTTCAATACAAAAAATTAGAAAATTATAACAAATCAAAACGAATTTTTTTGAAATATTTACAATGGTGCCATTTTGCTGTTGTGTCAACACCACACTTATTCTCCCATTTTTTAATACAGATTTCCTTTTTTCATTAGACTAATTACATTATATGTCTTTATCAATTTATTACTTTTAATATAACCAGAAAATTATGTTTTAATTTTTAGATTCTTTAAAATCGAATTTTAGGTTATGTAATGATTTATAATATACATCATATTACAATACCTTTCTTAAAAATGAATAAAACAATAGTTTCTAAATATATTATTTAATGAATTTAATTTATACACAATTTATGATATACACAATACTTTTTTTTGCTTAGGAAAAAAATATGTATACAATAAAAAAGATTTCGATATGTTTGATTTTAATAAAAAAAATAAGAAAATTATAACAAATTAAAACATATTTTCTAGGTTACAATAAAAAATACTACGATATGTGTGATTTTAATATATAAAAAGATTAGAGTAAAATATTTTACTATAGTTTAATTTTTAAATTATACAAAAGTAAATAAATCATAAATTATTTATCCTGCGCCAGGGCGCAGGTTATCACCTAGTATAGAAGTATAACAAATAACTAAACAATCTAAACAGAACAAACAGAACAATAACGAGATAGTGCCTAAGATTAGTATAATAACTTACAAGGCATCCATCCAAATGGGTTTATTTCTTTCATAGAAATAGTTTTGATTGGATAAACTAACTCATACAATATATTTAATTAGATTTTACTAAAATTTTATAAGTGATGTTTATGTGTGCCAACAGTGATTTGGGGATCGTTGAACCCAATTCTTCAATATGACTTAAACAAAATCTGCAATATGAGATTAATATGCAAAGTTTGTAGGTTAACGCAAAGATTATTTTTCTTCAACTCTCAAAAATGTTATTGGCAAATATTAACCACAACTATTAACTTTTTTAAAAAAAAAAAAAATTGTGTATGTATATTCGTTATCTTAAGTTTATAGACGATACTTTGTTCAAAAAAAAAAAAAAAGTTTATAGACGATTTAAAAAAAACTAGAGATTTTACTCTCGACTATTTTACGAATGACAATAATAAAATTAAAAAAAAAACGTACATTTCGATTTTATGATTTTAGGTATACACGAGAACGTTACATCATTATATTTCATTGAATCTTTATTTAAGTGAGAAGGATATGGATTTGGACAAAGCCGCCAAAGAGAAAGAGCGTTTTAGTGTGTTGCGTA
Source organism: Alliaria petiolata (assembly GCA_020283515.1). NCBI lineage: Eukaryota > Viridiplantae > Streptophyta > Magnoliopsida > Brassicales > Brassicaceae > Alliaria > Alliaria petiolata. Next base: position 61,019,849 of record JAHZTW010000001.1, read on the forward strand.
GAAAAGGAGAAGAGATCGATGAATAGGCTTAAAAGGGATCAGCTTTCAATTCAAAGGGCACACATCACATTCTGGGCCCCTCTATTTCCAGGTGTGTTCCCGGTCATCCTTCCATTTTCTTCGTTTGTTTTATTTATTTATTCCAATGTGTAATATTGTAGAGAGATTTGAATTTCTTATGAGAAGAATAAGTTCCTTTCCTTTTGGTTCGTTTATACTTTGTATATGAGAAGAGTTCGATTTATATTAAGTTATGAAAGGTAACAAATCAATAACGTTTTGGTGATGTGTAAGAATACTTCAGTTGGTGCAATGGTTTTCTCGTATAGATTGATGTAAATGATCTATTGTTCTTTTCAATATTGAAACTGCATGACGATTTATCAAAAGGTGGTCGTCGTCTATATATAAAAGGGTTAGTTTTTTTATGTTTCGGCTTCAAATTTTTTTGCAGTAGAAGATTATTTTTTAAAACGGAATCTCTAAATATTGATTATGAGTACCGGTGGAAATTATGTGTTGAATATCCAGAATTTTCATGGTTTTAAAAAAAAACATCTAATCTTTGGAATTATTATTTTTAAGGTGTGTTAAGATTATATATGTTGGTATCAAACATCTAATCTTGATTTGAGGGAGTTTAAACAAAATGGAAGAAATCATTTGAATTATGATGTTTCTTCTGTTCGGTTAAATTCTATCAACCCAAAATGGACCATCTATATCCTTTCTTATCAGTAATGGATAGTGTTAAATTGGACTAATAATTTGTGCAATTTTGTTTGATCGATGAATAGAATGGTTGAGTAGATATTGCCTCGCAAAAATAAATAAAGTTTTTACCAAAAAAATAAAGTTCAGCAAAGCATGTTTTAAAAATATTTTATTTAAATTAACTTAATTCACGAGCATTGTTAAACGTTAAAGAAAGTGTTAAAGAGGAGAGAAAGGCGGGGAAAAAAAGGAGGAAAAGAAAAAGAAAAAGGAAAGCACTAATCGATGTTCATGTTTCTCTTTTCTTCTCAAATTCGTGCTTTTATACTATATGTTTTCTCATTGGAACCTTTATACTACTTAGTCGCAAAAGAACAACTTTTAAGTACTTTTAAAAGAGATCGACTTTTTAGTTACATATAAATGAAAGAAATAGACTTATACAAAAAGGGCATATAACTGTGCGTAAATATATATATACATGTGGAAGAATGGTTTCATCCATTGAGCAATTGTTTTGCAAAGTATGCATATAAAGAAGATAATGTATTCTGATTTTTTAAACAATTGTATTCATATACCTCTCAATGTAACTGAATTTAAGTTTATAGCCAAATCGAAATTAAAAGACAACTGAGCGACACTAGTTTTTATTTGTTTATAATTTTGTTAGAAAAATTACATTGTACACACATGTATAACTATGATACCATTTTGTGTTTTATTTTTGTTGAACCTTGCCATTTTGTGTTCTTCATTCTAGAATTGTAATCACATGTTCGAATAGAGTACTAATACATATTAGTCATTGCGTGCTAGATTTCCTAGAAAAAAATATGCATTATAAAAACAAAGGAAGTTTAGTCATGTTATGCATAGATAAAAACTATATATATGCGTGTGTATATAGACACATATGTATAAATTAGTTGTGACTTGTAAAGGTGGCTTATCTTTTCTTAGGCCATTTTTTTCCTTCTTTCTTTAGGGTTTTAATGGATTTGGTGACTGACTTTTGTTGGTTGCCCATTTTTTTTCTTGTCTCCTTTTAAATCTTAAATCTTTTCAGTATGTGCTTCTTTTGGGTTCGGAAAATTCACTTTATAAAAAAAGCTCTCTTTTCAAAGAAAAGCAAAATCTTTTTTGTATGGGTTTTGTTCTTTAATCCTATCTTTAATAAAGCGATTTAAAATTAATTAGACGAATAAAGAAAAGAAATTAATATTTTTTTCTCTTTAATGTTTATTATAGAGATATGACTCATACTTTATTGATCTTATATAGAAATAAAATATTAAATTATCTATTTCTATCCCAACTTGTCGGATTATGCGCATATGTATTGAATTAGCCAATAGCCATATTTGAAAAATAACTAGAGGATCAAATTTGATTTAATTTTTCCACATGGGCGTGCATGCATGTAATGTAAATTAGTTATATATTGAAAAAATTAATATATATTGGGTTTGTGAGGAGAATTAACATGTTTGATAAGAAGTTTCTTTCCGAGGGTTCCAAAACTTTCAATTCTAATGGTTCCATATTCCACAGTTTAAAAGAGACATCCAATACACTTATTAATGCTTAATTATTGCTAGATAAAGTGGAATGATTTAGTAAAATAAACTTTATACGTGTTTAATTTAATTGGGGGAAAGATGCACTTTTCCTTGAGGGTGTACATGCATTCGAAATCTTTAATTTCGATTAAGAATTTAAAGTTAAAGAAAAAGAGAAAGAACTTGAGAAGAATTATTTACTTTTATTTTTGAACAAATGAGTACATACAGTCCAAAGGTTGAATATATTTTCCATTTCGAAGAACGTTTTACGCTGATATAAATTCAATACTTACAATATTTACGCGAAATCTAAATGACGTACGTATTACTAGTCCACATGCAATATTTACGACGACTCCCAATACTATAGCAAGTTTTGATTACGATTTCGCCAAATAGCCAAATCCACCGTACCGTTATTACCCTTGAATTACTTTGTTGGATTTTAGAAGTAATTTTGAATATATATAGATGACATATATTAGTATTATATCTTTGGTACGTAAATGAGACGAGCTAAGTAAGATAGATCGATATCGTTTGGGTGCTAAGGTTACAATCAGAGGATCAGCGCGCCGATTGGTTATTTAATTAATATCTGAAACCACATTTAGCTGAAACTCCTAATTATATCGATAAATTTTGTTGTGGGAATAGTTATTTATTTGTATTCACTGGCGAAAACAGCTTTGCGTAACAAAGATAAAAAGTGAATGAGTTTAACTTGAGGGAATGTCCGTGTGATGCATTTCATAGCAAAATTCGGCGTTCAAATAAATTTAGTCCGCATTACAATTCTTTTTTTCTAATGATAAATACTTTCAAATTATAATGGCCAGAGTTTTAATTTCTGTATACAAAATCAGTTTAGATGAGTTCAATTACAAAAGAAAAGAATTGACATATTTTTGAAAATACAAAACGGTTTTTTCAAATTATAGGAAGAATTTGGTATACTATTAAAATATAATTTTCACAGATGTATATAGGCTATTTAGTGGTAATATTCTTTTATATGATAAATTTTCTTTCCCAAGACCTATTGTAAGATACTAATTTCTTGATCAATCATTAAACGGGCACTTTCAACAACAAACAAAAAGGAGTGTATAGACACAATTATGCTATATATTTCTATCATCCAGTTGAGATTATAATTCTGTCACCCATACTTGTATATAGTCCAAGAAACAAACACCAGATGAATATTGTTTCCGAAAAAAATATTATTTCGAATTCCCGTCACATGTCCCCAATCAAATTTCTAAGATTAAATATTCGATGTTAATTAAATGCGAGACAGACATTTAAGAATTGTAGATAAATTGTTTAGCTACTAATAAGAAAATAATACAGTACACACAAGAACGTAATCTCTCTATTATTTAATCATCTGACTCAAGTGTCAGATATAAGAAGACAATTAAAGAACACAACATATACGCGAACTTCACGGCTTAAGGGTTTTGAAGACCTTATCTTCTCTTAAGTCTGTTTTTTAATCAAAACCATTTATTAATTTCTTTTTAAATAAAACGATTTTAGTATTTTCTCCTTCAACCTTTTATTTTATTGCGATTACTTCCAGAATCAATAACTCAGCTGACACAAAACTGACCTTCTTCCGTATACTTCAAAGATTTTTTTTTTTTGAATTAACCGTGGAAGTTCTGGACTTAAAGCCCGTAATCTCCCTCAATACCCGGAGTTAGTCATTTTTATATTCTGATTTAAAGAATATACCTCCGTCCCAAAGGGGATTTGAATCCGAGATATTAGGGAACCAATCCTCTTGTACTACCACTAGGCCACCACCTCTTTTGATAACTTCAAAAATTAAATAAATAAAAAACATTTATCTTTTTTTACGCATTTCAAACAAATTAAAAATATATTTCCACTACTTTGAGTCTTTGATTAACGTCAACCTTCAAGAGAAACTAAGCAGAACAGCTTATATTTTTATATTTTCATTTCTTGAAGATATATATCACGTACGACAAAATCTACTTATCTACTACACAATACACACATGTATAAGATTCGATACAATAAAAATTGCTTGCAGAACAAGATTAAACCCTAATATAGGTTGTCTCTCCGCAAGCTACGGTTGCCGTGCATAGAGAGTAATTTAGAGAGAAGAGTTGGAATCTTAAGCAAATATCATATCTAATTTGGATAAAAATTAGGAGATTAAAAGACATAACGTATTGAGTTTGCAGTTCTCCAAAATCGAGATGATATTAGTGTATATGGTAGGGTCGTTGTTGTGGCAACCACGCATCTCTGCAGGTTGAATTGATGTTTATGCTATGGAAGAAATCAAGAATGTGGTTAAAGATGATATAACACATCAAGAATCGGACATATATATATTTATTTATATATATATATATATATTTTTTTTTTCATTAAGAGAATCGATTACACTGACTTATGTTCGGATTTGATGCAAGAAGTCACCAGTTTTGGTCTCCTTTCTATTGGCATTTTGTTTATCCTTCCTGAAAATATTCTTTGAATGGACCTATGAGAAGAACATATGCTTCTTATTCGTAATTGGAAATATATCGAAAACGATTCTTGTAACATGGAACTTATCCACACAGTACTATACTAGGAAAACGTCTATGTGCCTTATTTTCTGGTTCATAAGCAAAAGCTGCTGTTGCCTATACTTTACTTATCATTAATAATCGTAAATGTAAATCGTTTATTAACGTTAGCCATTAATAGCTAAGAGCTCGTAGTTAACATACAACCCGTAATTAAGGCGTATAGTCTCTGTGATTCCCCACAATTAAGGTTCCTCATAATGCCTAAAGTTGTTGAAGCCTAGTCATTGTTGATGTGTTGACTGCTTTGTACTCTCGTTGTCATTCTTGGATGAAATCAAAAGTTCCAAAATGTTTTCCTAAAGATGAATACTTTTAGTCTTTATTTCTTGAACTACTTTATTTTCTTGAAGATACAGATCACGTACGCCAAAATTTACATATCATCTACACAATCAACACATTAGATATGATATGATACAATAAAAATGCTTGCAGAAAGTAAATAACAAAGATGAATTGGAATCTTTGGACTTTGATCAAAAGGGCTTTTACGTATCGCTCCATGTATCGCTTTCATCTCCATCGTTGCTAGCTACAGCCTGAAAAGGAGGAGAGAGAGAGAAAGTGAGTGAGTGAGTGATAATCATGTGTTGGAATTAGGACAAATACTTTAGATTCTGGACGAGAGATTAGATTTGCTTTGGATATAGAGATGGAAATATAGATGCATGGAGGATGAACCTGTCGTATTGAGTTTGCTTTCTCCAAAATCGCGCTGATCTTAGTGTTTATTGTAGGTTCAGTTGTTGCAGCAGCAGCAGATAACGTCGTTGTCATAACCACAGGTCTCAGGTTGAATTGCTGTTTATACAATTTGTAAGAAATCAAGAATGTAGCCAAAGATGCTTAAATGCATCAAGAAGCCGAACAATAACTTTGTTTCACAAAAAGAATCCACTGCACTCACTTGTGTTCTGATTTGTTGCAAGAAGTCTCCAGCTTCAGTCTCTTTTTCGTTGGCACTTCGTTTGTCCTCCCTGACATTATTCTTCAGATGGACCTATGAGAACATATGCTTGTTAATATTACATATATCGAAAACGATTCCTGGAATATGGAACTGACCCACACAGTACTAAAGTAGAAAAGGAGTTGAAAACTTCTCATTACCTTAATATCTGGTTTAGGAGCAGAAGTCACAGCGTTAGGCTCTTCTTTGTTTACTGTAGACAATGAAATATGCTTCTCAAAGGCAAACCTGAGAGCGTCTTGTAGTTGTAGGGACTGCGTTGTTTTGTTGTCGGATGTTTCTGAGGCTGTCTTAGAAACCATCCATTGCACAGGTGGAAATGGCGGTGGTAAAGGCTCAGCAAGATTCTGGAGGTATGAGAGGTTTACGGCCACACAACCACTTTCTGCTTCAATCTCTAGAGAAGAAGGTTCACCATTTTTATCGTCTTGCCTACTTTCATGGAAAGAATCATATAGTAGTACTTGCTCTTTTCTTCCATGGCTGTCACTGGATTCTTCCCACTGCTCAGAATTTGACAAGGAGTGATTATCGCTAAGATAATCGGTATCCGACATGTAAGGAGAGGATCTACAGAAAGTGTCGTCGTCTGAATAAGAATCAGGAAGGGAAGTAGCAGCCTCTGGAAGCAACTGAAAGGAAGAAAACGTATTATAGCTGTTGTCCGCATCTGAAAATTTCAGCTTTAGTCTGGAAGCCTGAAGGGTGTCAACAGGATTAAGAGATATTTTCATGTGCTGAAGAGGCGGGGACGATGTAATCCAGTCAATAAGAGCTTCATCTCTAAAGGGATCCATCAAGGCTTTCTCATTATTGTCCTGCTCAAGAAACCTGCTCTTCTCTGTCGTAACTTCATCGTTCTCTGGAATGGTTGCTGGTACAGCCTGTCGCCTATCATGGGAAAATGAATCTCTTCTGCGGAAACCATTAGTGAGTAACTTGTGGCTGAGTCCAAAGACCCCGGAAGAAGTCTCATGGCACTCTCTCTGGTCAACAACAATCATAGCTTTGCCATCTAAACTAACCAGATTTTGGGTTCCTGGAGTTGCTACGCTTGAACTATTCAGAACATGTCTTTGTGAAGCATTTTCAACTAGATCATCTGATTTCTCTTTTTCAGCTACGGCAGAGTAACTTGTCCGTTCATCGGTCTTGCAATCCGGACTTAAAGGACTTGGCACTGCCAAGACTGGCGGTTTTGATGGTTTCAGTCCCAACAGACCCCCATTAGTCCATATTTTAATACCGTCACGGGAGATTTCAGCTTCTGGTTTTTGATGTTCTTGTAGGTCACTATAATACAAAGGGTTTGATGAATCAGATAAGCTGTTCTCAGGTGCTGCAACAAATGTAAAGGCGATGTTATGTTCTCCACCGGAAATGTTACTTGTACAAACATCATTGCGTGGTGTATCTGAACTCATTACAGATGACAACCTTTCCACTAAACCGCAAGATTTCTCGTCATTTCCAAAACCGCAGTCCATAAGCCCATCCATTGATCTACAAGAATCTTCGACACTGTTGGAATTCTGCTCTATTTCTTGCTCACACGCTGACGTTTCCAACCTCTCGTCTGCAACACCACAGGAACTGCTCACTACTTCTTGACTAATTTGAAGCCCTTGATCATTTTCACATTCGGATTCGATAATATTAAGCGCGTCAACAAAACAATCCCCTTCGCTTTCAGTCTCATGTTCACTATCCATCGGTTCTCCCACAATCTCAATCCCAGTATCTTGTTGTAGTCCTGATTCTGATTTAGCATTTTCAATGTCCTTAGAATGGAGATCAACTCTACCAGTCCCTTCTCCATGGCTTTCTTTCTCATCTAGTGCATCCACAACAGAGTTCGTCTCCATCATTTCAGAAGCTTCATCTGTCTGCAAACCAAGAGATTCCACTACCTCCGCTTTCTCATCCCAGCTAACACAAGAAGAGCCACGAGCAGCTTGCCCTTGCGATGGACTAAACTGGTAATTATTATGTGCATCTTCGGTTTCACATTCAGAAAGGACTGAAGCGATGGTGCAAGAGCCCGGTGTCAAGCTGGATGAAACAAATACCCCTTTCGGTTTTTCTCCAGTCTTCAGTGAAGAGGTTGCGGTTGAAAGGCTTTCGATGTAGCCTGAGCCACTCCTGGAGTCAAAAGAGTGAGAATGATGATCTTGCAGATCAGATCCTTTTTCCATGTCACTGGTTGAGGCGGTTTTAGAAGAAGTGGTTTGTCCACTGAAGCTAAATGAAGTAAATGTCTTCCTGAAATAAATTCCATGCAATAGATTGAAAAGAAACCTGAGTATTTATCTGTTAGGCGCACGAAAACTTGATTATGCCAATAAAATCTACATTTTACCTGGCACTCTGGTTAGCCATGGAGGACAGACGTGCCATATCTCGACTCCTTGACGAAGTTTTTTTCTTCTGTCCATGTCAGAAAACATAAATATTAACTGTCAAGTACAAGAAAATTCTACAGAAAAAGGTTTACCAAATACAATCTGAGAAACCACACCTTAATTTTAAAGTTCTTGTTATTATTTTGGAACTTCTTGTTTCCTTGAATCAGGTTGCTTGATGCTCTTCGGAAATAAGTAGGATCCGAGTATCGCTTCAAGCAAGATCCAGGACCATTTATATCAAATCTGAGGGAAAAAAGCAAAATGTTGAGTGTAACATGTCAGATAAAGATATTCTACCCTGCAAGTTTAAGTATTACAAAACTTAATGAGTACAAAAGCGAGGCATACTTATCAAGCAAGTGCAGCCGTGGAGGATCCCTGCACTCTTCATAGGGATCCATAATAAAGTGAGGCAAGTCGTCGTAAATGAGGTGATTTTGCTCATTTGGGATACGAGGATGCCACTCCAGACCTGAGAACGGCATAAACCTCAATCGATTCCACAAGATAAAAACCAAATGCTGATACCACTAGAAGACATTTCATATCAATAAACCATTACTGACATTTCAATTTCATATCTATCTATTCTAAAGTTTGCAGTAAATAAAACTAATGTAATCATTCCAGATTCTAAACTAGCCATCTCCAGGGTAATTTAGTATAAGGGTAAGTGAAAAGGCATGCGAACTGGGCCTACAGATGACATTATTTATCAGCTAAAATTAATGTGAAATCTAACAAGAATCAGACACATTGGGTCAAGACAATGAGAAGATTGACAAGAGAGAAGAAGACAAAAAACCTCCTGTGTATGCAAAATGAATATGCGTTGTTTGTGCAAGCACCGCCTTTTCTAGTGGAGGCACTGTAGCTTCTATATGCTGCAATCTGATCTTCAATTGATTGCTTCTTGAAGCTGTAGCCATAACTTCCTCCTGTATTCCATGAAATATCTCTGCCGCAAACCTGAATTCAAGAGCAAGAACTATCCTTAAGAAAGTTCCTTCCTTTGTGCAGCCTAAGGTTTTTCCATCAATTCTAAGATGACCCTTTGGAACCAGAGACCACTCCTCCAAACCAAAACAAGTTACAATTTCGATAATCCAGCAAGTTCTTGTCTAGTTGTTGGTATCTTATTTTGTGGAGACACCACATGAGGATTAAGTCTAGAAGCATAAATTAAGCTCATGGAAAAGGAGCAAACACCGCAAAAAATGAGGACTTTACAAAAAAAACCCTTAGGGGAATGATTAATAGAAGAAGCAGACCAATCAAAGAATTTCAATAACAAGAGGAGGCAAAGGAAAAAGACAAAAGCTTCTTCTCTTTTGCTGAACCCTAACTCCAAAACTTCACTGACAAAACCTTGGAATTAACCAATCTAAAAAAAGGATCATGCAATCTGTAATTATCTCAAACAGTGAGTTCCTAATTTGTCGCTAGAACTCCAATAGAAACCTTAAAAAGCAGTAAAAAGCCAATTACTTTCATGCAAAAGTGATGATTCTCTTCTCTAACTTCACCATTAGCTCAAAGAATCATTCAACAGTAGACACCCAAATTTCGTTGAAGTAAAAAAAAAAAAAAACAGAGATTGAGGGGTCGAATACAAATACTTACTCAGCGAGATCACCAAGCTGACGCAAGATCCCGACGAGTCCAGAGACAGCAACGCCGTTGAGAATCGCCTTGGGGTCTTCACGATCGACATTTCTACACAGCTCCGTTTGGCTCAAACCGTATGCATTCCTTAGCCCAACCCAAGAAAGCGGCATTTCCTATGTAAATCAAAGTAGAGCAGTCTCTGTAGATGGACACAATGAGAAGAAAAATAAAAAACTGTTGGGTCTAAAGCATCAACAGAGCTGAAAACGATTTGGAGAAAGAAGCAAATGGGTCTCGACGAATCGTGAAATGGGTTTGGAGGAAAAATGGAAAAGATTAATGATTTTTTATGGGTTTCTGGTGGGTGAGATTGAGGCAGCTTAACTGCTCGAAACAGAGAGGGAAATTTTTGGAGGCAGAAAGAGAGAGAGAGAGACTGAGGGAGACATTGCCAATACCGCAAGCCATTCCTTTCCAATTCCTGTGTCTGCAGAGGTCAAAAGACCGAATTACCCTCATTTGTATGTTAATTAATGAGATACGAGAGTACAGTATATGACTTTAATTATATTTTTCTTTTCTTTTTGTTAAAAAGTTTTTAATTGAATTTTTTTTCTTAGTCCAAAGGAAGTTATTGGTTGGCACGATTTATCAAAATATGGATTAACATTATTTTGGATTTAATCTGTAACTAATAACTATGATTACCAAAAAATGTTCAATTTGTAGGAAAAATTATGAATCTATATACTCTCAATCATAAATGGTTAAGCTCAGTAACTTGTGTCTTTTTTTGTGAGAGCCATTATTTTACCTTTTCATTTTTTATGTACTGTGTTTTAGAAAGAAAAAGAAAAAAGGAGAAGGGTGTATGTTTATTTTTTTGATAGAATTTAAGAAGAGTGAGAGAATGTCACTGTCAAATAAATGTTGCGTCGAGATTTGTAGTTATTTAGATGGGAAATTGTATTTTAGCCAATAAATAGAATTGTTGAGTTGGTTACATGTTTAGAGAATGATCCAATGACTCAATGCACATACTCACGGCACGAATAAACCAACCATTTTCCATAACTAATTGCTTTGAAAAAGTGGAGTAAAAAGAAAAGAGATGAGCCCAAAATTGTAGATCCAAATGGCTATTTGGTCCACCTTATTATCCAATTAGAAAGGAGTTTTGGCCCATGTTTTCTCTTCCTTAGACAATCACATACAATTTTATTTAAATTTATATAATAAATTACAAGTATATGTAAAAGTAATATGGAAGTTTTACATATTCTCCGATGGTTAAAAATCGATCATATACTTGAACTATATTTAATCATTTACTCTTAGGTTAAAGAAGGCTAAATAAAACTTTAAAAAATTGTTGTATTTTTTTTTTTTTTACAAAATTGTTGTATTGTCTTGAATGGGGTAACAAATATAGAAACAGAGTAAAACAGAAAAAAAATAAGTCACAATATTAGTGGTGGTTAACTGGTAATTATGAGTTGATAACTTGATATTAACGTAAATACTACAAAATGTTCTCAGAACAGAGGATCCAACATATGATTTATATGTAGTTACACTGATAATTTACGTGGGACGCAATGACATGAGCCATAACCTTGAAATTGAGTATACATTTTCACAGATACACATCATTGCACTACATACCAAATAACAATTTTGACCTCTCATATTTTTATTTTTTTATTATTTTTAAAACAAAAAAAAAAAAAAAATATTTAGGGTCGAGAAGTCCCACTCATGTCAACTTCAACATGTTTTATATTTATTTTTCATATTTTTTAATTTACAGTTTTCTTAATATTACAAGAAAAAAAGTTATAAACCTTCTATTTTACAAGGTTTAGTGGGACCACATGTGTAGTATAAATGTATAATATAACAAAAATTTACAGCTTTCTCAACATGAAATATTTTTAATAGATATTGTTTTCTGTCTCTCTCTCTGCCTTAAATAGAAGGCATGTAGTGTCCATTACATTATCATGAACCAAAGTAATATGAGCTACAGAACTGAGACCCTTTCAATGGATTGATTGTTTGGGGGGCAAAAATTAAATGATTACATTGAAGAGAAATAAGAATCTGGAATTAAATCACGAGTACCTAAATAATATTTACAAGAACTATATAATAGATTTTTAACATTATAACATTTACAAGAAATGTTCAATATATATACACACAATATACATACAAACTATATTAGTGGTGGTTAGCATATTTATAAAATGTTCTCTGAACAGAGGACCTTAGCCCTTATCTTAAAAAAAAAATATATATATATATATATATATAACAGAGGACCTCACATATATATGATACATTTACGTAGTATGTGGGAGGCAATGGAATGAACCACATAACGTTGCGTAGGGTCGTATGGGTCATTCATAGGAAACACATCAATTAAACTCATGGGTTTGCAAAAGAGAGAAATTAACAATACAAAAGGTTTGAATTATATATATATATATATATATATATTCACAAACACACATATCATTGCACTACATACCAAATAGCAAATTTGATTTTTGTTAGCGTTCGAATATTTCAGAGAAACACCACTAGATGACATTTAATAACATAGAAATTAGTTGTTGGCAGCCGTCCGTTTCTCTCTCCCTCTGTTTATATTATAAAGTCTTTTTTGTCCATATCTTCTTTAACTAATTACTAATACTCTTTTTTCTCTTTCCTCAAATCTTTTCGATGAAAAAACAAGAAAAAAGAGGAGGAGAAATAAGGTGGAGAAAGGAAGAAAAAGAAAGAGAGAAAAAAAAAACGGTTGAGGACGGTGACGATAGAGGTGGAGGTTGGTGATGACGGAGATGGTGGTGTGGTCGGTGATGGGGTGTGATGATGGTGGTGTGATCGGTGATGGGGTGTGATGATGGTGGCGTGGACGACGGTGGTGGTGGCGACGGTGGTGATAGACGACGACGAGGATGGTGACTACGGTTATGGTCGTGACAATGTTAACGACGGTAACAGTGATGGGGTACGATGGCGAGGATAATTGAATTATCATGATATGATAATTTATATTTTTTAGATATGATATGATCTTATATAATCAATAATTTATATTTTTCTTGATATGATAATCAAATTAACATGATAATATTGGTTGGATAACACGATTAACCCGATAATATTAGTTCGATAACACGATTAGCGTGATAATTTTATTTGTGTAACTCGTTTACCATGTTTTGAACATTGATAATTTGGTTAACATGTAAATAGATAACTGGTGTAACATGTATATTTTCATAATTTGTTAACATGTTTAACATGTTAATTACATGATAACAATGCCGATTTGTGTAAACAGTATTTCCAGACGTACATATGTGAACAATGTTTTCCGAGGAGTTGTGAACAGTGTTGTCGGACAAGAAGTGAACAGAGTTGTCGGGATTTTACGTCATTAACAGAGTTTCCAGATCATTGGCATTGTTGTAATTAATTCGAATAGGGAAGGAGTTTTTTGGTTTAAAATTTGTTTCTCTCCTATATATCTAATTTTCAATTTTCCTTTCTCATTTACTTAATTTATCGATCAACTGATGATATTTAATCATATCACTCAATATTTTACTATTTTATACAACCTGATATAAAAAGCACTACGTAAAAAAAAAGTCATAGATTGTGTATGTAAAACTATTGGTCAGTATGTGTTGGCCGGCTTAATTTGTGTTTAAATTTGAAAGGAGTTTTTTTGGGGGATAAATTAAGAGACTGAATATGTAACGTTTTTTTTTAATTGTTGAAAAAAAATTACACTAGCTGATATAACCATTTTAAATATATATATATATTAGGTACAAATAGTTTTGTGATCCATTTTCGGATCAACACTTTTCCAATATTTATATGCTCTTCAACCAATGAGATATGCGATTCTAGTTATCCGTTAAAATCTTGATTTTTAGTGGGATATCCGATTCGCTTCATAAAATCTAATATTTACAAAAAATCAAAACTAAATCCAAAAGTAATAATACTTTATAAATATATATATTTACTTTTGAGTTGTTAAACTTGTATATATATATATATATATAGTTAATTTGATGAGAATAAATTCATAAAACTTACATATAGGTATAATAAAAATAACTGTAACAAAAAAAAAAATAAGTATACAATTTATATACGTTATATATCTATACCATAGTGTAGAAGATATTCATTTTTTAAAATTATAGTATTTGTGAATTGTTTTATTTTTAACGGATTTTTGAAATTTTTAGTATTTATATTGTATGGTAGAGTTAGGGATATTATAATTTATTTATCAAATCGAAAGGGATAATAATGAATCGAATAAAAACTAATAGATGCCTTTTTAATCTCTATTCATTTATTATTAATCCATTTCATACTATTTCTAAAAAATTGATTATGGTAGCAATTCCGAAAATAATTTATTAGGGTTTGAAGAGTCCCACTCATGTCAATTTCAACATGCATCATATTTGCTTTTTTAATAAAAACGAGAAGAGAAAAATTTCAAAATTATTCACGTGCCACTCATGTCAACTTCAACATGTTTAATATTTATTTTTCATTTTTTTTAATTTACAGCTTTCTCAATATTACAAGAAAAAAAGTTATAAACCTTCTATTTTACAAGGTTTAGTGGGACCACATGTGTAGTATAAATGTATAATATAACAATAATTTACAGCTTTCTCAACATGAAATATGTTTAATAGATACTGTTTTCGGTCTCTCTCTCTCCCTTGAATAGAAGGCATGTAGTGTCCATTACATTATCATGAACCAAAGTAATATGAGCTACAGAACTGAGACCCTTTCAATGGATTGATTGTTTGGGGGGCAAAAATTAAATGACTACATTGAAGAGAAATACGAATCTGGAATTAAAACACGAGTACCTAAATAATTTTTACAAGAACTATATATAAGGCTTTTAACATTGTAACATATACAAGAGATGTTCAATATATATTCACACACAATATACATACAAACTATATTAGTGGTGGTTAGCATATTATTTATAAAATGTTCTCTGAACAGAGGACCTTAGCCTTTTTCTTAAAAAAAAAAAAACAGAGGACCTCGCATATATATGATACATTTACGTATGGGGAGGCAATGGAATGAACCGCATGCATATGGCCGTATGTGTCATTTATAGGAAACACATCAATTAAACTCATGGATTTGCAAAAGAGAAAAATTAAAAATACAAAAGGTTTGAATTATATATATATATATATATATATTATATATATTATATATTCACAAACACACATATCATACCAAATAGCAAATTCGATTTTTTTAGCGTTCGAATATTTTACTATTTTATACAACCTAATATAAAAAGCACTACATAAAAAAAGTCATAGATTGTGTATCTAAAACTATTGGTTAGTATGTGTCGTGGCTGGCTTAATTTGTGTTTAAATTTAAAAGAATGAGTTTTTTTGGGATAAATTAAAAGATTGAATATGTAACTTTTTTCTAGTTGTTGAAAAAAAAATTACACTAGCTGATATAACCATTATACGTTCCGCTATACTGATTCCGCATGTATTTGAGCATGTTTTGGTGTGTCAGTGCGTTTTTTAATATAAAAAATTCAGAAAAAATAAAAAATAACTAGACTTAATTATTTAATTAAAATTTTCAATTTTAATTTTTAAAACAATATTTTTATCTTTACAAATATTTTATAAAATTAATCATATATTAAATCCGCATCTTATTTATTATATTCACCATTCAAGTTTTATTAATTTTGTTTTGTATCACTTATTTTATATAATCTACACTTGTTCCGCATAACATACGTCCCGTAATTTAATCGTACCGCACTCTTAACTTACTTTTCTTGTATCGTTCAATACACTGTCACCATTCGGACAAAACGATTTGTGATCCATTTTCGGATCAGTAGGTTTCCAATATGTATATGCTCTTCAACTAATTAGATATATGGTTCTAGTTATCCGTTAAAATCTTGATTTTTAGTGGGATATTCGATCAAATAATCAAAATTGAATCCAAAAGTGATAATACTATATAAATATATATTTACTTCTGAGTTGTTAAACTTTAATATTTAAATAGTTAATTTGATGAGAATAAATTCATAAAACTTACATATAGGTATAATAAAAATAATTGTAACAAAAAGACATAATAAGCATACAATTTATATACGTTATAAATCTATATCATAGTGTAGCAGATATCTATCTTTTAAAATTATAGTATTTGTGATTTGTTTTGTTTTTAATGAATATTAAATTTTTTAGTATTTAGATTGTATCGTAGAGTTACGGATGTTAAAATTTATTTATCAAATCGAAAGGGATAACAAATATAATAAAAACTAACAGATACCTTTTTAATCTCTATTCATTTATTATTAATCCATTTCATACTATTTCTAAAAATTGATTATGGTAGCAATTCCGAAAATAATTTATTAGGGTTTGAAGAGTCCCTCCACTCACGTCAATTTCAACATGCATCATATTTGCTTTTAAATAAAAACGAGAAGAGAAAATTTTCAAAATTATTCACGTGCTTGACTGCTTGTGCTTCTGCCGTCGGAAGGTTTGATTTATGATGGAATATGTTTTACTCTTTTTTTATTATTATTATAAACTTTCATTTAGGCTGATATCTCCTCCACTTTTCTATGCTCTCTCTTACAATTTACTATAGTATCTATTCTAGTGTAACATTTTTAGGGTTGGAACAGAAAAGCATCACCCCAACCATTTCTCCTATTTAAGGAGGCATATGATATCATCATCTAAGCCACGCACCCCTAAGCATTTCAGTCTCAAAATAAAAAAAAAATGCCACCAAAATCTGTTGTTGAGATAGTGAAGACGTTCTCCCTCAAGATGGTGAGTGAATTCGATTTCGTAGAAGGTGTGTCGGTAGTAAAACAGTTGGCGGTGGAGTCCGCCAAGAAAGTGGGGCTTGATTCATCTGCTGTTAGCTTGGAAAAGTATGACAGAGAATTCCCCGGCGCCAAATTTGAAGCAAATGGAACTCGGTTTTGGTTTATAACCAAGAGCGCCAAAGTGAAGTTAATTTGGGAGAACATTCCCGTGGGAACGGAGAAAAAGAGCGAGGTTCATGGTTGGGAAGCACAGATGCCAGAGGTGAAGAAGAACGAAGGAGGTTCTAGCAGCGACACCAACAAGAAGTGAGTAAAAATGAACATTATGTTGTGGTCTTAATTTATGCTTTTGTAATAATTGTCGATTTGACTCTCTAGACCCAATGTTTGGTTTCGTAATAACGTAGATTCTCCATCTATCGTATCTGTTTGTTTTATCTATAAGCATTTTCAACTCAGTTTCTTTTTCTTGATCTTTGTCTCAGTTTGTGTTTCAACCTAATTAAGAATACATTATCTTCCTTGGGCAATCCCGCTCTACATATAATATTTTCTGTATTCCCATTGGAGCTTAAGTTTGTATCTTCAAATCTTTATTTACTTAACGTTAAGACAGCTCCACAAATCCAGTACGAGAGATACAAGTTCGATGTGTAGAGTAGAGATTAGTTTGTAGCCATAAGAATCATCAATGAGCCTACGGGATGCTTCATATGAGCATTGTTCTAAACAGAGTTCCAAGTACTGAGACAAGGTCCATTTTAAAAGGACATCAATTCGCAAATTATTAATGGTCGACTAAGTTTTTTGGTGCATTTGGATGGTGCACTAATTAGAAATTCTACGTGCAGTTGCCTTGTCAATAGCAGCAATCTTCTAATAGCATCTTTCTCCTGATGGCTGAACGTTACTTTAAGGTTTCGTTAACGGTGTTTATACTTGTATGCGCATTTAATTCTTAACATTTTGACCCAAAAAAGAGTTGTTTAACTAGACTAGTTTTTTATTAAGTTATTTTTGTTTTGAACCTTTTATTAGTTTTTTTATGGGTGGATTACTAAACTAACTTTTAAAAGTAGTGATTCGGCTAGTTTGATGCACATCTTTTTTTATTACCCAAATAACCTAGGGTACCGAAAATGCCACTCAAGCCTTTGGTGAGAAAAATGGTATTTACGAGAATGCCATTACTTTTGGGTTGCCACGTAGGCTAGACGTTTGACGGTAGACTTATTACGGTTGGTCAACGGACGAATGCTCAGCGTAGAATTTGGTAGACTTGTTAATGTAGATCCATAATAACGTGGCGGTAGACTTTTTCAGAGCAGTAGATTTGTTTTATGAATGGTAGATTTAATTGCAACGATGAAAGATTTATTTTTTTGCCTCTTCCATGACCGACATCCGTGGTAGATTTGTTTTTGAAACGGTAGATTTTTGTTTTAACGACGGTAGATTTACCGTTTACCTGGTAGAGTTATTTAATGAAGTGGCAGACTTATTAGGTCTCAACCGGGGAACGGTTGATTTATGCTTGGTGGAAGAGTTATTTCTTTGATGGTAGATTTGAGTGGTTGTGGTAGATTAATAAGACGTGGTGGTAGATTAACCTATATATGTAGTGATAGATTTGTTAGGTTTTTTAATTACTATAGTAACATCCATGGCCAGCGACTGTGAATCTATGTTATGGTAGACTTGTTTTTGAGTTGTACTTGGTGGAAGATATTTGACTTTGTGTTTATGTTATGGTAGACTTGTATTTGAGTTGCACTTGGTGGATGACGTTAGACTAAGTCTTTTCGAAAAATAAGGAATGGTATGGCATCCAACATACGTATGTTATGTTAAAATTGATGAAAGTCGTATGTTGAAGAGGTAAAAGCAACTTGTGATTACCATATGATAAGAGATTAAACCAATTCAATTACATCAGAAAATGAGAGGAACTTCATCCGACTACACCTTACTAGTACTTTGAGATAGCGCTCAATCTAAAACAGAGTAGTAAGTAGTACCTAACATGTTACATTAGAACTCAAATCTAAGCAGTTGGTACTGAATGTAAAGGTAGCACATCTCACAGCACATTAATCTGTGTTTGAAAAAGCACTTAGGAGGGAAATCTTCAGCGCCGAATACACTTGGCAACAAACCTCCACAGTCCCTCTGCATTGCCTTCTTGGTTGTAGCTACCTGTTCACCGAGTTCAACCATGTAAAGCATGCGTGATCTCCAGCCTTGAACTCGGTCCAACAGCTCCAATGCTCTTGGATATTGGCCATATGCGGTAGCGCAAATAGCCATCATCAATGTTGCTTGGTCTATCCCGGCTTTAGAAGCCTTGTTGAAAAAGCTGACAGAATTGTTGATGTCTTTGGCTATTGCTATTGTCCTCATCCCGTGGAGGTATAAAGCTTGAGGATTGCCAGATGACATAGCCAAGTTGAAGAACCGAGGATAAACATCGACTAAATTTGGGTCAGCAATGAAGTCTGACAGGTTTAGCGCTTGCATTACGGATGGGTCATTCAATATTGAGTTCAGTAGCTTTGACGCACAAGCTGCACGACATGCGTCCTTCGCAGAAAATCGTCCCACCCTTTGTGGAATCGATGGTAGTAGGTCTTTTATTTGTCGGAGTCCACTATTTTCTTCCATTCTCCGCTGAAAAACAGCGAGATGAGACATATAAGTGAGCAATTGTTACAGAAGAAAAGTGGCATTTGTATATTATAAATCTACCACAACCGATGGTAGATCTACCATCAATACCCCCCCCCCCCCCGAACTTATATAGAAGACAGATAATTGAGAAAAAGTTATCAGTGACGACGGAAATCTCGAAATTCCCAACTCTAACAATCATTTTTGGAAATGGCGGCTACGCTCTCCGGAAAATCGTCTCTAGTTGGAGATTTTATGAAAAAGTTTGGAACTACATCTAAAATTGAAGAAGACAACAAATGATAGGGATAACTTACTGAATCCTTGAAAAAAAATCCGATAAAGTATGTAATTTCCGATCCGGTGTTGATGGTGGAACAAGGGCGGCCGACGAAACGTAGAGTTCCGGTTTCAGGCGGAAATGTCGAGAAGAGGAGGAGGAGGATGTGTGTAAAATATTAAATTTAATAATAATAAAAAAATATAATATATAAAAAATTGGCAACCACATATTCATTGTTGTACTTTAGGGTTGCCGTCTTTTTCTCCTCCCTCTTTTTTGACGTTCATCATCATCTTCTTCCTCAAGATCTTGTCAAATCCAATTTCTCCCACATAAATTTCTTGTCAAATTATTTTTCGCGTTTCATACAATTTTCGGATCCATTCGAGTGGTCTCTTTTATTTTTTCACATTAGGGGGATGGAGCAAATAATATTGGTTTGTGGTGAATGGAGTTTCGAGAAAAATCGGTGGATCTTTGTCGTTGACAAGTCGAAGGGATGTAGAATATTACGGGTTGATGTAAAAACCTCTTATGTTGATTTTCTTCAAATGGTGTATGAAGATTTTGGTTTCGATCCACGATATCAAGAAGTGCAGCTGAGCTATATGTTGTCTAAGCAACTTATGCAAAGATTACCCCAAGATACACCACCTGTATTTGTGGGAAACAATAGACAGTTGAGTGGGTATTTCGATCAATTGAAAGAAGATCCGGTTCGCTTGTGCATTCAGCTAAAAGAAAAAAACCTAGTCGACGGAAGTTCTTCAGCAGCAGAAGATCTCCGTCGTGTTGGGAAAAAGTCTTCAATAAGATCCGATTATGTTGAGGTTGAATACGACGATGGAGACGAAGAATATCATATAGAAGAAGATGAAGAAGATGAAGAAGATGAAGAAGACGAAAATGACGACGATGTGGAAGAAGACGAAGATTTGAGTTCGAGATATGACGGGTGCGAAGATTCGGATGGTGCTAGTTCGGATGACGACGAATACGGGAGTAGTGGAAAATCAAGAGATGGAGGGAATTCTGATGTAGAAGATGAAGTGGTAATAAATCTACCACCAAAAAAAATGTCACATAATATCCCGGATGTCTTGAACCTGGAGCTTAGTTCACTAGATTTAGCCGTCGGCCAGACTTATGCGAAAAAAGAAGATTTGATGACGCAGTTGCAAATTCTTAGCGTTATACAAAAATTCGATTTTGACGTTGGATATTCAACCCCCACACTGTTGACCGTAAAGTGTTGGGTTCCAGGATGCAAATGGCGAGTGCGTGCTTCAACCGTAGGAGATGGTTGTGTACTCCACATTAAGACGTATGTCCGCACCCACACATGTTCGGTAACGGTCCGATCACTCTGTAACCGCCATGCAACTTACGAGATTCTAGGACGTTTGTATAAAGACTATGTAGGTGGTGTTGAACCCACTATCTTGCCAAACCATGTCGCAGATGCTCTGACTAAACGATTCGGAGTTAAGGTAAGAAGACAGTTTTTTGGGAGATTTATGAAGGGTGTAGTGGTAGATTTATGAAGACGTAGTGGTAGATTTATGAAGACGTAGTGGTAGATTTATGAAGACGTAGTGGTAGATTTATGAAGACGTAGTGGTAGATTTATGAAGATGTAGTGGTAGATTTATGAAGATGTAGTGGTAGATTTTTCTGGTAGATTTATGTTTGAAGTTGTCGTAGATTTATGTAGGAAGTTGTGGTAGATTTATGTATAATTGATAACGCATCCCATCTATTAAGGACTTTATTTTTTACAGGTCGATTATTGGAAAGCACATCGGGCTTTACGATATGCACGTCAATTAGTTGGTGGCACTGCGGAAAGTGGCTATGAACAACTACCGGCGTACTTATATAAACTTAGGCAAGCTAATCCGGGGACACTTATAAAGCTTGATGTTGACGATGAAGATCGGTTCAAGTTTATGTTCCTCGCATTTGGTGCAAGCATTCACGGGTTCCCCTACATGAGGAAAGTAGTTGTGGTAGATGGGACGTTCTTGCATGGGAAATACAAAGGTACGCTACTACTTGCAACAACGCAAGATGGAAATTTTAATATATTTCCTATAGCTTTTGGTGTTGTAGATACTGAGAATGAAGAGTCATGGGAATGGTTCTTTAGACAACTTAATCGTGTCATTCCAGATGATCAAGGGCTAGCCATTATATCGGATAGGCATAGAGCCATAAGAAAGGCCATAAGGAATGTGTATCCCCTATCAAACCGGGGTATTTGCACATATCACTTGTACAAGAACATTTTGTTGAAATTCAGAGGAGGTGAAACATTTGGCCTAGTGAAAAAGGCAGCTACGGCATATACGAAAGTAGAGTTCAATGCCTACTATGCACAGATTCAGGCTTTGAATCCTCAACTGTATAGTTATTTGCAAAAACCTGATGAGTGTAAGTGGAGTCGTGCTCATTTTGAAGGGGATAGATATAACTTCACAACAAGCAACATAGCAGAATCACTGAATAAGGTGTTGGCTAGTGCTAGAAGTAAGCCTATTGTTCGCCTATTGGAAGATATTAGGATGCTTTTAACAAGGTGGTTTGCTAAACGACGCCGAATTGCTCGTCTGATGGAAACATCTTTGACAACAGCAGTGGAAAAGTTGCTTGCGGTACGTCGTCATGGTAGGTTTGTTTTGTGTTAACACACATAACAGTGGTAGATTTATAATATTCTTCTTTCTATGTCCTCAACAGGTTAGAGTTGAAGATGCGAAGCATTTGGGAGTACAAGAGATAGATGACAATCTAACGCAAGTCACTTCTGCGTCAACATTGCATGTAGTCAACCTTTTAGAAAGAACGTGTACTTGCCGTAGGTTTGATTTGGATAAAATTCCTTGTGTCCATGCCATTGCAGCGGCTGAAGCGTGGAAGAAGTCTCACAATCCCGATACGGTTACAACCATCACCCTTACGCATCCGTACTATCATACGAACTATTTGTCCAACGCCTACTCCAAAACTATTTTACCAGGAGATATTGCATTACCTTTGCCTGATGAAGTGGCCACAAAAGTGTGTCTCCCACCCGAGTACAGAAACCCTCCAGGAAGGCCTAAGAAAACGCGTATTAAGGGAGCATTTGAAGTGGCAATGAACAAAAAACGTCCTAGGAAAGACCACAAATGTTCTCGGTGTCATGAACGTGGACATAATCGGACAACTTGCGATGCTTAACTGTAGGGTTTGATTTCTGCTTCACAACTCCTTTACTTTACTTACGTTACGAAGAACATGGTTATTTCTGTGATTTGGTTTCCAAACTCAGTGTGTGTAATAAGATATGGGTCAATAGAGATGTACAAGATGCTTATGGGTCAATAGAACCGCACTTCATAGAGCTACGTCATTACAAACCCATACAAAAGACCACCGGTACTAGTTTAGTTTAGTTGTTACAACAATCAAATGGCGCTTATAAGTCTACCGCCATCACAAAAGACACAGGTTTTAGTAGTTCGTTCAAATCTTCCTAAAAATCAGCATAAGTCTAGCGAAGTAGAAGTCTACCATAATATACAAAGACATAGACTACATACATCATCATAAATTGGCTGACCCTGTCTGAAATGGATACCTATCATCCGATGCACCTCTTGGGTTAGGATCAGATCTTTCAAAATGGTATTCTGCATCTGCTTCTTTCAATATCTCTGCTGCCAGTTTTAGACGAATACCTGCCATGTTACTATCTCTAAGCGGTTCCCAGCCATGCTGAAGAGCTAAACACTCGCAATACTTCAATGTATACACCCCGCAGTCACCAGTTTGTGTGTTGGGTGGAGCAGTTTTGACTCGGTAAGTGGTGTAGATTTGCGCACGCATTTTACCCCGTTTCTCAGGAGCTGCAATCTGCTTCATCAAGAGAGGAATCATCTTCGTGTATGGCTTAACTGACTCTTCTATGTAGGCGTCATTGTATAACCAACGAACAGAATCAAACACTCGAATCTTCCTCTTAGCAAAATCCACCTCAAGCGCCACCCAATGTCTGTTGTCCATGTTGTGGGCGATGTACATGAAATCAACGTCCTCACCCCATTTCCTCGGTGGAAAAGGCGAATCATTTAAAATCCCTTTCGCAACATTGATATACGCCTCTGGGAAAATCCAATTCTCCTCGTCATGTAGATACTTTGTCGAGTAATCTCTACACCATATATATGAGAAGAAAGGGTCCAAAAATGCAACCCGTCCCTTCCGATACGGAGATGGAACTCGAAAAGACCTTGATCTGAGCATATCAAATCCAGAACTCATATGCTGAAACACGAAAGGGAACATAGATAAGTCTCACGATCATCCTACACATTAACCAAATAAGTCTACCATCAAACATCATCATCAAAAATTCTACCATCACCTACAAAGTCTACCATCAGCAACAAAAAGTCTACCGTCACCTAAAAGTCTACCATCAGCAACTAAAAAGTTTACCATCAGCAACTAAAAAGTCTACCATCACCTACAAGTCTACCATCATCATCCAAATTCTACCAGCAACCATTGATCAACTAGAAAGTCTACCATCAATAAAAAAAGTCTACCATCAATAAAAAAGTCTACCATCAATAACAAAAGTGTACCATCAATAACACCAAGTCGACCAACAAAAAGTCCGCCAACAAAAAGTCTACCATAATAACAAAAAGTCTATGATCTTCATCTAAAAAGTCTACCTTCATTAAGTAAAAAGTCTACCTTCATTAAGTAAAAAGTCTACTACCATCAAACATTGCCACAATATTTTAAATCTACCATTACCAAATCGTGAATACAATTTACCTTCCCAGACAACCATCCATATTCGTCAGTAGGCCACATTTCTTTAGGCGTCATGAGCGTCAGGTAGAATTCAACAGCTGCGATTGATTCGTCGAAAGGGTTTTCCCTAATTGATGAAAATACAAACTCTTACACATGTTACATTTATAACCATAATTTTTATTAAAAGGTTGGAAGGACTTACAAATCTTGCTTTATAAATTGGATCAAACAATCCAATTTTCTCCGTTCCACCTCCTCAAATGGGTTGTACGAAGGATCGACATCCGCTCCAGCACCCATCACTCTTCGCACAACCGAACTCCCAGCAAAGGGTGAGTATTGAGTGGCTGCAATGATGCGCCCCCTTCGAATCCTGGGAGAGTGTTGGTGAATGACTGTGGGGAGCGCCATAAGCTTTTCCAAAGCTTGTAACATGTCGTTCTCCGGTTCGTCAACCAAATGTGGAATCTTAATTTGGTCTGCTCTAAGCGGCACCTCTTTCTGTTCATAAATAACTTCTTTCTTTTTCACAGTCTCAATTTTTTTTTTCACATTCGACTCACGCCCTTCTACTTTGACTTTACGTAGTGTCTGCTCTTGCGACTTTCGAGTTCTAACCGCTTTTGCTATTGGAAATTGCGGATCCGACGTATCCTGCATCTCAACCGTCCACGACTGCTGGACAATTACCCAATTAGTAAGTGTTTTGATATCTATATTTTACAGCGATTTATTAACTTTGTTGCCTGAACCTCGAAAATCACATTAAACTGAATAAATACATACTACATTCCCATAAAAATATGCAATGTTTAGTAGATAAAGTCAACCTTAAATTCACGTTTTAAGTTTGAAACAAACTTGTATGAGACACACCAAAGTTTGAAAATTTATTAGGCAAGTAAGTTAGAGAACATAAACTTGCGTACTAGAAGAGAGACTTGCGTACCCGATCCTTCTTCTTCGAAGCTCCATCTGCATTGGATTCGGCATCTCCAGGTTTTCCTTCGACGACAGGTCCTTTTGGACCTCCCTGAACATCAACGTTCTCCTTCGACACAAAAGAATTGACCTTGTCATCGATGGCGTCAATTTTGGATGCCAAAAGCTGAATTGCCCGTAGTAACCCACTATTCTCCTCCTCCCTCGGTTTCGTCACTTTGACCTTTTTCTTAAACGCCCCTACGGACATTAACATCTCAGTATCAGAGACATCCTTCCTACTTCCCACATCCTTTTCCTTCTCGTTCGTCATTTTTTCTTTCTTCTTCTCCCTAGAAGATCCAGGAGGACTTTTAACCTTACGCTTCTTCGTTGTAGGGTCTTCTATAAAATCATCTTCACTGTCCTTTTCCTCCTCCTTCTCTTTCTCCTTCTTGCTTTTCTTCTCCTTTCTCTCTTTCTTGTGTTCCTTCTCCTCTCTCCCCTTAGTGTCCTTCTTCTCTTTCTCGTCTTCCTTCTCTTCTCTCCTCTTCCTCTCCTTCTTCTCTTTCTTATCCTTCTTAGGTGTCTTCTTTTCCTTACTATCATTTCCACCCACATCCCATGCCGTCTCATCCAAACGACCATCGAGAATATCGGTGATCATGTTATGAAGTTTCGGATCCACATCTGGGGTTGAAGGTTCATCTGGCCAAATCGGATATATTTCCTCCCGCGGCACCTCCAATAGATGTCTCACCCTAACCTGCACGAGTTTGTTTGTTAGAGAACTTATCCATAACAAACCTACCAACGCAAACAAATCTACCAACGCAAACAAATCAACCACACCCTAACGCTATCAAATCTACCACAAACCCTAACAAATCTACCAACATCTACCTACGCAAACAAAGGCCGCGAACAAATCACCACACCACGTACCAACTATGCAACCAGAACCTAACGCATTCAAATCTACCATCACCTATCGCAACACATCTACTAACACAGATTCGCGAAACTTATCCATAACAAATCTACCAACGCATAATGTATAACGCAAACAAATCTACCACACCCTAACGCTATCAAATCTACCACACCCTAACGCTATCAAATCTACCGCAACACATCTACTAACACAGATTCGCAAATCTAGACAAAACTACAAATCTACTAACACAGAACACAATCAAACATACCTTCTTATCAGGCGTTGTGCTTATTTCTTCCTCCAAAACTCTCTCAAGGTTGTAACGCTCTCTTGTCGAACGCCATCGAAGTAAAGGACACGGAAATATACGGGCATTGTCTAGACGCTTCCCAAATTTCTCTCCCAATATTGGGACTGACTCATATGCCCAAATGAGAAGGGCATGGACACATCCATGGAATGTGTAACTAAGTTTTCCCAACGATGCAATTTTAATAGACTTTATTAACTCCTTAAAACCGACTCGACCCCATGGATAGCTCTCAAAAGCTGCGTCATCCAACACTCTTTTAGCGTACTCCAAAGGGATTCGACAATTCCGATTCATGCCAAAGATTCCTACGTGCAATACGAAAAGCAATGCCACCTTTTTCTTCTTCTCAAACGTCCATGTTTTGCAAATTTCAAAAACATGAACTAACTCATGCCAGTTAGGCCCCACCCCCGGATTAACACCAATCTCCGCCCATAACTCGTTGTGATCAATGTCCCACCCATCATCCACTATAGGCTGACAATTGAGGCCGGTAATATCTTTGAACTCGTGAAGCGAAAACCGGATTGGACGCCCACCAATAAGTGACCAGATTTCGTAAATCCTGTCCACATACAATTGGTTTGTGACGAAGTTATGGACCGTCTTCGCAGCCCATACATAAGGCTTCTTTGCAAGCTTCAAAATCACTCCAACCTGAGAACCGTGCATTAGCTCGTTGTATACCTCATCTCCAACAGCCTCCAACATCATCCCAAAATCCGTCAAATGACAATAATTGTTTAAACTCCTCTTTTGCACAGGAGATTTCCCCGGCGGAAACAACCTCCGTGGGTAATCAGCCCTTCCTCTGCTTGAAGATGCCATTTATGCTGCCAAAATGAAACATATATGTCAATACATATATCATCGCATCCATTCAAAATACAAAACCTGATCGATTAAACTACATTCACACATATGTCGGTAATAAAACAAATCTACCACCATTATTCTAGTAAATCTACCACCAAATCTTTATCTACAATGTTACACATAACTCTACCACCAAAAGGTATTTACGATTGTGGTAGATTAACCTCAAGTAATACCAATAACTAAATCTACCATCAACGATATAAACCTCAAATCTAAAACAACGATATAAACCTCAATAATCTAAAACAAATCTACCACATTATCGCTTAGACCAATCACAATTTACCAGATCTGGAACAAAGATTTTACCACAGAGGGTTCGAAACCGTCGGACGACTTCCGCCACCAATACTCACCCAAAATCGTTTACAGATCTGAAAAAAATCAACAAATTTAGGCTTATCTTTCTCAAGCCGCCTCCCGCCAATATGTGAGGAGAACTCCGGCGAAATAAACGTCCGACACGACCCCCAAAAATTATATGACACCACCGGCCGCCGTAAACATAATCGTAAAAAAATTATAGTGCAAATCGTCGGAGTTTGAGAGATTTACCTTCTTCGCCGATATCGACCACCTCCCGTCAACCGAACCCCTCGCCGGATAACCCTAATCGCTTCGCCGCTCTCCTCCCGTCAACCGAACCCCTCGCCGGATAACCCTAATCGCTTCGCCGCTCTCCTCTCGTCAACCGAACCCCTCGCCGGATAACCCTAATCGCTTCGCCGCTCTCCTCTCGTCAACCGAACCCCTCGCCGGATAACCCTAATCGCCTCCGCCGTCGCGAAAGGGAAAGAGCTCTCCCGAAAACTTTTTTTTTTTACGTTTGCCAAATACTGTTTTTTTTCTTTACCTTTTACTTTTTATCTAATTACTTTAATCTAATCTCTTTTTTTTGTTTAAATGGCATTTTCGAAAATTTTCCCAACTTTTGTATCATTATGTCTTTAACCAACTTTTTAAGGTTATTCTAGTTACATTCTCATGAGGGGGTGTTAATATGGTCATACCCATATAGAGTAAGGTTATTCTAGGTAAATGTCTCTTTTTTTTATTAAGTTCGGGTGACAGATAATGGGGGTGATTGGGAATTAGGCTTTTAGAACTGTAGAGACTTTAAAATGAGTTACAGTTTTAAAAGTTAAGAATCTTACCAATCACACTTTTGCTTTCCTAAAAACACTCACAGCCCCTAAAAACACTCACAGCCCAACTTCTTGTTTTTTTTCATGTTTAGATACTTTTTTTAAAAGCAAACAATTAGAGACTTTTATTTTTTTTTAAAGTCACAGTCACAAAATAGAAAAATAAAGTTACAGTCTAATTTTTTAAAGTCATTATTTTAAAAGTTTTAACAGGAAAAGTCCTAACCAAGCACCCCCAATATATAACTTTTTTTAGATTGAAACATTAAAATCAAAACGCGATTTTTAGACTGAACATTATATCATGTTTCGCAACTTGTTATCCTATGATCTCAACTTTCTATGGGATGTCTTGGAAGGGACGCCACATCTCATGTCAATTATTTTGTTCTTTTCGCAATCTTAACATGAAGTTTTACCATATTTAGCCCTTTTTTATTATAAAAAACAAAAATAAATTTGTTCATATTTTACTCAGGTTAAAACTGGACCACACGCACTCCTACTGCCCTGCATGTACATGTGATGATGATGAATATAAAAATTGATATACATACTTTAAGAGTGGGCCAAGGTGTCATGAATATGGACTAATATAATTGTAGAAAGTAGAAACAGAAAGAAAAATAAAATGGAAAAGAAAAGATTGACAAGGATTTATTTCGTTCAAAAAAGGAAAGACGTGATGCCTAAATTCATCAACATATAGTTTTGGGTTTCTTTGTGGAATCTTTCGTCAATGTCTCAGCTTCTCCTCCGACTCTCCAAGCGCTCTCTCCGCAATGGTTCATCCGTAAGCTTCTCTGTTCCCTTCTTCTGTCTCTCTCTTAGGTCTAGGGAAGAAAATTGCGCTATTTCTTAAATAAAATGAAACTGAATTTTGTTAGTTATTTTTTGGTTCTTGATCTTTTATGTTATACTAGATTCATGAGAGGGCTCGTCTGTTTTCATCGTCAGCCACCAACCCGTATCTGTCACTTGCCTGCAATGCGGAAGCCTTGCCAGGCGGCGGAAACATCGGAAATGTCCTCTTGTTCGACGCCGCTAAGCAAGATATGGTCACGGTACCGGACAAAACAATACCCCAAGAGCTCTTTGAGTGGATAGGACTCGGAGCTTCCCATGGATGGGTATGTTTCTTTGATCCAAACGATCGTTCCGTAAATATTAGCGACCTTTTCAACCCCTTGGCTTCAAAACGAAACCCGATAACGATTCCCCTGCCTCCGCTTACTCATCTGCGCTGTTGCCAATCCCAAGTCGTGTGGAATGTGGCAATGTCCTCTTCTCCTCCTGACCAAGATGAAGATGAAGATTGGGTGGTTGCTTTCAAGTTCTTGGGTAGACAGCTTAGTATCTGTAGGCCCCGTCGTGACCTCCGGTGGACTAATATCCTAACCCCTTTGGGATATTTAGAGAACTCAAATCTGATGTATTCCAAGAGAGACCAAAGGTTCTACTTGCCTGCTCCTGGAGGCCGCCACTTGTTATCCTATGATCTCAACTTCAAAACAGACAAGGATCCCAAGTTCCATGAGTTGCAGTTTCGCAACATTCCCGAGTTGCCTCAATCCGAGTGGGAGCTGTTGGTTACGTGTTGCAGGACGGAATATCTGGTGGAGTCAGCCTCCACTGGTGAACGCTTCCTCGTCAAATGGTATATGATCTAACTTTTACTCATGCTAGCTACTTGGTATGAATTTCACATACACTTGTGTTTCAATGGCTGAAAACATCATCTTGGACTCAGGTACGGGCAGGGCTATTTCAAGCACGGGCAGGGCTACAAAACGAAGCGGTTCATGGTGTTTAGAGAGGAGGAGACGCCACAAGGAAGATACATGTGTTACACAGAGGACATTGGAGATGTGTGCATCTTCCTTTCAAAGAGCGAGGCTTTCTGCGTCGAGGCGAGCTCGTGCCCCGGTCTCAAGCCTAACTCCATCTACTATTTAGGCCACGGATTTGGTATTTATGATTTTGCCACGGGAACCACCAGTCCTTTTAGACCTCCTCAAGGTGCACCAGCCGCTCTCACCGCCCCTTACTGGCTTCCCCCATTTTCTATCTAGTTGCTACAGTCTGTTTCTGTCCTGTTTTCATTTCTAGTTCCTTTTGGGCCAGGTCTGAATTACCAAAAGTTGACTCGTTTCATTTGTATGGGATTAACTTAAATCTTTTAGCTATATATTGCTGGAATCTGGAAACTCTTATCTTCGTAGAACTTTGAACTCTCAAAGTCGTTAAGGATCGGACAACACATATTTTACTCTGTTTTTGTCTCTCTCTCTGTTTCTTGTTCGACACTCAACGTATTCTCATTTTATGTATTGCTTGATTCTTGTAAACGAAAACCACACACTTTTATTAGATATATAAACTGTATTTATAGGTTTACATAACACACTTTGACTAAGGGATACGTCTGTAGAAGACAACCCTATGTGGAGACACACACACGTGTAACTGTTTTGCAGTTAACACTTCTATTCGTATCTCTTCGGTGTGTGATAGGAATAGTTTATACATAAATCAGTTACTTAACTATATAATATACGACTCCTCTAAAATAATAAAATAAGATGAAGACTTGATCACATCCAACAATCTTGGTACTAAATAACTTGTTTTCTTTTCGGATCATGTGAGACGCTAGAGTTATAATTAGCAACTGGATTCGGGAATTTCGATTCTAAGATTCATTATTGTTTTTAGACAAGATTGCGAAACAATAGTTATTGATTGCTGCAAATGCTGAAAAGCAATAAGAATATATAAGCTTAAAAGCATCACTGCAAGTTTTCACACAGAGGAACCAAACAAACCCTAGCAATGATGAGAACGAATGGCGCAATATCTTCAAAGCGAACCATAACAGTTTAATATACCATAAGCAAAGCATTGCTTTGATCACACTCGATCGCGGTTGAAAAACACATAATAACTTGTATTTAAAATCAGGAAATAAGAAAAAAGTTAAAAGAAACATAAGAAACATTTATCTTTAGGATTGCTGCTATTGAGAAAACATGATGAATTGGATGATTTGATAGATGGTTGAGATTTAGATGGAGAAAGTAGAGAAACCGAAAGAGGCAGGCTTGAGCCAACCCCACCATAACACCAGTGAACCAAACACATAGAAACTCTAGATTGAAAAGGGTGGAAGCCAGTAAGGGAGGAAGGGAATCTCTGGTGGTGCGCCTTTCGGGTGCTGAAAGTGGCGGATGTTTTTGGTGGTGAGATCGTAAACAGCAAAGACGCGGCCCATGTAATAAATGGAGTTGAGCTTGATACCAGGGCAAGAGCTCCCCTGGACGCAGAAAGCCTCGCTCTTTGAAAGGAAGATGCACGTATCTCCAATGTCCTCTGTGTAACACATGTTTCTTCTTCCCTCCTTGGTGTCTTCTTCTCTAAAAACCATGGGTATCGGCGATGTGGACCCGTGAGGGGAGTACCTGCATACGAGCGAGCCAAAACAAAAGGGGGGTGTTGTTTCAGCAATGTCTATAGGCTGTTACAATGGTAAGGAGAAGCAGCAGCAATCGATACCATTTGACGAGGAAAGATTCCCCAGAGGGTGACTCGACCCAGTGATCCTCCCTGGGACACGAATCCAAGAGCTCCCACGTGGACTGAGGCAGCTGGGGAAGGTTGTGAAACAGCAGCTCATGGAACTTAGGATAGTCCTCCTTGTGGAACTGGAGATCCCATGAGCACAAGTAGTTCCCTCCAGGAGCAGGCAAGTTGAAGGTTTTGTCTCTCTTGGAAAACATCAGGTTTGAGTTTTGGAAGCTCTGAAAAGGGGTTGAGATGTTAGTCCACCGGAGGTCACGACGGGGCCTGCAGAGACTCAGCTGGTTACCCAAGAACGTGATAGCAACCACCCAATCTTCATCTTCATCTTGATCAGGAGGAGGGGAAGAGGACATTGCCACGTTCCACACAACTTCGGTTTGGCAAGAGTAGAGAGAAGTAACCGGAGGCAGAGGAATCATCGCCGCCGGGGAACCACCCAATAGTGGGTTGAAAAGGTCGGTGATGCGTAGGGAACGGTCGTGCCGGTCGCAGTAAAATCCCCATCCATGGGAAGCTCCGACCACATTGGCGTTAACGAGCTCTTTGGGTATTGATTTGTCAGGGACCGTGACTAACTCTTCCTTGGCCGCATCGAACAAGAGCACGTCTCCGACGTTTCCGCCGCACGGCGAGTCTTTCTCGATGCAGCAAAGCGTCAAACACGGGCTGGTCGAAAACAAGCGAATGGTCTTGTGCATCTGTCAAAGTAGAAAATTAAGCAAAATAAACAACCCTCGGGAATCTATAGCGTTGTCTCAACTAAACAATTAAAATCTTAATTCCTTGGAGAAGAAGCTTACGAGCGAATTGTTCCTGGGAGAGAGGTTGGAGAGTCGGGAGAGAATAAGTTGAGACATTGTCGATAGATTCCACAAAGAAACCCTAAATTCTGTTGATGAACTGGTTTGTTTCTACCATCTGCAAGTTAAAGACTAAAGAGGGGAATTAGATTTGGACACCAAGTTTTTTTCTTTGCTCTTTCCATTTTCGGCTAAATTCATTCTCCGATTCTCCAAATCCAAAGAAAGAAAGCAAACAGGCCAAAAACATCAGCATATCGTCGAACACTTCCATTGCAAACTCCTTCCTCAACCCTAATATCTCTTCCCTTTCAATTCACCCGACTTGCTAGTACGAATCGCGAGAAACCTCGAACCATGACCCGTATTCTCTAACCATGTACTACTAGTAATATCAGCTTTAATTTACATCTGTTTCCCTGTGGTATCTTCAACAATGTCTCAGAATTTCATCAGACTCTTCAAACACTCTTCTGGGAACCACCACGCCCTCGTAAAGCTTCTCTTCCCTTCCATCTCTTGCGTTTGTTCTTTATTAGTTGGATTGAAATGATGCATCTTTTTCAAATAATAAATCATAAGACATTCTTGAATCGGTTTGTTTGATCTCTGTGGTGCTTAATTTTTTGCAGATACACAAGAGGAGCTTTCGTTTGTTTTCATCTTCAATACCTAATCCGTATTTGACGCTTGGCACTACTTTAAAGAACGATCTCCCGGAGGGTAGCGATATCAGAGATGTCCTCTTGTTTGATCCGGCCAAGGAAGAGATGGTTACAGTCTCGGACAAAACATTTCCTCAAGAGCTCGTTGAATCGAGACAGATAGGAAGTGCACGTGGATGGGGGATTTTCTCTAATGATCATGATCGTTCATTATGCATCAGCGACCTTTACAATCCCCTGGCTTCCAAGTCAAACCCCACAATGGTTCCTCTGCCTTCACTTCTCGCTGTACACTCTAACCAAGCAAACGTCGTCTGGAACGTGGCAGTGTCCTCTTCTCCTCGTGATGAAGACTGTGTGGTTGCTATCAAGTTCTTGGGTAGACAGCTTAGTCTATGTAGACCACATTCTGACATCCGTTGGACTAACGTCGGGGAGATCCTTCTTGACAACAAGTTGGAAACTTTGGAAAACTCAAATCTGATGTATTCCAAGAGAGACCGAAGATTCTACTTGCCTGGTCCTGGAGGCAACTCCTTGTACTCATGGGATCTCCACTTGAAGAAGAACAAAACCCCTAAGCTCCATGAGTTGCTGTTCCGTGACCTTCCCGAGTTGGATGATTCCGAGTGGAAGCTGTTGGGTTGGTGTTGCAGGACGGAACACCTCGTGGACTCAGTCTCCAATGACGAACGTTTCCTTGTCAAATGGTATATGTACACACACACACGCTAGTTAGCATGAATTCTTTTCATGTGGAAGTGTTTCAATTGGCTTATATTGTTGCTTGTGTGTGCAGGTACGCACAGCGCTTCTTCCCGCTGAGCCAAGAAGGAACTAACTACACGACGAGGCGGTTCATGGTGTTTAGAGAGAAGGCGACGACGGAAGGAAGATACATGTATTACACAGAGGACATTGGAGATGTTTGCATATTCCTTTCAATGAGCGAGGCTTTCTGCGTCGAGGCCAGCTCGTGCCCCGGACTCAAGCCTAACTCCATCTATTTTATAGGCCATGGCTTTGGTATTTACAATCTCGCTGACACAACAATCCATCATTTTCAAGCTCCTGAAGGTGCACCCAATTCTTTCAAGGACCCTTACTGGCTTCCTCCATCTTGCATATAGTGCCCCTGCCACCATTGGTGTGTCTTGGTTCAATAACTCTGCTGCAAACCTGAATCAAGAGAAAGAGCAAATCCTTAAAGAAAGTTTCTTCCTTTGTGCAGCTTATGGTTTTACACCAATTATTAGATGACGCTTTTGAACTAGAGACCACTCCAAACCAAAGTAAGCTACGTTTTTAGTAATAGAGCAAATATCGTGTCTAGCAATTGGCTACAGGGAAGCTCGATACCAGAGCCGACATACAGAGTCAACACAGAGGAGTTGTTCAAAAACATAGTATTCACATACAAAGTTTCATTCAAGAGAGAAGGAAAAGGAACAAAATGAAGAACAATTACTTTCATGCAAGTGATGATTCTCTTTCATTCACACAATATCATGCTGATTTTGTTAGAAGAGTGAATGTCATTGTCAAATCAAAGTTGCCTCAATTTGTGAACGAATCAGGACTTTAAATTCTGAGAATGGTACCATTATTTACGACGTGTTATATACATATCTGAGTGCACACTTAAAACAAGTCCATGACAATCTGTGAACAGTTTTGAAGTTAAACTATATGAATCTACAGATGCAATTCAAGCCATCATTCTGTATTTACGAGATGGCCTGGACCTGACCCTTTTCGCTCCTACGAGAGAAACTGCTATGGTGCGGATGAGGGTTTCCCGAGATACTGATGCCATTCTTCTGGAGTTCCCTTATTCGATCTCAGCATCCTTATAGCTGCATTTGTTAATGGTATCGCAACAATGTCATAGTCTTTTGGTTCCTGCCATAACCAACAAAACCATTAACCAACAAAACAATGTTTTTTTTTGCATATGGCAAACTATAAGAAAATATACCTTTGGGGCCTTTAGTAACTTCATGTGTGCTTCTTCCACTGTCTTTTGACCTTTCTTTGAGTTGCATCTTGAACATGCAGCCACCTATGTTACATGAAAAAAAAAATTAACCGATCTTGAACATTCTTTTGCAATAACAATCACAGCACAAATGCTACTTCAATTATCAATCACACACCAGATTTTGCCAGGTCCAGTTTCCACCTCGAGAAATCGGGTTAACATGATCAATGGTCAAGTTTTCACGGGAAGAACAATATCTACAATCCCAAACAACAACAAAAATTATGTAAGCAAGAATAGTTTGATTCAGCAAAAAACATAAACAAAGAAACTGCTTCTGACAGATAGAGAAGTACTCACTGACAAGTGTAATCGTCTCGCAGTAAGATGTTTTTACGACTCAGTGAGTTTTTCACTCTTCTTCTTTTGACAACCTGAAGCAGATGTGGAACCTGAAGCAAGACGAGAAGTAAGCTTCCGAGTGGTAAAAGAAAGAAGAACAAAGTATTTAACTAAACTCACTGTTCTACTACATACCCTTAATACAGCAGGTATATAGAATGAACCACTGGGAGAACTAACAGTCTGATCATAATACTCCAGAACATCGGCCTAGACAAGGCAGTATCCAAAAATACAAATAAAGGATTCTTATGCGTTTCCAACACAATTAAGTATAAAAAATTGGTTTAAAAGCTTTTGGCCTGACCTTATCCATGAACTCCAGACATATTGCCCGCTTCCAGCAAACCACATTGACCGGCCTAAAGCGATCGACAAGAGGCAACTGATTCAGCTTATTGTCTAGTGTACACAATGCAACCATATCCCAAC
Source organism: Alliaria petiolata (assembly GCA_020283515.1). Taxonomy (NCBI): domain Eukaryota; kingdom Viridiplantae; phylum Streptophyta; class Magnoliopsida; order Brassicales; family Brassicaceae; genus Alliaria; species Alliaria petiolata. The sequence continues at coordinate 61,056,473 of JAHZTW010000001.1, forward strand.
TAGCCAATTCAAGTATGCATAAACTTGAACAAAGAGAGAGAGCTCAAAATCATTATAGTTCACTGTAATTCAGGACAAAAAACTCAGCTTATTGTCTGTGACAAGAATGGGACATACACACAGAAAAGAACCATAAACAATAGTGATGTCAACTAGTGTTACAATTTTGCAATCATCAAGTGCTTCTCTAAGAGTTGATGTACATAACAAAGCCTGGAAACTCAGTTTCATAATTTCATTAACCAAAAGAAGAAGAAAAACAACTCAATTCCCTAATTTGATAAGTTTAATTATCTGTCCAGACTTAGTTAAAGCTGATCGAAGTATGCATCAACTTGAACAAAGAGAGAGAGAGCTCAAAATCATTATAGTTTACTGTGATTCAGGACAAAAAAGTCAGCTTATTGTCTAGTGTACACAATACTACCAAAATCATTACTGTACTACCAAAATCAATTCAGCTCAAGTATGCATCAACTTGAACAAAGAGAGAGAGAGCTCAAAATCATTACTGTACACTGTGATTCAGGACAAAATCTAGAATTCACCAATGCTTATTATTGTTGTTAACACAAACTAAAAAAAATCAAGAGAGAAGAAGAGGGACCTGTAAGAAATGTCAAGAACCAAGCCTCTGAAGCAAGATAGATCATCATCAGTCTCTAACCCATCGTCGTCGCCGTCAAAACTCCAGTCATCGCCGTCTTCGTCGCTACTAAGATTCTTCTCCCCACTAGTGTGATCCAAATCCATGGGTTTCTTTCTCTTGGAAGAAAAGGAGTAAGACGAAGAGACTCTCGACCGAAACTCGTCGAACTTTAATCGGCTCCTTCGCACCGGAATCAACGGCGATCCACCGGCCGTGTAAAGCCCCTGGCGGAATGGGTCTCTCGAATCAAACGAGAATCTTCCATCGCTGCTAGAGAGAAGCTTCAGTCTCGCGGAGAAATGTGCCATTTTTAATAAAAAAAGCTTTGATTGAAACGAAAATCGGAGAAGTTAAAAGCTGATCGAAGCCTTGGCGTGAAGAAGAGAAACCAATTTTGTAATTTGGACTGGAGAGAAGCCGTTAACCACAAACTTATTTCTATTAGAAAAATATCCTACTCTAGTAAATGACGAAAATGGCCCTCTAGTCACTGAAATTTTGTGGTTTTGCTGCAAAATTGCATGATTTTGGCAGAAAAGAATGATTTAATTGGCTTTAACGTCAAAATGTGATTCTGCGATTCTTTTGCAAAAAGTAGTCGATTTTAATGTTTTGACACCAAAACACGATGCTAAAATGTGATACTAATTTTAACATTTTGTGTATTGTATTATATTAGTATATATCTATTTTTTTTTTTCCATTTTTTGGATTATATCATCATCTTAAGTCATTCTTGACATATCTCATATATTTTTCTGTGGATTCTATTTCTAGGTACCTCTCAAACTATATTATAAAGGGCTTTTACGATGAAAGGATAGTTCTTGATCCGTTAATCTTTTTATCTCAAGGTTTGAAACAGAATGAAACCGGTAAGAGTGAAAGAAAAAATGCATCTTGCCCAATTAGGGGAATTGAGTTTTTTTTTCTTCTTCTTTTGATTAATGAAAGTATGAAACTGAGTTTCCAGACTTTGTTATGTACATCAACTCTTAGAGAAGTACTTGATGATTGCAAAATTGTAACACTAGTACTTGACATCACTATTGTTTATGGTTTTACTTTTTTTCTGTTTGTGTTCCATTCTCAAGGATTAGGGGATGTGTTAAGTTAGAATTTAAGGTTTTAGACCTATTTTTTTTTTAGGCTTGTCATCTGTGAAACTCATTAATAAAAAAAAAAGATTCTGCCACAAACTAACAACAAAGCCATCGAGGCCAAATAATGAAAAAACCAAACCCTTAATTAAATAATTGCATCTCAACGTAACAGACCAATAACGAAAGTTACGAAACACATATTCATTCATCAACAAGAAAACAGAAAAATAAAAATAAAACTCACTCTCCCATACGGAATCTCAGAGAAAGTTGTCAGTCTTGAACTTGAAAAAATCCAGCAAACTCTCGATGCTCATCTCCGGCAAGTCTTTACGCCCAGGAGGGTCCTCTCTGAGCCGAACAGTCACACGTCCGGTTGTAGCTTCTCTTTCACCTACGACCAGTATGTAGTTGTACGGTGCATCCTGAGCTTCTGCCACCTTCTTACCGATCTTTCTGTCAGTCAAGTCAACATCAACATTGTACCCAGCTTCTTCAATCTGATCTCTGACCTGTTCGGCATAATCAGAGACTCTCTCTGACAAAGAGCAAACTATGGCCTGGCGCGGACTAAGCCAGAAGGGCAAGATCCCTTTGTAGTGCTCCAACAATATGGCAAACATACGCTCAATAGATCCCAAAACGGCTCTATGTATCATCACAGGTCTCTCCCTCTTTTCTTGATCCTTAGTTGTGTATTCCAGCTTGAAACGAGCCGGGAGTTGAAAATCAAGCTGTAAAGTAGCACATTGGAATCTTCTCTTCATTGCATCAGAAACTGTTATGTCTATCTTTGGGCCGTAAAACGCACCGTCTCCTTTGTTCACAACCCATGGCTTCCCAAAATCTATTAGGGCTTTTTCAAGAGCATCTTCAGCTTTATCCCATGTTTCTAAATCTCCAAGGTACCTCTCTGGCCTCGTTGAAAGCTTTAACTCATAGGAGAACCCAAATATATAGTAAGCATCGTCCTGTACAAACTGTCGTACACGTGTCATCCCATTAAGAGCATTGGGCCAGTCACCTAGTTTGTTAGTAAAACAAATCCAAAAGACAATGATAATGTAAGACAAGATGGGAAGTGTTTTGGGTATACTTTTCTTGTACATTAATTAAATCTTAATTATAATAAAATTTAAAACTATATTCGTTTGTTTTAAGCTGTCGATCTGTCGTAGATCTTTTCACTCTATATAAGAGATTAAATTATAGAAACTTGTTATTCAAAATTGATGCGATGCTTTTAGAAGATATATTTTTGTTATAAAACAATTGAGCTAACTGTTGTTTTGTTTGAAAGAAAAGGTTTTGCTGTCGGCCCAATACTCTATGGTCATATCTCTTGGCTTCTTCTATAGACTTAACATAATCTTTCATCTGCTTAGCATCCGGAAAAGATATCCCGTAAACTCTCTGCAAGCTCTCGCGGTCTCTGTTACCTCTCCAGTAAGCTGATGATGCATTCAAACACTTGAAAGCTTTCACAAAGGAAGTGTTTGGTATATGTGGTCCGCTACACAAATCAACCAAGGGACCACATCTGTATACCGTAACGGTCTTCTCTTCCTCAGGGAGTTCATTGATGAGTTCGACCTTGAAACTATTCTCAGAAAACATCTCGACTGCCTCATCTTTGCTCACTTGAACACTTTCGAACGGTTGTCGTTCCCGAGCAGCTTTTGCAACAGCTGCTTCCATGTTCGGAAAGTGCTTGTCGTTTAACCCCAAATCTCCGTAGAACGCATCGTAATAGAAACCCTCGTTGTCTCTGTCTATGCAGGACTCAATGCATAACTTACACCCATACTCCTGCTCGAGAACCTGGCCGAGAATGTGAGCACTAGAACGCCATAGAGTATCACGGCCTTTATCGCTGTCAGATTTGAAAAACTCAAGCGAACAATCACCTTCGAGTGGCCTATTCATGTCCCACATGACATCGTTAACCGAAGAAACCAGCGCGGAATTCGCCAAATCCTTTGAGATCTGCGCTGCGATGTCCATCGGAGTGGTCTCCCATCTCTTCCCTTCTTTCACTTCTTTCACATTGTTATCATCTCGAAGTGTAACCTTGATCGGATCGTGTGGCTGAGATTGAAGCTTCTCAAGCTGCTTGGCTTGGAACTCCTCGAAGAGCTTGATACGTTTTGGGATGACGACTGAGAGATAAGCCTCATCCTTGGGATGATTATTATCAGCCATCGATGGAGGAGCAGAAAACGATGAAACAGAGGAAGACAGAAGACAAACTGTAGAAAGTAGAAATTTAAGACCAGAGCCTAAAAGTGTAGAAAGTTTGAGACAAAGTTCTCTCAATCTTGTTAATTATCAAAAGCGTGAATCAAAATAGAGTATGCTAGTCTCTCTTTATATAGAGATCGATCAATTACAGGAAAAAAAAGAAACAAAGGCTGAAACTTATTGGGCAAGTAAAATCCCCCAAAATAATGAATTAAAGACAAGAAATAAATGCACATACAAGATTTCTAGTGGTTCGCCTTCAATCTTTCTCCTTTCTTATGTTTAGGAAAAGAGACTACAAACATAATTTATTTGAGAAAATCCTACTGCAAAAGGAAATGGGAATAATCCTTGTGCAAATAAGGAATTAGGTATTCCTTATACAAATCTTTATGTTTTATGTTTAAAGTTTTAAAAGGGCTTAGAATTCAAGTTTTAGACCTTCGATTTTAAAGGGTTTAAAGGTTTAAAATTTGGAGTTTTGATTTTAGATCTGTTTTTTTTTTTAAAAAAATAATCAGATTATTTTCATAATTTTTGAAAAATTAGAAATATTAAGTTTTCATATGTAGAGTTTACCCTTAGGGAGAAACTAAAAGAAAATTCATTTATGGACATAATCCTTTATATTAATTGAGTAGAGAAAAATCCTCACAATTAACCTCAAGAAAAGGAATTTTAAAAATGTGTATGCCTTCATTGAGTTGTCTAGAAAGCTACGCGTGCATTAAAAACCAAGGTTAAATTTAAATTTGAGGGAAAAAAAAAGGGTTAAATTTGTGTGACAAAAGGAACAATAGTCATCTCCAACAAATCTTAATCATGGATAAATTCGAACACACATCAACCTTTTGTACCCGATGACTCAACTTTAAGAGGAAAACCCTCTTCGTATTATTCCAACCGAGGACTCATTTTCTCCTCCTCGTTAAGGTTTATGGGTCTTATTAGGGTTTAGACTTAGAGGTTGGTGCTTGGAACTCACGCTTGTATGCCCCTTAACCAACATAAATACTTATGGGCTAATGTTGGGCTTTCAGTAAATAGATACCGAATTTGGTACGATATATGATTGGAATTTTGGAATTTTGTTAGATTATTTTTTTCTTTTGACAGAGTGTCAAGACAATTTTTCTCAATTTTTTTGCGTAAAGTTGTGGAGTCGAACTCCGATAAAGAGACTTCAGAAGTAAATTTTCAACCACTTCACCAAAAACACTTTCTCGCTTTCTTTTTTTCTTGATTAAAAATTATTGATGTCTAAATGGTTTATCTTTATTTACCATGGTATTTCATATTTTTGTAAAAGAATATGTTTTGTGATATTATTCACTTTTAAAACAAAATTCACAAAATGAATTTATTTTTTTATCTAACGTGTTTAAATTTTCTTGGATATTGGAAAACTTGGATAGTCTAGATAAGATACAAAGATTCATATATATACGACCATAAATCCAAATCCAATTGACAGGGACATGTAGATGTAGTATACTGTAATGTAAAAGAATTATATATACATCCAAATACGGATATCGAAATTTATCTTTATTATCCGACATGTGTCTATCTCTGAAATTCAATATATTAAGCTAATATTTTCTTTTTATATATAATGAGAAAAGGAGTTAAATAATGTATGAGTTGTGTGGGGGTATGCATAGTTTCTCCTTTTGTTGTCCACCTTTTTTCTTACTTTCGTCTTCGTGCAATCAAACTCATTTGTAAACACATTCAATCAGCCCAAAAAGAAGTGAAAAGAAGTTCACCAAACACCAAAATGTAAAAGAAAGAATTAGCGAGAGAGAGGATGGGTCCATGGGCATGAGCCAATCACTTTCAAAAGGAAAGCAAACCCACATGATCTTGCTTCCGGATATATTGAAAACACACTTCTCTTATTATCCTTTCTTTTTCTGTTTATATATAAATCATTTTAGTTTCCTTAGGCTTATATGCATGTGTATATTATTCTCTAATTTAAATAAAATAATTCTCTTAAAAATAAAATAAAAATAAGTCTTTTAAAAAAAATAAAAGAAGTCTTTAAAAAAAAAAAAAAGAAGTCTTATGAACATTTGAAGTTAGAAATACTTGTTCAAACAAAAAAAAACAGAGTCAGAACTTGACCTTCTCAAAGCAAAATCTATTTATTTATATTTGAACTAACATTGCTTGTATTATTAACCTTATTTTGATTATGATACGTTTTTGAAATATAATTGACAAGAGAAAAAGAATAAGGCAGTAGGATCTGAAATCCAACAAGGTGCGTGCATATCATGATTCATTGAAAAAGGATCCAAACTAATGTCATCAAAGTTCGACTATTTTTTATTGGATTGATTTTTGATGACACTTAACGACAACAAAACGAATATAAAAGTTAACACCAAACAAGACAATATGAAAAAACACAAATTGCAAAGTTAATAAGTTGGTTCTAACAGTTGTTATGTGGGTTTGGACTTGTACTACTACTAATTTTCTTATCATTATTTGATGTATTGAAAATCGTGTATAATATAAATCTTGATTAGAACTAGCAAGTCACGTACGCCACGTAAAATCTTTTATGTTAGATTCAGCACTCGATCATTTTAACTACACAAACTTATTACTCGATCTTTCATTACAATAATATTGGTATCAAAGTATTTATAACGACAAATCATCGAAGATACGAGGTGATGATATATGTACATGAGTTTAAGAATAGATGATAAAATGACGCATAATCTACTCAATGTTTTGGGTATGCATACACATGTAAACTAACGATACACGAATAGCTAGTCTTTTCGAAAAAAATAAATATAAACATACATGAAACAAACTGAACGATATCAATCGACGACAAGGCCGACTAGTTGCATCTCAATGACCAGATTTTTTTAACTATATTGAACTTAGAAAATACATTATTTATTTTATGATTCTTAATCTCTTACAAAATATCGTTTAAATTTTTGTTCAATTAACAAAAATCTTAAGTACAGTAAGTAGCTGACTGGTCCGCTACTAATATTTCAGACTATCTGACTAATCTCTTAAGAGATTTCTTGTATCAAGTTTTCTTAAATCTAGGCTTAACTTGGTGAAATTGTGGAAAATGATGTGTAACTATTAGGACTATTATCTACTTAAACTTATCTATAATAGTAATGTGTGGTGTTGATATATATAAAGGAGACCCAATGATGCTACAACATGTGTCTACCCATAAGCACACAGCCTAGATGAACCACATTGTGCATTATAAAATTTGAAATTAATTATAAGATAATTAAAAAAAAAAAAAAGATGAAGAAGAAGAAGAAAAAATAATTGAAAGCTTTATAGCGAGGAAGAGGGGGTCCCCTCAAATGCTAATAGACGATGGATCCAAAAGGTAAAGTACATTTACATTACCATTACATCGTTGGGTGCAATTATTCATTTCCATCTATCTCACAACCCTCTTTTGTTCCCTCTCCCCACCTTTACAAAAAAAAAAAAAAAAAAAATTCCATTCATATGTATATATGTCATTTGACCTCTTTTTCTCCTTACTTCATTAATTTGTTTGTTTTTAGTTACAGTATTAAGGTTTTATTCAAATGTTTCTACATCTCCGTATGGTTTATGTTATATTTCAAAGGAATGTTTTATAAAGGAATATATATACCAAGCTTTTAAATCTTACTTTTGATATGATATTTTGGACTTTAAGAGTACATATACAACATATCATCTCCCATCTCTATCAAAAGGACAAACCCCACTTAGTTATATCTCATGATTATTTTATACAGATCACAATTTGTAGTTCCATATACTGTTTTTGGTGCAACGTATGTATGTATGTATAAAAAATGAACAAGACAGCTAAAGAAAATTTCAAAACCTTCCATTAGCTTTTAGGTATATAATGCTAGTTCAGGGAATATTTAAAATTCGAGCAATGCCAAAACAAATAGAAAAAAAGAGTGAGTGATTCAACGTATATTCTTAATACCACACAGCCGCTGAAAAAGAGCAGAAAAGGAGCAACTAAACAGAAACCATAAAACTATATATAATACACACTACTCACACAGATATTACATTTATAAAAATATATTAAAAGATTACAACACACACACTATAAGACGACGTCCAAAAAAAAAACAAAGCGCACCAAAAAACATGACTATAAATAAATAATAAACACACATGGTCTAAATTCCTCAAAACAAAAAAGAAAAGAAATACAATTTAAATTTTAGTTCTTCTCAAAGCTTCTTCTCTCTTCAAGATCACTTGCCTTACGTCTCTCTCTCCCTCTTTCGTTTGTTCTCTCATTTTCATCTCGACATTCTCTGATGATTTTCACAAGAACCAAAGTCTTTAAATTACATATTTTTCTTCTTTAAAAAGAAAAATAAAAAACAAACAAAGAGAATGAAAGAGACAATCAGGTGCTGCATCGCCTGCATACTACCGTGTGGAGCTCTGGACGTGATCCGCATCGTACACTCAAACGGACACGTGGAGGAAATCAGTGGCACGATCACCGCCAGCGAAATAATGATGGCTCACCCGAAGCACGTCCTCAAGAAACCATCTTCTCCGCCGTCCGATCACGAAGGCCGCGATGACGTCATCTCAGCCACGAGGATCGTCGTCGTCCCTCCCGAAGCTGAGCTCCAACGTGGCAAGATTTATTTCCTCATGCCGGCAACTAAATCCGATAAACACGCCGGAGGAAAGATCCGTAGTCGCGAAAAGGGAAACGCAAACGCCGTCAAGAAGCAGCGTTCACAGAATCGCCGGCATCGTGAAGGCGGCGATGAGAAGTCTAATGAGGGAAATAATGATAAAAGTAAAAGTTACGACAAGGATTTATCGCCGTTGGTCTCTGATCGGTACTTGACGGAGATATTGTCGGAGAAAGTCGCGACGCAAAAGGATCGGAGGAAGGGACGCGTCGGCGTTTGGAGGCCGCACTTAGAAAGCATAAGTGAAGATTGAGGGAAATTGCATCGCTTTTTATTTCCAAAAATAGTTTTAATTATTTCACTACTCTTTTTTTTTTCGGCTGCAGTGATTATTATCCATTTTAGAACATTGGTTCATAAAATTTCTTTCATCAACGAAAAAGATTCAAGAGAAAAGTTTTGTCTACTTTGGAATCAAATTTTCTTAAATACAAATCAACCTATTTACTCGGTTTTGACGTTAACAAGAGCTCTATCTACAGTATTTGTTAACTTCGATTTGGGAAATGAAAATCATATAATGGTAATTGTGCTATAGTCTCGGAGATTGTGGAATTGAAGAACAAATGATGGCACATCTTTGGCACGAAACAGCAGAGCAAGTTTAACACATTTTCCAAGTTTTATTCATAGAGAAGTTAGCGATCTACATTTATAAACAAAAACATCAAGCAGCGATACACATAAGAGAGATATACTTATATCTTAGCCACCGGAGGAAGCCAGTAAGGGAGGCTGAAAAGGTCAAATTTCATTCGTGCTTAGGTGCCCTTTTAAGTTGGTCTTCAAAATGACGGATGTTTCTGGTGGCGAGATGGTAAAACACCAAAGATAGGTTCCACCAGATATATATGGAGTTGGGGACTAGACCAGGGCACAAGTAGAACTTTTGGTCTCTCTTGGAATATACATGATATTCGAGCTTTCCAAGAAGGCAAAAGGAGTAACCTTACCAAGTTAGTCCAACGCCAGTCACGGTTTTGGCCTAGTCTCGCAGAAACTAGCATGCTAGCAATTACATTAATCTGATCAAGATTTGGAATTGAAATTGGTTTTGCGACATGCTAGCAATTACATTGTTCTGATCAAGATTTGAAATTTTTGTTTTTGATATCTTCATTTTTCATATGCCAGCTCGAGAAAAGCGTCAAACAGAAAAGCAAGCCAGTGTTTCGATCAGCACTTCTTGTAACAAGCTAATGGATACACCTAGAACCGGAGCAAGTCTATCAATTATCATCAAATCACAACTCAAAAGAAAACCTTGTTTCATATATGAAATTTCCATCAATTACATTTGCTTTTTTTTTGCAAGATCCCAAATTTATTCCGACTAACAAAACTATAACCAATTCCACAATAAATAAAGAGGAAACTGTTTTCGGATCACAGACTTAACTTATTTCAACTCGCTCTCGGATCCATCCCTTGCTGCCAAACGTAGACAAGCTCGTCCCAACCTGTGCTCGCCATTAAACCTTCAACAAGAACACTCATGTCGATCCCAACAGCGAACTCAGTATGATGATCATAACGACTCACCAGAGCATCCTCCACCATGTAGTCCCAAAGGCAGACAGTCATGTCATAGGAGCAAGAAGCAATCATATTCCTCCGATGCGGCGAGAATTTCACTTTCCTCACCGCATATCCATGGCCATTGAGCACAGCCAAAGGAGCCCTGTAACTCCGCACGTCCCATACCTTGATCGTCTTGTCCACTGACGAAGTAGCTAAAATGCAATCGTCGTACTTGTTCCAATCACAGGACAGTATCTCGAAGTCGTGAGCAGGGATGATCATGGTGGATCCAGGTTCTCTGACATCCCAAATCCTCAGGGTACAGTCGCCTGATGCAGAGGCAAACACATCGCCGTGTTTAGGGTTCCAAACCGCTTGGTAAACGCAATACGCGTGTTCCTTGAAAGTCCTGATGCTCGCGGGACGATCCATGGCCCAGAGCTTCACCGTATCGTCCCACGACGCCGTGAGAAACGAATCCCTCCGCGTGGGATTGTAATCTACGGAGTGGACCTCACGCGCGTGCTCCTGGAAAGATCGAATCGGGTTAGAAGGGGGAGGGAGAGCTGTGTCGTAAATCTTCACGGAGCCGTCACCGATGGCGGCGACGAGCACAGAGTCATGAGATTCCGACCAACAGACGTCGTATACTGCGTCGGCTGTATCGAACGCGACGGATTCGGTGACGCCGGGAGCTCCAGGAGAGAGCTCGAGCACGTGGATCCGGCCATTTCCGAGGATCCCGAAGTTCTGAGCAGTGGCGACGGCGAGACGTGACTCGTAGAAGGGACTGAATTTCACTGAGTAGCCGTTGAACGGGGCCTTGAACACCGGCATGGCTTCTCCGGCGAGTATTTGAATCAATCGGAGGCTTGATTTGAATCTTCTCGAGGATTCAATGATCTGATCGGATAACGCCGATTCTGCTCACAGCGAATTTTTATTTTCCAATATTTCCAAATATTTATTTTCACTAATTCTCCGCCTTTCTTATCAGGCCGTTTGGGCCGGAACTCAGCCCAGTCAAATATTCTCGAGGCCTCGTGAGACGGTGTCGTTTAGGTTTTCGAGTTAGGGTTTTTTGGGGTTTGGTTCTCACGGAGAAGCTTCATCGTCTCTTTCTATCAATTTCTTCGTTTCTGAGACAGAGTGGGAGAGAAATTATATTTTTGAGAGGAGAAGTTAATATTTCGAGCTAGTTTCAATGGAAGAGATCACGGAAGGAGTGAACAACATGAGCTTGGCCGTTGATAACCAGAAGAAGAATCGGATTCAGGTTTCCAACACTAAGAAACCACTGTTCTTCTACGTCAATCTCGCCAAGGTATAAAGCCCCTTGAAATCGATCTCTGGGAAATTTTGTTTGAGCTTGAAAATCTATGGATTCGAACCGTTGCTGTTGATTTCTCTATTCCTGTTATTGTTCATCTGAGTTTTTATCTATGGTGTTCGTACGGTCTATATATACTATGATCTTGTGCTACTAGTTAAATTGAAATTATTCTATCTTGTACAGACTTTTTATGATTTGTTTCTGTAAATGGTAACATTTGAAACTGTTTATTGGTGGTTGCTCTGTGTTGTTATGTGATTCTCTCTTGTATACTGGATTTATGAATGTTTACTCCTTAGATTCATGAAGCTTTTTTAGCTATTTAGATTTGGTTAAACGTGTTTATGTTGTTGGACCTTCTTTGGTTGTTCACAGAGGTACATGCAGCAGTACACCGATGTCGAATTATCTGCACTCGGAATGGGTAATGTTATTTGCTTCTCTCTTTTTATGATCCTGTGTATATATATCAAAATCTAATGAATGGTTATAAGCAATGTAACTGAGTTCATTAAATTCGAAGTTTCCACAATGGAAAATTTCATTTATTGTCATGAGATTTAGAATCTTCGTGATCTTTACCTTGTCTTATACGACGAGCTTTCTTTTATTGGAAGAGATATTTCTCGGGTTTCTCATCAAAGATTAATTGTGCAGCTATTGCTACTGTTGTCACCGTCGCTGAGATATTGAAGAACAATGGCTTTGCTGTTGAAAAGAGTAAGATCTTGTCAAATCTCGAATGAGCAAACGTTATCACATACTTTGAAAGATTCAGTGTGACCAAAGTTTTGCTTATATGGAAAAATTGTTTCTTCTTAACAGAGATCATGACCTCGACCGTGGATATCAAAGACGATTCAAGGGGACGTCCTGTGCAGAAAGCCAAGGTATAGTTTCAAATGATATTGTTTGGAAAAATCAAGATTCATTCAATGATTTTTCTGCTGCGTTGTTAGCTAATTATGTGGCTGCTTCACGACTTGTAGATTGAGATAACGCTCGCCAAGTCTGAGAAGTTTGATGAATTGATGGCTGCAGCCAATGAAGACAAGGAAGCTGCAGAAGCTCAAGAGCAGAGCTGAAATCTTTTTTTATGTTTTTCTGTCTGACGATCTGATTTCTTCGTTGCCTCTCCTCTCTCTGTTTAATGTTAAAACACTTTGATTTGTTTTATTTCGTTAATTTTTGGCTCACTTTTGAATGTTATCTTGGATTGTGTCTTCTCTCTTTACCTGTGAACGGTTTTATTTGAGGATCGTAGGTGTAGAAAAAGATGGCTTCGTTGCATAACATTTTCGAATATATATATCAGATTCGAAACCTTACTAGTACAGAGCAAAAAGATTTTTAAAATGTAAAATAATTATTTTGAAAGATATGGAATGTGGTGATTCTGGTCAAATGAAAAATGTTACTGATGCATTTGTAAACAGTATGGGATGATACCGCTTATGCACGAATGGGACAAATTACCGTCTAATCTAATGATTGAACAAAAATGTAAGCCACATTGATCAACATATATGGATCCATATGTGACATCATGGGTTGTGGCTGAAACAAAATTTTAAATTCTTTTAGTCAAACACTAAAACGTTACCATACTAGAAGAAAGATAAATAAGAAATTTTGTTAATTCATTCAATTATTCTTAACTGACTCAAAACAATCCATGATATAGTTTATAGAACTATTTGGTTGAAATTATGGATTGAGTTGGTCCGCCAAATAAATATTTGCTTTCCATCGTTCTCTAATGTGTTGGTCCACACCTTAAATTATTCCACAGAAATGCAAGTAAAAAAGTCAGAAAAGTAGGCATGACCACGGTTACGGTTAATGCGGTTAAGGTTATTTAACCGCCAGTTACGGTTACAATTTTTTTTAACCGTAACCTTAACCGTCTAATATACGGTTATAACGGTTACGGTTAAAACGGTTACGGTTAAATACGATTCAGTTAATACGATTATGGTTAAATACGGTTATAATTATTTGATGAATATAAAATAATTAATATCATTATTTATAATTAAGTAACTAAATATTTTTATAAAAAAAGAATAATCAAAAATAAAGATTAATTATTTTAATTATTTTAAAAATTTATAAATAATTTAAATTACAATAAATAAATATATATATAAAAAATAATTTATTAATTTGTTGAAAAATACTTCAAAATTACGATGGCACAATCAATTGCAAATTTGCATGACATCCACATTTGACGTCATGAATGCACGATTTTATTTGTCAATTCTTATTTATTTTATTTAAATTGTTGTTAAATATTAATTATACAAAACTAATTATTTATATATTTAATTATATTTAAACGGTTACGGTTAAGGTTTTAACCTTACGGTTAACCGACGGTTTTGATTCGGTAACGGTTAATTAACGGTTACGGTTAATAATTTTTTTAACCATAACTAATATATTTTTACGGTTAACGGTTACGGTTTTTAACCGTTATATACGGTTACGGTCCGGTTACGGTTTAAAAACGATACGGTTACGGTCCGAAATACGGTTACGGTTTAATTTTGGTCATGCCTACAGAAAAGCCTCATAATTGTATAATTATTTAATAATTAGTTATACGGTGCTCAGTAGTGCTCAGTTTTAATAAATCTGTATATATTTTTGTAACTTGAAACTAAACTAGAATAGGATTGTTTCCTCTATAGCGAAACTGCAAAAAACAAAAATTAAAAAAGTCGAGTCACATTTTCTTCCAATGCAGATTCAGAATTCATAAACAAAAACTTGGATTGCAAGATTTTGCAAAATAATATTATAAAAAAAAAAACTAATCAATTTTGTTATGAATCGAATGAATTGTGTTGTATTATTGCTGAGACCAATGGTCTATATTTATAGTGATTACACAAAGGAGAGAAAAGGAAATAGTCTTTTTACTACTCATACATGAAATAGGAAAACTTCTACTAATCCTATTAGGAAAAGGAAATCCTATCTCTAATGGGACTTGGTCTTCACGCCGAGACTAGGCCACGTATTGGGCCTTATGGGCTGAGCCGGTTATGGACATCCAAACTTTAATGGTTTATAACACTCCCCCTTGGATGACATAACCGTATGTGATGATGATGGGATCTCAGTAATACGCTTGGGGAATGCTGCCTCATTAAAACCTTACCAAGAAAAACTCAGTGGGACAAAACCTTAGTGAAGGAAAAAGAGTACAGCACGTATTACTCCCCCTGAAATGAACATCACTGAAGGTCCTTCAATCGGCGCATGCCAATCTGATGCATAAGCTTCTTGAGCGTGGAGGTTGGAAACGACTTTGTGAAGAGGTCGGCTGAGTTGTCACTTGAGCGGACTTGGAGCACCTGGAGTTCAACGGCCTTCTGTAGGTCGTGAGTGAAAAAGAACTTTTGCAATATGTGCTTCGTCCGATCTCCTTTAATGTATCCATCCTTCAACTGAGCTATGCATGCGGCATTGACTTCGTACATGCTGGTCGGTTCTTCTTTCCCTTCTGTCATCCCACAATCCCGTTTGAGACCGACCGTTGTGTGGATCCGAAAGGTAACCTGCATCAGCAAAACCAACTAATCCTTCTTTGTTAAGGTTAGTATAAAATAGACTCATGTCTTTCGTCCCTTTCAGGTAACGAAATATGTGTTTGATCCCATTCCAGTGCCTCTGGGTCGGACAAGAACTGAATCTTTAAAGGAGGTTCACGGCAAAGCATATGTCCGGCCTAGTGTGACTAGCCAAGTACATTAACGCTCCTATAGCACTGAGATATGGCACTTCGGGACCAAGGACCTTTTCGTCCTTCTTTACTGGACCGAATGGATCGTTGTCCAGGCCAAGGCTTCTCACCATCATTGGGCTAGTCAGTGGGTAAGCCTGGTCCATATTAAATCGCTTGAGTACCTTTTCGCGATAATTACGAATCCCTTATCGAATTTCTTTATGAATATGCATGGGATCGTCTTTATAGCCCTCTTTCACTAAGTACTCGCTTAGTCTATTGTTTCAATCCATAGAGCGATTTATTCAGCTTAATACAATGCTGGTCTCGAGAACTTCTTTTATCTTTCAGCTCAATTTCGTTATCCAGTGGACCATAGGCTGCTTACTATATCAATTTGATTTCTTTCTTATGTGTCCAGACATCATAAACTTTCGAGTTTGTAGCAGCACCCACCACATTTGGAGTATATCTCCTTATAATTTATTCCTTAGTCTCTGTGAGTATCCTTATGTAACCAAGCTATCTCGAAATGCTTGTAAAACATGAACACTTTAGATCATGTGGTCTCACGATTTTCTTTTCTTCACAGGACTTATTTATCCACTGGTTTAATCATCTGATGGCGTTTTCTTATGTGGTCAATACGCCTGCCACTTTCATAATCCCACGTTTCCTTTTATCTTATGAATGCATTCTTATTCGTGGGTTCTGATCCTCGCTTGTTTCTTTATTGTTCAAGTGCTACTATCTTGTACGCGCTTTCTTATACATTTTGGTGTTAACACTCTTATGTAGTTCCTATTTTGATCCAGACATGATTTGATCGATCTGAGATTTCATAATCCAGGACCTTTATTACCTTGCAGCTTGGCGTCCCAAGCTACATGGTTTGGTACCTTAGATGTTCAGCTGGCCAGCCTTTATATCTCTATGTCTGGTCTGGTTTCCTTAATAAACCCGGATTTATATTATGCACCCTTTTCCGCGGTTTCTTATCTTATGGAACTTATGGGTCTATCTTGTATAGACTCCGTAGCAACTTGATTGTGTCTCTAAGACATCAATTTCGTGGTGCTTAAGCTGATATGACTTAGTCATTCTTTTCTTTTCGGGTCAATGTGTCTGGCATCTGATTATGCTAGCTTTATATGATCTTTGTATTTGGACGTCCTTAAATCTTTATCTAGTCCGAGGATCTTGCCAAGACACCGATGGTTGATACCATTTCATTTCTCTTATCAGCTTATTACGTTTCTCCTTATAATGTTGGATATTCGGATTCACTTAAAAACTCATGTAATCCGTGTTCCTTGGCCACTAAATAGATCACCCATATTTGGCTCAAAGGTTTCTTTAAAATTCGTAGGAGAAACATTTCTTATCCAACATATATATATTCCCAATCTCCAATCTCCTTATGAGATTCCATCTTAGACGGCACATATGTATGTGGTGGTTTTATTCAAAATCTCTTAAGATGGTATATGTCTGGCTCATGACCCGTATTCAATCTGAGATGGGAATATCTATGCTCACTTATATGGCCTGATGCATATTGATCTTATATACATGTAAAACTTGTGATGTCTCCAAGCTGATAAACTTTAGGGTCTAAACCTTATAGGTAATGACTTTTCTTTATAAAATTCGGCCGAGTCTTATTATGATCATCGAATTTGTAGTATAGTCATGGACCACGGGTTTGTCCTCACTCCCCCTCATGAATATACTATAATTTCGTGATGCTTGAGACAATAAATCTGATGAGTTTCCCTTGTGCACATGTAACACAACGTGAGACTCTATGGGATAACTCTTTGTGCCGTTTTCATGATCAATCTTTGCATCAAGTTTTGGACTTGGATGGCTAGTCCAGTCATGCCATATAGTGTAAATTTCGTGGGGTATACCAATTGTGGTTACCATGGCTTTTGCCTCTATCATACTGATCTTTGGCATAGTCTAGATCAGTAGAGTATAGTCTCGACCATTTTCTTTTGATGCCTTAGGCGATCTTAAGGAATTTTCATTTCCTTTTGCCCATTGTTTCTATTTGGAAACCATTCTTATAACTCAATGGGCTTTGTATGGGTGAGAAATTCATGCCCTTTTAGGCAATGCCTTTTGGTCGAGATTTTATACTTGCAATAAAACAAGCAATAGAACATTCATATTATCAAGCAAGAAACAAACAAGATAATAGCAATAAAATAAACTCAAAGTAGTTTAATGCCAAACAAATCCAAAGACATAAAACCAAAGCAAAGTAAACATAAAAGCAACAAAGCAAATAGAACTCAAAGTCTAAAATCATTTTAAGCAATCGGAAGTCTCATGTTCATTTTAGTCAACTTTTGAACTGCCCTCACAGTCCGAGGCTTCCTCCTCATCGTATGTTTGAGGAGTCTCCATCTCACTGCGTCTTTTTATCAGTTCATCAAATCTACTGATAATTTCTTTTGTCCTCTGTCCTCTTCTGAGGTAATGAAATAGGTCATTATAGTTTGTGAAACTTTTGGCCTTAAGTGATAAAATCAATTCCTTTGAATGGAATGTAGAGATGGTCTTTTGTAAAAGATCCTCATCTGTTACCACTTCGCCACATAGCTGTAGGCCATGGACGATTTTCATTAGGACAGAGTTGTATTCATCCGCGGATTCAAAATCCCGGAAACCGAGAGTCTCCCATCCTTCCATGGAGTTTCGCCACAGTACCATTGAATACCTTTCACCCAACTTTGTCCAAAGAACAAAAGGGTCCTTAACATCTTGGTACTGGTCTCTCAGTTCTTCAGTGAGATGGAAGCGCATAATTGTTATGGCTCTTTGCCTTTGGCTTTCTAATTCATGATTGCCATATGTGATGCATCTTCCGAGTCCCCTAGTTTGCAGAGCGTATCTAGTGCTCATTGCCCATTCTAGGATATCATCTCCGGAGAGACTTAGGACCGGGTAATCTGAGTTGTTAACTTCAGACATCTGAAAATATGCATCAACCTTCTCTTAGGGCTTTTAATAAAAATCAAGGCCTTAGAATGATGGCCGATTTATGCATCCGATTTTATGCAATTATAGTTTCCAATTCTAATTTTAATTCTAACAAGGAATTTTATATGATAAAGGAAACAAGAAAATCCAAATTCTAAATAAGGTAATTTCTTATCTGCGATTTTCTATGTGATCAAACAAAAAGGAAACTTTCCTAAAAAGGAAAAACAATCCTAAAAAGAAAACTATGGTTTTCGGTTTTGGCTAACAAATTCCAATGGTCCGAAAATTTTCTTTCTTTCTATTCCTATTTCAATTAGAATTTCTAGTTCAATTAGGATTTAGCCAAGCAATACGCAATACACAAAAAAAACGTTTTAGGGTTTTCCTATTTGGGATAGGATTAGGGTTTATGCGATTTTAACAAAACAAGTAATCAACACATGAATTCGATTCTAAAAAAGTAATCTTATCATGCGGTTTTTAAAACATTAAACAAGCTAGGGAAAACGGTTTTAAATCAAGCAAGCAAGTTCATCAAACAATCCGAGTTTTAGGGTTTCATATGCTTAGGTCCAATTCGATTTTTAGGTTTTAAGAAATCAAACAAGTTTAAACAATCAAACCGAATTTTAGGTTTTATCTTTAGTTTAGATTCAATTCAATTCAAGTTCTCAAAAGATCAAACAAGTTTATAAGAGAATCGGTTTTAGGGTTTAGGTTTATTAAGATTCAATTCGATTTTCTTTGTTCTTAGTTTAGGGTTTTACCTTGATCTCCTTTTGGGGTTGAATTGGTATGGACCGGGAGCTAATAGACCTCGGTAAAAACTCACGCTTGGATTGCTCGGTTACTTGGCGTCGGATCAGCTTCGGACGGATCGAGTTGAGCGGCTGCTAGGGTTTGCGCGGCTACTCGTCGAACTGCTGCGGCTACTCGGGTTTTGAACTCGCGGTTGTTCGGCTTGAGGACGCGCGGCTATGGACGTTCGTAAGCTAGGGATCGTCGGCTTCTACTCGGGGTAGGATCGCTCGGTCGGATCGCGGCGAACAGCTGCTGCGTGTTTCGGGAATGATCGCGCGGCTACTAGGGTTTCTCCGGGTTGAGAAAACGCGGCTCTCGGAAGTTCGGATCGAGCGGCTGCGGGTTAACGGCGGACGGCGGCTTTTAGGGTTTTTATATTTTTTTTTTTCGGTGGCTAGGGTTTAGAGCAAGCTCGTGCTGATAACGTGTTATGAATCGAATGAATTGTGTTGTATTATTGCTGAGACCAATGGTCTATATTTATAGTGATTACACAAAGGAGAGAAAAGGAAATAGTCCTTTTACTACTCATGCATGAAATAGGAAAACTTTTACTAATTCTATTAGGAAAAGGAAATCCTATCTCTAATGAGACTTGGTCTTCACGCCAAGACTAGGCCACGTATTGGGCCTTATGGGCTGAGCCGGTTATGGACATCCAAACCTCAATGGTTTATAACAAATTTCCAATTTTGTTTGATTTATAAGCTGAAGCTGTTCGGTTTGGTTCGGTTAAGTTTCATTAAATAACCCACATATGTATTAATGTAGATAGAGGTTGACCAAATAGTACAGAGTAAATGAGAGCAGCATGATAGTAAAGGCGAAGAAGAAGAGTAGCAACTGTCCAAACCCCAAATGCACTTCAAATCATCTCGTGACTAAAACCTCTCCTCCTCTCCCACGAGTCCCATCTTCGTCTCCTTCATCTTCACGGCACATTCTCAAAAAGCTTACCTCCTCTCTCTCTCTCTCTCTCTCTCTCTCTGTTACGCTTACTCAAGTCTCAGGACTCTTTTAAGTCTCGAGCCTCTTCTTCCTCTCTCCTCTCTCGGCGTGGACAACGATTACTTCAAGCAGACTCCGACGATTCTCTCAAGTTAGTTTCTATTCCACTCTTCCTTCTTCCGATCTGTGCTTTTCTTTCCGGAAACATTGATCTCGAACCTTATAGCTCCATAAGAGTCTACGATTTTCGCTTTTGATTGTGGAATGAATTAAATTAGTTGATTATCGATTGGATTTTCTTTTTTTCCGGAGAGTTGATTTCGCCGTAGATTATCTCAACTATGCATTTCACTCTTGACACATGGTTCTTCGTTCCTGGAGTAGAGATTCAATCCATGGAGAGTTTCTATACTTAGTTACATCGATTATCACAATCTTCAAATTCTGGGTTTCGTGCTACTTTTAACCGCGAGAAACCCTTGCCATGATTGATATCACGGGTCTGAAATTGAGTTGGATATGATTATGTATGTGATATTATGACTAGATTCCAAATATTTAATCGCCCAATTTCGTTAGCGGTGTACGTATTTATTATATTAAATTGAAGTTTCTAGTAGAGAAAAAAGCTCACGCACAGGTCTTTTCTTTTTGTTTGTATCTTACCTTCTTCAAATAATCCACGAGAGAGAGAGAGATACAATCTATATGATTATTGTATGGTTTTTGTATGGATAGAATCCAGATTACTGAAAACTATTCTGTTTGAATTTTTTCTTACAGATCTGTTCTAGAGAAGTGGAATATCTCAAAAAGCCTTTTTATCCCATCTGTTTCATTAATGAGTTTCATAGGTCTGTGAGCAACTTCCTTTCAGTTCCCATGGCGGAGAGGAAACTGAACTTCAACGCACCTTTTCTTTCAACGAGGCGGATGCAGAAGACAGCAGTCTCTGTGCGCAGAAACAAGACAAATAACTTCACTGATGATTCTTCTGTTCCAGTTCTTGTCCCAGAGATGATGGGTTTAGATCAGGTTACTGAAGCTGGCTCTGTTCCTTTCACGTGGGAGCAAGCTCCTGGGAGACTAAAAGGACATGATTTCAGACCTCAGGAAGTCTGTGATTCGACGCAGGAAGTCTTCACACCATGTCTTCCACCGGGGAAAGTGGCGGATATCCTAAAGTGTCCTGTGGAGAAAGCCATCGATGGAAACATGACAAGATTGCAGAGTTCAAAGTGTAAGCGGGTTGAAGAAGAATCAGAGGATGGAGATGATGTGTTTTCTGATGCCCGCGATACACTCTCTCCAAAGGACTCGTTCTCTATAAACCGCAGCGTAAGTGGTGTGAGTGGATATGGTGCTGTTGAGACGAAGAAACCACCGACGACTCTGCCTGAGGATCGTCAGTCTCGGGATTTCATGATGAATCGTTTTTTACCAGCTGCCAAAGCAATGACTGTGGAGCAGCCTCATTATGCTTCGAATCGGAAACCATCAAGTTTTATGTCTGAGCCAACGATACAGGTGAGAGATTTAGTACCCGAGGAGAAGCGACAAACTCCTAACAAGTATGTCGAGTCTATAGTCCCACCTTATTATTACCAACAAGACATAGATGATGATGAAGAGAGCGAGGAGGAGGAGGAGGATGATGAAGATGATGAAGTTTCTGTGTACGCAAAGAGAGGTTGTGGGATGTTGCCACAATTGTGCTTTAAAGAATCTCTAGGAATGCTGAACACAGTGCCTGCTTTTAAAGCCAAGCACAGCTCTCCGATAACATCCCCAAGCCATGATCAAGTGAAGGCAAGCAAGGTTGCTCAACTCAAATCTCGGTTCCAATCTGTTAAAAAGGTTCCAGCTTTAGACTCCTCCCCCTTCAACTTCTATTAGCTTCTTATAGATTTTGATTAGACACTCGTTGACTATATTACCTTTTGTACATTTTCCAGCTGGCTCTTGATTCAGTTTCTAAGCAAAAGCTGGGTGGCAAAGTTGTTCATCCAAGCGTTGGGAAGAAGTTCAACTCTAAATCAAACCTGACTTCTGCTGCAAATAGGTCTTCATCTCCTTACAGACACACTAGATGTATGTCGCCTTATCGCAGTGCAGGCAACAGTTCTCCCTTTCACACCGCGTGTTACCCTGACACTCGTAAGGAAACCGAGAACCTGAGAGCTAACAGGTTGAACAAGCATATTAGAAACATAAGCAGGTCCCAGGAACTACTCTACCCAAAAAGCAACGGTTCGAGCAGCTCTTCTCTCTTGGAGAAGACAGTATGTGTCGACACCGAGAATTCTCCCATGACCAACGATCAGCAAAACTCAAATGTCATGATCATTCGAAACGAAGCAGACACGGCAGGAAACAAACCAAATGCCAATCTCGAGCGTGAAGCTTTTGTAAATACAAGTGGCGAAATGGTGAAGGGAGATGAGTTAGGAGAGATCAATAGTGGTCCTGATCGGTCTCGTCTTGCACCACCGTCGCCCAAAAAGCCTTCTGAATCTTGGCTTCTGCACAATCTGCCTTCAGTAAC
Source organism: Alliaria petiolata (assembly GCA_020283515.1). Classification (NCBI taxonomy): domain Eukaryota; kingdom Viridiplantae; phylum Streptophyta; class Magnoliopsida; order Brassicales; family Brassicaceae; genus Alliaria; species Alliaria petiolata. Next base: position 61,079,083 of record JAHZTW010000001.1, read on the forward strand.
CTCTCAGATTTCTTCACGTAGATACTCGTTCCGTCCACAAAAGCAGGATGTTAAAGAAAACTCCAGGAATGTTACCAAGTGGGAGACAATTGTTAAGACTTCCAACATGCACAGAGATCATATTCGATATTCCGAAGTAAGCATTTCATGTTTTCACATTAAGAATACGCAAGCAAGAATAAGCATAAGCTATATATATATATATATATGACCTCATCTTTTGCAGGAACTGGTTGCTCATACATCTCTTCAATGAGAGCTTGAAGCTTCTCGAGATGTGACCTCCCCAAGATTGATCAGGTTTATAAACAATAGCAGAATAATCTCTCTTTTTTTCTTTGCATATGATGAAAAATGTCACAAAGATTACTACAAAACTTTACATGTAAATTTATATAAATATCCAGTTTTATGAAAGCTCATGGAGTATATAGCACACATATTATAGCTTAGGATGCACAAAACAGTTAAATAAGGGAAGGCCGAGAAAGAATTTCCATTAAGCTCGTCTCTTGTTTTACATGTACAGACAGATTATATGAGCAATCAACGAAAAACTGGCCTTATAATAACCAGCAAAAACCGACTAATTACTCCATATCTCACTCCTCTTTTGCATCTTTTTCTTCTCTCAGCTTCCTATCACTCACATTACAATAACACTTACATATATATATACACACACTGGGAGATTCCGGAGATATCTTAGATTACGAGATTACGGAGACCTTTAACGCACCATCATCACAGATATCCCAACATAAACATAGAACAAGAATAATGAATAAAAGTCAATAGTAATAATCTTGATTCTTGGATTCTCCTTCTCAGCCTTCCTCGTTTCACTATTCAGTATCAGATGGCAAATACAATGCTTCTTCTACTACAACTTCTTCTTCTTCTTCTTCTTCTGCTGCTCGGTCGTGCATTAGTTTCTCTAGCTCCGGTCTGAGTTCCTTGTTGCAGAACTCTTCATACTCTTCTCTGTTTCCTCCTTTCTTCTTCACCTCCACCACCACAAGAGATGGCGTCAGCTCAAATATCTCAGCTCCAATTGTCAACGGTCCGTCTGCTCCTTCTCTACAACCTTCTAATCTCAAACTCCATTCCTTCTTCCTCACCGTAAAGCTAACAACTTTCGCAATCTCCTCCAGTTTCGATATGATCTTTGAAACAGGAGCACCTGACAGAAACCTCGTCCCTTCTCCTCCTTCCTCAAACAAACCAGACAGATCAAACCCGGAAGAGAAAGATATAATGTCGAACGCGTTTAAGCTCATGGGTCTAGGCATTGACCCGAACCGCTTCACATCGAATTCCGCATCGCTCTCTGAAACCGTCGAAGACCGACCAGATGAACATGACTCTTCCTCATCATCCTCATCTTCTCTGCATAACTTATCGTCTTCGATGTAGAATTTCACATGTTTGAATCCTTTCTTGAACCATCTATTCTTCATGATCTCCGGTATCGTAATCCGAGTATCCGGGTTCGTGTCAAGAAGCCGAGTCAATAGCCGAACAAGATCCGACGAAAACCAACGAGGACACCGAAACTCCCCTTTGTAAATCTTCTTGTACATAGCCATGATGTTCTTGTCGTAAAACGGAATGTGACCAGCCATCAAAACGAACAAGATCACTCCACAAGACCAAACATCGGCTTTCGCTGCATCGTACCCTTTCCGAGTCAAAACCTCCGGCGCAAGATAAGCAGGAGTCCCGCAGAACGTGTGGCAAAGCCCGTCTTGCCGGAGCTGCTCAGCCACCGCGCTGAGACCAAAGTCGGAGACTTTAAGGTTCCCTTTATCGTCCAAAAGCAGATTCTCCGGTTTGAGGTCACGGTGGTAAACTCCGCGTCCGTGGCAGAACAAGACAGAGGAGATCAGCTGCTGGAAATATCTCCGAGCTGTTTCCTCCGGCAATCTACCTTTAGCCACCGTGTTGAATAACTCCCCGCCTCGAACGTACTCCATCACGAAGTAAATCTTCGTCTTCGTCGCCATAACCTCGAAAAGATGCACGATGTAAGGGTGAAGGACACGGCGAAGGATCGAGATCTCCCGTTTGATGTGAGCAACCAAACCGCTCTTCATAATCTTCTCCTTGTCGATGACTTTAATGGCGACATTTTCTCCAGATTTAATGTTTTGAGCTAAATAGACCTTAGCAAAGGTTCCGTGCCCGAGAAGCTTCCCTAGCTCGTACTTACCCATGAGAATAGAGTTTCGAGGGCTCCTAGGGCTCATCGGACTCTGCGGGCTAATGTTTCCATCTTTGTCTGTGTCTTTGATACCGATCCGGCCAAGAAGATCCGTCACGTATTGCAGCGCATACGGCTTTTGCGGCAGTGGTGGTGGTGGTGACTGAGGCGGCTCTGGGACGACGGTGGTGACCACCAGTAGTGGTGGAGCCAAGGCTTGAGCCATCCGTGACTAAAGAAGTTTTTGATTGGTTTGTGGGTGTTTTTTTTGTATTTGGGAGTTTTGGTTGGTTTGTTTCTTCCGTTTGAGTGTTTCTTGTTTGGTTGGTTAAGCCAAACGTGAAAACGACCAACAAGCGAAAAGAAACAGAACGAAAATAAAATAGAGTTTGGTTGTTTTGGCCGGTTGTTAATGTTGGCCTACTTCACCTAATTTTGTCTTGTTTTATAACGGTTTTGGTTTCAATTATTTAATATACGCGCTTGCTAATTTGAAATGGTCTAATCGTATTTATTGGAACATCTAATATTATCATCAATTGACGTCGAATTTATCATGACACCATTGTTTTTGCCAGCACATTTACACGTGTTATATTGGCCTCTTATATATCCAATAAAGAAAGCATCAAGATTTTCCGTTATATAAATAAACTGTTGTTGACAAAAAGAAAGGAATAATAATAGGTTAATTTGAGATGTCCAGCTCTTTGTCATGTGAGTACGTCATGTGTAATTCATTTTGTCTCCAAGTCCAGACAAATATTGTCTTTTTGCGTTATTCAAATATTGGCTTGTTGTTTTGTACCAACTTTCCAAAAATATTGAAATGGGATTGGAGTGTGTGTGTAACGCTTTTATTATTTAATATTTCACTAGGTTGCATACATCAAAAAATACCTGAAACAACAAAACTCAATAACTTTAACTAGAGATAAGGATCATGCAATATAAACAAATATTTGAAACATCAACGATTCAACATGAGAAGGAAAATTAATATACGATAGTCCCACAAAATTTTACAACGTACCATGTGTATAGTTTGCCAATCAACATCCTATTTGCAACGAAAATTGGGTTTTGTGATTTCCCTCTATGATATTTTTAGTTTTATAATTTACTCATGAGTGCCAGATAATAGCTTTAACTTATCAGCACTATATAGAGGATCTGACTGATCAGCAGATCACGGATTCATTGATCGACCATCGCACGACACGGTCACGCTTTACTGGATTTGGACTTCCTTTTTTTTCCTATTCGCCATCCTACTTTTTGGCTTATCTTATCCTTTGAAAGTCGCCTTGTCTATAATATTAACGATATGAAATTAGAAATCTACGAATAGTATTTGTGGGTACCAACCTGTTGCTGAGTTGGTGCTTACGTGAGTTCGTGGACTCCACTTTGCCGACCAAATCCAAGTTCTATTTGTTCTACTTAACTTAAGTTCTTTCTAATAATATTATTTCCTAATCATTTTACAAAAAATTATTTAGCTATTATATATACAAAATTTTCGTGGTCACGAAATGACTTCAGCATTTTCCGAAATACTTTCTAAATATTATTCTTAGTTGTTATGTTTTCATTTTATATATCGAAGTTTTCTTTTCGACATTGATAACAAAAAATGTGACAACAAATTTTGTTAAAGGGATATACGGTCACATTAGTTTTAGTTTTAATGAAATATAAACTAATCAGTTGAAAATTCTTCTAGTACTAGTCCAGACTCAACTATTACGACAACGTAACTAATATATGGCCATCGGGACTTTGCCACCAAAACTTCGGTTTTATAACCAATAGTTGTTGAGTATTTGGAGCATTTAGATGTTAGGAGTACAAAAGAAAGATATATAAAGATTATATGTTTGAAGTCGACAAACAAAACATTGATCGGATAGAAGTAAAACTGGCTCTTGTTGATTATTAGCTTATGTATATGGTTTAATGTCTCAAATTAACACCCTCCTTGAAGTTCCAATTATTTAACCCTATCCGTAAGCACAAGGAAGAACACATAAGCAACGTCTACAAAGTCAATATATATACTCTAACCGACTGTTTAACAGTTTTTAAGAAATGGGTAGAAAGAACTTTCTAGGCGTGACAATATCATGACTTTAGTGAGTTTGATTGAGATTAAATTAAATCAAAGAGGCTTTATTAATTAATTAGTTTAATAAAAAGGTTCAAGTGCTTTTATAATTTGTGTGGCTTTTCATAAAAGCGATGGAGCTTATATATATGACACGACTGTTCATAATTTTCTCTGTTAGTATATTGTTATCCAATCCATTACCATTTTGAAACGAACCACATCTTAAAAAATATGATATTTTTTCTCATATTTTATTGTGCTTAAAGATCATAAACTAATATGTGGTACTGGTACACATTTAGTAAGATTAATTATATTATTTTTATTGCATTCTAAAGTTATAATGAGTTCCCATAAAAAAATATACCCTGCCGATTTCCCATTTTTTAAAAAAGCGAGTTATTTCAAAGTGCAAGCACGACCAACTTTGAACTACATTCGTTTCATCGTATGTTTTTTTTTTTTTTTGGGTAAAATGTTTCATCGTATGTTTTTTTTTTTTTTTTTTTTTTTTTGTAACTGTGTTTCATCGTATGTTGTTATAAGGTAGAGCTGATATATATGTATCAACTATCACTTATTAGAACATCAACATAAACTTAGACTTACATTGAAGGAATAATATTCCTAATGGAATAAGATATGAAGATCACGTTGTATCGCATTACATTTATCTTGAATTTGTAATGTGTTCATCTTTCTTTTCTTTTTTGTTCTTTTTTTGATGATGATCTCTATATTCATATACGGCGTGTTTACACTTTTCATAAACTCAAACCTTTCGTAATGGTTACTAGACTAGTCGAAATTATTCACAATACATAGATGTAGTATAACCCAATTATAGACTATCTTAAGAGTTATAGTCTATAGACAAACTAATCATGCATCGTAAAAGTAATGAACGGTTTAAAAAACAAGATATTTTTAAATTTAGATTGTCTAGAAAGTAGAGACAACAGAGATTTGTTTCCGGATTTATGACAATAGATTCAATGAAATTTTCCCACTCATATGGAACTATTGCTATTCATGATAATTGTTACTAATTGGGCCTTTAAATCTCATAAATAATTAATCGAAATCCAATAAGTAATGGGTTGTCACACCTATAAGGCTAATATAGTGAACCCAATTCGTATAATAGTCTTAACACATAAAACTACGTCGTTTTTTAAAGACATATCAGACCCATTGGGTTAGTGGGTTCTGATGCGATGGATCTAAGTTTCGGGTTGCAATTCAAATTGGCAACAATTTTGGAAGAACCCTAAATCAGCAATTTCCATTTCAATCTGTTCTTGTAATCGGATTCGAATTCCGGTACTCATAGTCTCGAATAGATCCGAGCGAATTCTTATGGCTCCAAAGAAGAAGCACTCTGAAGGAATCGCTTTACTGTCCGTTTACAGTGATGAGGATGACGAAGAGATGGAAGACGCCGAGGAAGAGGAAGAAGAAGAAGAAGAGCAGAGAAATCAGGAAGAAGGTGAACGAATGATTGACGAGGATCAGCTAGAAGAAGCTAGTTTCATGGATGAAGAGAGAGGAAGAGGAGAAGATTCTAGGACGCCTAAGGTCCCTGATGGTGGAGCTTCTAGCGCTCACGCGACGCCTAGGTCACTCGACAACGACGAATCATCGAGACCCGATTGGGCAAGTCGAATGATTGATGAGTCTGGGATTGCGGATGGTGAGAGAGCTGATGATGCGTCAGGGGAAACCACTGATACGTTGTTGGATCAGTTTCTACCGCCGCCACCAAGAGAGAAGTGCTCGGAGGAGCTTCAAGTAAGTTCCCTATTGATGCTTCAATGTTCTAATCTTGAAAAAATCAAGTTAATGTTTTTGCGTTTTGGGTCGATTTGCAATAATATTTGCACTAGTTTGAAAGGTTTTTATACTGAACTGAATTATCGCTTGAAGAGGGTTATAGACATGAATGTAGGCAAGAACGCTTTAGTGTGTTGTTTGGATCTCTTAGCTCTGATTAGTTTGTGATTCAGTTAGAACTTGGTGTGATACATTTTTTGGGATTTTACTTAACAAAGTTTGTCTATTTTCTTGGATGTGATTGCAGAGGAAAATAGATAAGTTTCTGAGCTTGAAAAAGATGGGGAAGAGTTTTAATAATGAAGTGCGGAATAGAAAGGAATACAGGAATCCAGACTTCTTGTTGCATGCAGTGAGTTATCAAGATATTGATCAGACCGGTTCTTGCTTCAGTAAAGATGTTTTCGACCCCAATGGATATGACCCAAGTGACTTCTGTGATGCAATAGGTAACTCCATTCTTCTAATGGGTTCTTCCTTTCCTTTTTTGTTTTATTGCAAGAGGAATAAGAGCAAGCTTGCATTTATTTCTTTTGTTCTTACACTCCTTGAAGACTCTCGTCTCAATCAGAAGCACGTTTGATTTGATATCTATTTCCATGTTTTTGATACTCTGTTCAGTATCACGCACTCATTTCTAAACTTTTAGTATTTCACCATGGAAGATGCTGGTTGCTTGTTATTACCATATTCTGCCTTCTGCATTTTTTTATGATTTATAGTGATACTTTTTAATGTGTAATTACAGAAGTTGACATGAAGCATGAGAGGGAAAGGAAGGAACAAGAAAGCAAGAAGAACCAAAAGCTTGACTTTGTTTCTACTGGTACTCAACCTGTGTCTGTTTTCGCTGCTCAAAAGTCTAACATCCCCATCCCAGGTGTGTTTTGAGTCGCAGAGAGTTAATAACAAAATGTGTCAGTTTGATTCTTTATATATCTCAGCTACATCTCTGCATGATTTGATGGATTTTCGGAATTTGACAAATCTTTCAGGCATTCCAGCTTTAGCTACTAGTGGATTGCCCTCCATACCAACCGAAATCGCTGCTCGTGATGGTAGACCGAACAAGAAATCCAAATGGGATAAGGTATTTTATCAGATATATGTCTAGAATGAGATACCTGAAGATTCTGTCATGTGTAATTCTTCGCTGATTTTGTTTTATGCGTTTTTGGTTATATCAGGTTGATGGGGACGTGAAGAATCTACCTCTAGCAGCTGGGACTCAGGATTCCCTATCTTCAATCCGGTCTAATGCAGCTCTTGTATCTGCTGCAAGTGCTGGTTCTGGATACTCAGCTTTCGCGTAAGTTGTATTTTCTATTGCTTGATTCATAATATTATAGAATCTTGAGCTACTGCTCAGTAGATTGATTAGCCATGAGAAAATATCATTTGGTTGTCCGGGTTTTGCAATGTCTCTAGGAACAGCAAATATCTTTCGGAAGTTTGAGTCTCTCATTTTCAATGTTATTATGTCGTTAACGAATGAGTCTAAGTATGTGGTTTTTATCTGAACTATACAGGCAACAACGGAGGCGAGAGGTGGAAGGAAGAAGATCTGCAGAGAGGAAATTGGAGAGAAGAAGTTGAGACAGAGCCGAAACGATGCCATTTGATGTTGTAACTCTTGTAGCAAGAGATTCTAAAGAGGTTCTAGTTCAACACATTTCAATGTTCCATAGTGATTACAAACTTAAAATCAATGATATACAATGTGTTCATTCTATTTTGTACTAACGAAACATCGAAAATTTTCAGACCAACGAAAAAGAGCACTAATTTTTTTAGTTTCAAGGATCAAAATTTACACATACACTCGGGGCATTTCGGTTGTCTATAGATACTGCGTCCATAAGGCCTAAGACGAACTTTTTGACCTTCCTCTACCATTTTTCTCACGCGATCTTCAAATGTCTTCCACTTTATCGTGTCACTGTCTGATAAAATCGCTGCGAGCCTCTTCTTGTTAGGCCTCAACGTTGGCGCGTGGCCGTTGCCATAGTATGTTCTAAATCCAGAGACTAATGATGATAGTTGACTCCCAGAATCAGTCATTGCAAATACATCTGAAGCTGCACAAGCTATGAAATCCAATGCAGCTAGCTGCAAAACAAAGCCCCAAAATATCGAAATGAAGTTTGCGCAAAAAAAACAGAGAAAGACCCTTAAAGATGGTTTAAAACTTTTTACCTGAGAAGAAAAGTTCTTGAATGGCGCGAGTTCTTGAGGTGTAAGGAGAGTTTCTTTGGTCACGATATTTGGGTAAAGAGTTGTTAATGGGAGCATACGAGAAGGGCCTCCATAGATTTGAGATCCAGCTAAGTATATGTATGTTCTTCTCTTGAATCCAAGACCAGCAAGAACAAGAGTTGCTTCCTCTGGTGTTAATGGACACTTTCCTGTTTTCCTCAACTCTTCTGGAGAAACAATCCTGAGAAGAAACGGAGAGAAAACTCAATTCGTTTTTATAAAAAAAACATTGAAGTGGGAAATTTTGTTTAGTTTTTTACTTTGATTTCTTCAAACGTTCGAGAAGAAGAGGGAAATGATCTTCTCGGTACGCTTGAAGCTCTTTACGTTCGGTTTTTCCTCCTCCAAAATCACATAGAGAGTAAGCAACCATGTCCTCTTCAAACCTTAGATGTAACGCAAGATACTTTAATGGTTCTTGATCTCCTTTAGCAGACTCTTTCCCCATGGATTCACCAAGCAATGCTTCATCCAGTTTGCTACGCGATGTTTCATATCTTCTTATCCGTTTCACCAACAGAGATCCTGCTTCTTCAATCTTGGGCGCGAATTTCAGCGCGTGAAAGTTGCACTTACACCGTAATCTCTATAAATTAAAGAACAACACACATATCATTTCCAAAGAACCAAAGTGAATACTCTAACTATGCATCCTCTTATATATATTTGTACCTGAACATCAAAAGGCAACGGATCAAAACCGAGGCGATTCCCGTATCCAAAAAGATGAACCATTCCATACTTCTTTAACAAAGGAAGAACGTGTTCAATGTAATCCACTGGCTTTGCCTCTTTTACAAGCTCTGCATCAGTAACCTATGAAGAAATAAGCAAATATTATGAATTTTTTCAACTCGAAATCCCAATAGAAAGAGAATGCAAAACACACAAAACACACCAAGCTGAGATTCTTGCTATCTGTAGATTTTAGATGTTGAGGAAGTTCCTTCACTATATGCACCTCATCTTTCAGATGCTCTATAAATTTGTCCTCTTGGTATATATCACCAAATTGGCTGCAATTTACACATTTCTTTAGCGGAATCAAGAAAGCGCAATTTTTTAATATAAACTTTTGAAGCCTTGATGAGGAGGTTAAAATACCTAGGATCTTTCCATACATTGCTGTAAAGAAACCGAGGAAGAACTAGAGTCACGTTGAGCAGAGCAGCAACAGCAACAGCGTTACAGATCTGCAAGAAACTAACATAATCACTATACATAACATACTTTCTTGATGAACTAAAAATATCTACAGTTAGTTTATTTACTTACAGCCACGCGCTGTTGATTAAGGCCGCCATTTGCACTAACTATGATGTAACCATTGCTTAACTCTCTAGACCTCACTAATGCCGTGGCTGCTTTGTTGTTATCTGCACAAGGCTTCCACTGTGATGACTTTGAATTTCTTTCTTCCCGGAAATTCGGTGTATCGGGTTTGAATTCGTTCTTGTAACACAAGAGAGAACAATATTATTCTTGTAACACAAGAGAGAACAATATTATGACGATTCAGACATATAACAAAATATAATTTTATTACATTCTCACTAACCTTTGCAAGGGAATTTGAAGCTAAGTTTAGTAGACGGCTATACATTTTCACCGGTGAAGCATCGTGGTGGTCTCCATTCTTCGTTGACATATATAGAAACATAACGGTAAGAAGCAATAACGATGGAGGATGTTTCAAGAAGAATCATTATTTGCAAACCTTATGAAGAGTCTCATAGCTCAACCTTGAGATGTCCTGCACCACGGCGGTACTATCTGAATGAAAGATCGAAACCATAATGAAATCGAAAAAGAAAATGAAACCTGTGACCAAGATCATCAGAATAATGGACTTGAAGTTTCTACGAAGCCATGAATGTTGCTTCTTCCAAGAGTAACTAAACTTGTTGCTAGTGCCACAGCTTTGATCATGTTTAGATCCCTGAGCCTTGGAAACTTCAGTTCCATATGTTCTTCTACCAATGAAGAGATCATTTCCAGATAAAGAATCCAAACTTCTCCTCCCAATATTTTTCTCTTCTTTCTCTATCGTTTCGGGTCGAGGACTTCTCGGTGATCCTTGTTTCCCCATTAATCTATCTCTCTTCCCTCAGCTCATAAACTAAGAAATTGAAACAATCAGAAACGGAGTTAAGAATCAATTGAGCCAGATATTTCACCAATAAAGAAAATGAAAGAAAATTCAAACAGAACAAATTGATTCTAAGTGAAGCTAACAGAGTTGGTGAGGAATGCCTGACTTTTTTTTTTTTCTGGAAGAGTAAAACGCAAGGCAAACAAAAAAAAAGAAAAGAAGGGGAAACAGAAAAAAAAAAAAAAAATCCAATAAATAAATTGGGAATGTGATGAGAAAAGCCACGACATAAACCTTAATGAAGAAGATTGGGTATGGCGATAGCTACATGTCAACAAATCGCAACAGAACAGAAAGCTTCTGTTCTTCTGTTTTCTCGTTCGTCGGTCGTTGCCGATCTCCATGACCGAATCTTCTTTCCTTTTATTTATTGTTTTGGGGTGTGTGTTCGAAACTTTCGATGAATACCTAAAATTAATGAAATTTGTCAGAAATCTCAATAAATTGCCCCCCTGGATTATTAACCCCTTTTGTTTAGTTTATTTGTATTTTTAGCATGGACCCGACAATGACTTGTGATGCAAGCTTTGCTCTTCTTTGTGCGCTATATATCAAAAATGTTATGCAGTGTCTATAAATCCGTTGTAGTCTAGATGGTTAGGATACTCGGCTCTCACCCGAGAGACCCGGGTTCGAGTCCCGGCATCGGAGCTTTTTTTTTTTTTTTTTTTTTGGTGTAAAGAGATTCCCGGAACGTAATGTTTTTGGTTTGAAGCTCAATCTCACAGATAGAGAATTGTGTGTGTTTTATATTTCTTGCATCTTCTTCTTGTGCAAACAAGTGTGTTAGAGAGGGAGAGAGAGATGAAAACACAAGTCGTTCTTGTGCGTTTAAATTTAATCACGAAAATTATTTTTGGCTCTAGATCTCACACATACTAATCTCAAAACTTCTTATATATAGACAAACCAAAAACAAATACCGAAGATTGAATATAGAACAATAATTGCTGTTGGAACAATAATTGCTCACTTGCAAGTAAAGGTATAATTTGTGTAAAGCAACCATTTATAATCAAAACACACAGAAATTAACATTACATAACTAGTGGGGAAACAAACATTTCAAAATCAACCATTCAACCATTTTATTATTGCTTCTAGTACATAATTAAAACACACTGACATAAAAATACATAATAGAAACACATAACTTTCTTCTTCTTTCTACCTACATTTGCTTCTTCACTTCTTGTTCTGCTCTTCCCATTCCCTAACAAACTTAGGGATACTCTCATCACCATGCATGGCCTTCCTCAATCTCTTGTGTCTTTCCTCTCTTCACCTTCACCATTGTATTTAGAACGAAAAGACATGACAGAGCTTGACTTCCCAATGACCCCAATTGTCATCTTCACACTGGAGAAGACAGCAACAGCTTTTCCATTCCAGGTTTCTCACAACTTTCTTAGGGTCTTTCCCAGCTTTTGTTGCAGAGGTACAACCTCGTGTATGAGTGTTCTGATCTTTGGTGTAATTGGATACACTTAAAAATATCCCGTACATACATGCCGCTAACTAAGAAATTTTTGTCTTGAGTCTTTTGTTCAAACAAAATCTCTAATCTTAAAAGGTGATTCAAGAATAGGATACAAAGTATCTCAATTTTATTGTATTTAACTTTAAATATTATTTAAAAAAGATATAATTAAATGAAGGGATTTTCAAAGTAATGACTCTATATTTATAAAATACTTTTATGTACTTTTTATAAAGTCAAGTACTTTAATATACTTTTTATATATTGAAAATTTTGAACGTTGGTCTTTTTTCAAAGTTGATTAACTTAATTGAGTGGCATACAGTAAAACCTCTATAAATTAATAATGTTGGGACTTCAAAATTTTATTATCTTATAGAGTTATTAGTTTATCTATAAATTAATAATTATTAATTTATAGAGATATTTTCGATTTGAATTTCTAACGGTCATCAAGAAACAATACAAAAATGTTTTCTAAATTATAAAATTCATTAAAAAAATATCATATCAAAGAATTTAAAGATAAATCAACAATGTTTATAAATTTAAAACAATAATTTAATCATATTTTAATATAATATATGTAGATATATATGCTTAGATGTATAATTATTAATTTAGCTTATTATTGGGACCATATATTTACATAAGAGTTTCAAAAAAATTATTATCTTATTATCTTATCGAATTTTGCTAATTTTTACACTGGTCCGACTCAGGACCAGGAAAATTTATTAATTTATAGTGATTATTAATTTATCGAGTATTAATTTATAGAGGTTTTACATATAACATATATGTATGTATACACTATTATACTTTGTAGAGTATAAATTGCAGTTTCGAGGTTCTGCATGCGTCTTCACGTGGAAGCTTAATAAAATTACAAGAACATTCCTACGGATCTTCCATTTCAAGAATCACTTTCTATTTTATATAGTAAATTATTTACCACCCTTTTTCCTTTTTCCACATTAAGCATTTTTTCATTTTCTTGTCATTACTTTGTATAGAACACCAAAAAAACAAGTGGTCTGAAGCACATTTTGTGAAGCCACAAGGGCCACCACAACTATCTCAATTACTTTTTGTTTTCTAATTATCGATAAAAATATCTAATTAGTCTTGAATCAGCCGACACCAGAAAAAATAATTATGTTGGGTGTTGTAATTAAATTTAACAAAAGGTATATGTATAATATAGTGGAATAAAAATTAGAGCTTAAAGTTTTATAAATCGGTTGACAGTGGGTTTTACCAATAATTTCAAGGACATGCTAATATACATTGTTATTGACTTCTTTAGGTGTAAAACTATAGAGTATTGTGAAATGAAATGATACATAAGATGTGGAATACCGAAGGGAAAAAAGTGGTATTCTGCTCTTTATTTTAAGAATATCCGACCATAAAACTTGTGGCATGAAAGATTATTCCTTAGAAAAATTATATGGAGAAGAGATCATTCTCGGAATAAAACCTCAGTCTATTGCATTGTACCGCGGAATATGCTTGCTTCCAAGATCTTATAAATACAAACACTGAATTTGTAGGTTACAATTGTGGAGAGGTGAGATATATCAAAGGTGAAAATGCATTACAGGGCAAGATCTCTATTGGCAGAAAATCATTACTGACCTTTGCATCTCTTTATGCATTGCTTTGTGGTGAGTTCTCTGCCAAAGGAGATTTGCCCGGTAATTCTTCTGCGCCAATATTTCAAAAAGTAGTTACATGTGATGAATGATCGAAGAAAAAATTCACAAAATCTGCAAATACGAAGTTCCATTTTTTCTTGTCTTCGTCTTAAAATTCGAGTATATGGTTTATCTCCAAATATAAGAGTTATCCGACCAGCATGAATTTCAGTTATCTTTTGTTGTTGTGTGTTATTAGAGTTTTTTTTTTTTTGATAACCCAGGTATCCGGATCCTTTGGATCCGACTAAGCACAGGACACCAACCGGACACTAATTTACAAAGTCCTGCGGGTCCTGTGTAGTGCGGAACGCCAGCCTAACGGCGGGTCCCGCGGGAATCCTGGAGGCCCGGAGAGACCATTTGAATGCCCGGTGGCCAAGTGGATTAAATTCTGCAATTCCACTTCTGTGGGGAATCGATCTCTGGCCTAGACCAGCAGGGCCGACTCTCACCGCAGAAGGGAACCACCCCACTACCACCACTTGGTTGTGTTATTAGAGTTTGATGATTCACATGCATTGTGATAATCATATTGTGTTCATTATTTCTCTGCTATTGCTAACTGACAATACATTGGAGCTTGATTAGGACACGCTACCGGATGGATAATTATGAATTTGAAGTGTGTTTTTTTGAACTTGCCTAACTAGCTTGTTCTTCATGAAGTAAGCTTTTAACCTGGAGATCTTCAGGATAAGGCTTTGTAATTGTAATTTTTATGTGCAAGCCATTAACTGATTTAGATATATATGTAGATGATTTGTAAGCTCACTCACTGTTTATATATTTTTAACCATTCTTATATGATTCACTAATTTAATATAGCTCTATTAATAAATGTTTCTTACTGACAACTATTTGTTTATATGTTTTCCTAACATCAATGTATTATGAAATAATGAAAATAAGATTGGAACAGGAAAAGACTATGTTTGTTACTACTAGAGATTTATGTGTACTATTTCATTACAAAAAGAGATGATAAAATAAGAATGGATCTCATTTGAGACTGGAAGCTACCGAACGAGCCCACCATTTAAGACTATCCTTCATGTTCGTCTCACCACATAACTTAGCCATTCTTAAATCTATAATCATTGAATCTTTCTCTGTTCTTCCTCTCCATTTATCACCTTGAAATTCCCATGCCTCCGACAAGTATGGTCTCGGCACCGAAGACTCTGTCTTACTCTGCTCTTTCCGGTGGAGAAATGTCCGTAAACCGGGAAGAATCTCCGGCAACTCCGAATCCAAGTCTTCTTCTGTGAAAACAAAACCTAAATCCATAAAACCTTTTGTCTCCTCTGCTTCTAGATCAGTCACACTCTCTCTTCTCTCACTTGTTCTATTTGCTCCTCCTCTCCTCCTCGTTGATCCTCCTCTAGTTCTCCAGGTATGATCATCGGAGCTGATGGATGTTGTATCAATCTTTTTCCATGGCTCCCTCGCATTTCCTTCGGTTTTGTAATCTAGCTTCTGTTCATAATTTTTGTTTGAGGTCATCTCTCGAGCCCTAAAGAATCAAAGAGCTTCAGAAACTTGGCGGGTGATTGAGAGAGAGAAATAGAATGTACTAATAAATAGATATTGGCGTATGGTTTAGTAGTTACGAGTTACGTGTGCTTTTCTATTAAAAAAATATATAATTCAATTCGTTTCACGTTTTTCATTGTGTTCTGAAACTAATTTATATAAATACACGTCCGAGTAGGAGGATTAAAAAATAATTAGTCGGGATCTTGTTCACATTACACGTATACACGTAGGGGGAAGTCAAATTTTAAGTGGCATAGAAAATCGAACCGAACCAATTTTCTTAACAACCCAACGTAGCCTATTTGAACCAAGAAAAAAAAAAAAAACAATCCAACGTAGCCTTAAACAAACATTTAAGCCAATACATGGAAAATTGCAAACAAAAACTAGCCAATTATAGTTTTACCCATAAAATTTTGATAAAATATGAGGCGATGTCATATACTATAACGATTTAACAATATAAGTTTCTAAACATCTTAAATTCAATTCTAAGTCACATCTTAAATTTTGTCTAATCTTGAAAAACTGATTTTTGTTTTTCTTCAAATTTTCCATCTATATACAAAAAAAAATATTTTTATTTTAGTTAACAAGAAATTTATAGAATACGATGCTCAATTTGTATCAGAAATCATCAAACGTTTGACGTCCGATGGATTTTGGTAAATATTTATGCCAGCTAGATTGGTTGTCCATATGTATGGTTACGACTGACAATTGTATATAAATTGTGTGTCATCTCGGCTAAAATGGAAATCAACTTTAATGTGTTTTTTTCTTGGAAAATAGAATGTGCACGTAGTAATTAATGTGTACTGCTGAAAATTTTCTGCCACAATGAAATCGCATAGACTATCATGAGTCATGAAGTCTTCCAAGTGGCTCAAGATTCAAGAGCATCCTTTAACAAGAAAGAATAGTTCTGAAGTGAGAAATACGACTGCGCGATGGTTTCAGTTGAAGACCGATTATTTATCTGTTTTTTTTTTAACTAGAAATTTACAGAATTAAACAAAATGTTGAATAAATTTAGGAAAAAATACTTGAGTTCTGTACCATAAAATATCATAGAAAAAAAACAATAAAACTGGAAGAAGATTTTGAATACCTTGAGTCCTTGATAGAGAACTCGTTACTTGTTTTTTTTTAATTAAAAAAAAAAAACTATGTACCATATACTCCTACTTATTTTTCTCCAAATGGTATTACCTCCAAAATCGTAATTAGTAGTAATAGACTAATAGACTAATAATAATTGTAGAAAACAATGTACAAGCGAACACGTGAGTCGTCGTAAGTAGTGACGCACTGACGCGTTACGCACGCGGTCTCTCGTAGCACGCCGTGTTAAGTCGAGTAGCCAATAAGATTCTAGTCAACTATCGCCAAAATACCTGAACGTAAATAACCAAAAAAAAAGACTCGAACAGAAAGAGCTGAACGTTTTTTTCTTCCTTGTGTAAAAGCGACAAAGAGTACGACAGTAATACATTTAACCGTAGCACGTTTTAGATATATGTATTAGGTTGTTTTTATATTTCATTCTAATTAAAAAAATAGAAAATATATGGTTATCTCTATTTTTTAATTTAAAAAGAAATTAATTAAATATTTTCTATTTTATTATTAATTTCTTACAGAACTCTTACTTTTAAAATGTACAAATCCTTCCCATTTATTTTATTTTTAACTATAGTTCAACAAAATTATGCAATATTAAAAATAAATTTCATTATACTACATACATAATTAAAAAAATAACTACAACATTTTTGTTTAAACATCAAAATTAATGTATTTTTCTTACAAATGATCAAGCAACGCATTTTGAATTAAAATATGAGATTTTCATTTTTTTTTGTCTATATCAAACAAACAAAATTATTGAAATCATTTACTCTCATCTTCTGCTATTTTAACTTCTGTAAATGGAGCTTCTTTTCCAATACTAATTATGTGTTTTTTTTTATTTATCGTTTGTTATGTTATTGTATTTTTTAATTAAATATATGTTTTGATGCAGTTAAAATTTTATTAA
Organism: Alliaria petiolata; assembly: GCA_020283515.1. NCBI lineage: Eukaryota > Viridiplantae > Streptophyta > Magnoliopsida > Brassicales > Brassicaceae > Alliaria > Alliaria petiolata. The sequence continues at coordinate 61,096,397 of JAHZTW010000001.1, forward strand.
TTAAATAACTATTGTTAATATAATTTTATTTGCGTATATAATTTTGCTTAGATATAAAAATAAAAATATATACAAATAAAAGAATTATTTTGTAGAGCTTGTAGGCACAAATAGAGTAATATTGGAGATCTCTTACAACTTACAAGTGACCTTTGGTGTAGATGGATATACGTAAGAATATGCTGTACCTAAATAACGCTGAGAACTTTTTGTATCGTGTCATTGTTCGAGCAAAATCGTAAATCTTAAAAGGGCGATACAAGTATCGGATACAATGTCAGTCATTTTACTATAATGTAGTATATTGTATTTTTATTTTATAGACAAATTAACTAAAATAAATTATCTCCAAAGTCAACTGCTTTAATGTACTTTTTATATTGTGACAGAATTAGAACTTTGGTCTTTTTCAAAGTTGATTTGACTTTATTGAGCGGCATAAGTGATGACTCTATATTTATATAGTCAGAAAAGTAATGTATATATTCTATTAAAAGTGAATCACTTTTTTGTTCTATAGAAATAATTTATTTTAAGTGTTAATGCCATTGGACATTCATTAATTCTTTAAAAGTTCATTAAAGTTAATTATCTCATTTTATATGCAATTGATTTTTTTTTTAATTCTCATATACCTATTATCAAACAAATTTATTTTTAAATATAACATATTTGGATTACTTTAACTCTAATTGTTAAATACATTTAAATAATTCTAAACTTACCAAAAATAATTATTTTGAAAATCTAGTATTTTACAATTAAAATCTTAACAAATAATAACTTTAAAATTAAGATTCAATAATAAATTTATAAAAAAAAATTAAAAAGAATTTTTATATATCTATCATTAATTGTATAATATGTTTTCATACTATAAAATTAGTTTTCAAATTTTGTTAAAATCTTATGAAACATGAAAATTTTACCATAAACTTGCTTATCTTTATAAAATCTTATGATTCAAAATTTATAAACTTATGCGTTTCTTATCAAAAACATAATATCTTAATTTTAAAAATTTTAAAAATTTTATACAGTATTAATATACATATTTTATAACAATCAACAACATATTATCCTCTCACAAAACAACTACAATTTCAACATAATCAATACCAACTAAATTATTAGCTATTTTTCTTCCCATTTCACATTTTATATATTACAAAATTTATTTACATTCCTTATTTTATATTATTATAAATTTAAAATTCTCGAATGTTTTTTCTAAGTTAATTAATATAGATTAATACACTGTTATCATATTAATTAAATTATGTAACTAAAAACATAAGTGCCGTTAAAAAAAATTAACCATTGAAACCTTGAAAATCTAATAGTTAAAAATCTAATACAAAAATAAAAATAAAAATTTTATATAAAATCAATAACATATTATATTTTTAACGAAAACTATTGCATTTATAATTACAATATATTTAAATCAATAACACGTAATTTATACTGTTTTATTTTCAACTTCACATTTTTCGTACTTACGAAATTTAATTTCATTCCTCATAACACATAAAACAATCTATAATTAATATAACTATACATTTTAAACATCATTTTCATATCACATTTTATAAATTAAGAATTTAATCTTTAAAAATATTTATTCCGCACGGACGCGCATAATAAAATCTAGTACTTATATTATTATAATTGTGTAGTGTTAAATTCCAGTTTCGAGCTTCTGCATAATTTTTATGCGTCTTCACGTAGAAGCCTAATAAAATGATAGAAAGAACATTCCCACGGATCTTCCACTTCAAGAATCACTTTGTATTTTATGTAATTAACTATTTACCATCCTTTTTCCTTTTTCCACATTAACCATTCTTTTATTTTCTTGTCATTACATTGTATATACTATATAGAACTTTTAAACAAGTGGTCTGAAGCAAAAAAAAAAAAATAAGTCACAACCATCTGAACTAGTCCTGGGCATTGGAACCGGAGCCGAAGGAACCGAACCGAACCGACCCGAAAAACATGGTTCGGTTCGGGTTCGGTTCTCGATGTAAAACCGAATGGATCTTCAGTATTTGTAAATCGGTTCCCGGTTCGGTTCGGGTAAAACCCGAGAACCGATCGGGTAACCGAACAAACCAAACCAAATTAATGCTTTCTTACCAACTTTATAATTATGTAATTAACACCTTAGGTTTTGATAAAATCGAATGTATGCATCGAATGTTGATGAAATTCATTTGCAGTAATACAATTTTTCCCCTTTTCTATCGATTCCCCAATTCCATCCCCAATTGGGAAAAACTGGAAAACCTAATTTACTTCTCATCGTCACCTCCTTCCGCGAGGTCTCGAAATCGATCTCAGGTAAGAGCCCTCTTCTCCTTCTTTTTCAGCTTTTGTTTGCAATTTCTTCTCCTTCTTTCTCTCCTAGTCTCTGCAATTTCTTCTCCTTCTTTCTCTGCAAAAATCTGAATCTGTGAGTTTAGCAACTTTGAAACTCTAGGATAGTGTTTGCGATAGAATCATGATCCTTTTTGTTGGTAAGAGTTTGTGAATTTCTAATTGGGTCGGGTCCTCCTGCTTACGAGTAAGTGAATTTTTGAATTAGGGATGTGAAATTCTCTGTCTTTGGTGTGATTATAGTTATCGAAAATCTCTATGGTTTGTTTGTTCTTAACTAATATGCATCGATTTGATTCTATATTCCATGAAAAAGTGATATTCTCGGTTTACNTAACTAACTGATAATTGAATAAAATTTTATTAATTATAAATTTTAACTAAATGATATTATTGATTTAATTATATTACTAGACTAAAAAAGAAAAAAAAAATATTTTAATGTTTAGTGTGGTGAACAGTGTCACACCAAAAATATAATGTTTTAGTGTTACATATGCCGTCACGTTGGAGAACCAATTACACTAAATATAGCGTAATGCCGTCACGTTGGAGAAGCTCTAATAGACTAATAATAATTGTAGAAAACAATGTACAAGCGAACACGTGAGTAGTAAGTCGTGACGCACTGACGCGTTACGCACGCCGTGTTAAGTCGAGTAGCCAATAAGATCCTAGTCAACTATCGCCAAAATACCTGAACGTAAATAACCAAAAAAAAAAAGACTCGAACAGAAAGAGCTAAACGTTTTTTTCTTCCTTGTGTAAAAGCGACAAAGAGTACGACAGTAATACATTTAACCGTAGCACGTTTTAAATATATGTATTAGGTTGTTTTTATATTTCATTCTAATTAAAAAAAATAGAAAATATATGTGTTTTAATGGTTATCTCTGTTTTTTAATTTAAAAAGAAACTAATTAAATATTTTCTATTTTGTTATTAATTTCTTACAGAACTCTTACTTTTAAAATGTACAAATCCTTCCCATTTATTTTATATTTAACTATAGTTCAACAAAATTATGCAATATTAAAAATAAATTTCATTACACTACATACATAATTAAAAAAAAACAACTACAACATTTTTGTTTAAACATCAAAATTAATGTATTTTTCTTACAAATGATCAAGCAACGCATTTTGAATTAAAATATGAGATTTTCATTTTCTTTTGTCTATATCAAACAAAAAGAATTATTGAAATCATTTACTCTCATTTTCTGCTATTTTAACTTCTGTAAATGGAGCTTCTTTTCCAATACTAATTATGTGTTTTTTATTTATCGTTTGTTATGTTATTGTATTTTTTTTATTAAATATATGTTTTGTTGCATTTTAAAAATTTATTAATTAAATAACTAATTGTTGTTATTATAATTTTATTTGCATAAATAATTTTGCTTAGATATAAAAATAAAAATATATACAAATAAAAGAATTATTTTGTAGAGCTTGTAGGCACAAATAGAGTAATATTGGAGATCTCTTACAACTTACAAGTGACCTTTGGTGTAGATGGATATACGTAAGAATATGCTGTACTAAATAACGCTGAGAACTTTTTGTATCGTGTCATTGTTCAAGCAAAATCGTAAATCTTAAAAGGGTGATACAAGAATCGGATACAATGTCTGTCATTTTACTATAATGTACATTGTATTTTTATTTGATAGACAAATTAACTAAAATAAATTATCTCCAAAGTAATAATGACTCTATATTTATATAGTCAACTGTTTTAATGTACTTTTTATATTGTGACAGAATTAGAACTTTGGTCTTTTTTTTAAGTTGATTTGACTTTATTGAGCGGCATAAGTGATGACTCTATATTTATATAGTCAAAAAAGTAATGTATATATTCTATTAAAAGTGAATCACTTTTTTGTTCTATAGAAATAATTTATTTTAAGTGTTAGTGCCATTGGACATTCATTAATTCTTTAAAAGTTCATTAAAGTTAATTATGTCATTTTTATATGCAATTGATTTTAGTTTTTTCTTATTATTAAACAAATTTATTTTTAAATATTATATATTTGGATTATTTTAACTCTAATTGTTAAATACATTTAAATAATTATAAACTTACCAAAAATAATTATTTTGAAAATCTTGTATTTTACAATTAAAATTTTAACAAATAATAACTTTAAAATTAAGATTCTATAATAAATTTATACAAAAAATTAAAAATAATTTAATGTCTATCATTAATTGTATAATATGTTTTCATAATATAAAATTAGTTTTCAAATTTTATTAAAATCTTAAGAAACATGAAAATTTTACCATAAACTTGATTATGTTTATAAAATCTTATGATTCAAAATTTATAAACTTATGCATTTCTTATCAAAAACATAATATCTTAATTTTGAAAATTAGAAAATTGTTATACACTATTAATATACATATTTTATAACAATCAACAACATATTATCCTCTCACAAAACAACTACAATTTCAACATAATCAATAACAACTAAATTATTAGCTATTTTTCTTCTCATTTCACATTTTATATATTACAAAATTTATTTACATTCCTTATTTTATATTATTATAAATTTAAAATTCTCGATTGTTTTTTCTAAGCTAATTAATATAAATTAATAAATAAATTCTTTTTTTTTACTAAAAACCAAATATACTGTTATCATATTAAATTATGTAACTAAAAACATAAGTGCCGTTAAAAAAAAATTAACCATCGAAACCTTGAAAACCTAATAGTTAAAAACCTAATACAAAAATAAAAATAAAAATTTTATATAAAATCAATAACATATTATATTTTTAACAAAAACTCTTGCGTTTACAATTATAATATATTTAAATCCATAACACGTAACTTATACTGTTTTATTTTCAACTTCACATTTTCGTACTTACGAAATTTAATTTCATTCCTCATAACACATAAAAACAATCTATAATTAACATAACACATAAAAACAATCTATAATTAACATAACTATTCATTTTAAACATCATTTTCATATCACATTTTATAAATTAAGAAATTTAATCTTTAAAAAAAGTTATTCCGCACGGGCGCGCGTAATAGAATCTAATACTTATATTATTATAATTGTGTAGTGTAAATTCCAGTTTCGAGCTTCTGCATAATTTTTATGCGTCTTCATGTAGAAGCCTAATAAAATGATAGAAAGAACATTCCCACGGATCTTCCACTTCAAGAATCACTTTGTATTTTTTGTAATTAACTATTTACCATCCTTTTTCCTTTTTCCACATTAACCATTCTTTTATTTNGTGAAATGTGATTTAACCGAATGGTTCCTAGACACCTCTACCCGAACTACCCGAACCCCGAACTACCCGACCCGACCCGAACCGAGGACCCGAATGCCCAGGACTAATCTGAACTAGTCTTCTCTAAACCCTTTCAAATCAACCAAATCAGACAAGTTGGGTTGGAAGTTTTAAATTTAACAACTTGACAACATAGTGTAATAAATAGAAGAAACTTATAAAGCCACGTTATATTATTCACAAGGTCTAGCACATGCTATGTAATATATATGGTTGGTACAGGCTCCTTAGGTTAAAACTATAGGTTGCATATTGTGAAATGAAATGATACATGTACGATATTTTACTTTGATGTGTGCTAGAAGAATATGTGGCAACAGATTCGATATCGTGAAAAAAAAGGGGGTATTAGACTGCTCTTTATTTAGGAATATCTGACCATAAAACTTCTGGCATGAAAGGTTATATTCCTTAGAAATTATACGGAGAAAAAGAGATCATTCTCAGAATAAAACCTGAGTCTTATTTACAATGCATTAGCATTGTACCGTGGAATATGCTTGTTTTCAGGATTGTATAAATACAAACATCGAATTTGTAGGTTACAATTAATTGTGGAAGATGTGAGATATATCAAAGATGAAAATGCATTACAGGGCAAGATCTCTATTGGCAGGAAACCATTACTGACCTTTTGCATCTCTTTATGCATTGCTTTGTACGTAGTGAGTTATCTGCCAAAGGAGATTTGCCCGGTAATTCTTCTGCGCCAATATTTTAACTAGTTACATGTGATCGATTGGTCAAAATATTCAAATTAGTAAACTCCATTATTTTACACGAAGGTGAGACACATTTTATAAAGTAAAATACTTTGGTTAAGGCTATGGTATGTCCTTTGTTCTCATCCATTCTCAGATATGCATATGCTCAAACTAAGTCCGTACGGAGTAACATTGCCTTCATCAAGAACATTTATTCATCATCTTATTTAATATGCTTTCAAATTTCAGTAATCAATTCATGGGCTCTCCTTAACTCCTTTAGCGTTTAGTTTTTTCTTGTAAACCGAAATATCATTGTATTCAGGCCTGATTGTATTTGAATCCTTTTCTATTAAAGTAGAATGTCCTGTGAAACAAAGCTAGTAGATTTTAACATTTTTAGCAAAAGGGAGTTAGTAATGCTCAGGTCGTGAATTGCCTCGGAAAAAAGCCTCAGCGGCACGATAGAATTATATCTCTTTGACTTTAGTTGTGTTTTCTACTTACTTTTTTTTTTATATAGTTTTTCTACTTACTTAGCCTCAAAACAAACTTATAAAGACTTGCGAGAAATTTCTAAATGAATGTTTCTGATATACTAATTACGGTATATATATAGACTGACAAACAATGGTGATGCATGTTCGTTTCATACTTCTAAATATAGAGTTGGGACGTTCTATATATCGAGATGATATCAATTTTGTTTAATTTAAAATATCAGAACTCCTATGTTATTTCAATATTTTAATGGTGTGAACAAAAACTTTTAGTTATTGTAAATGACAATATTTAGATATAGGATAAAGATACGAAAAGAGTAATTAACCAAAATACTCTATTACTCGTATTGAAATTTTAAATATTGTATCTTCTACTTTTTTCAAAAAAAAAAAGAAATCTTAAACATTGAGGCAATATTCTTCTCATTTGTTGATTTTTAATTTTTATACATGTAAGAAAACATTATCGACGTCATCTTTTCCGATAACATATGTTTTATATATATCATTACGTGACAACTGACAAGGTATTTTGGCGGGTAAACATAGTGGATACACCAGCTGACTTCTCCTAGTCCAAGACATGGCAGAGAGCCTTCATCCTACTACAGTTTTATTTCCTTGGCATACTTCAGTTTGGTTCAGACATAATATCCCCAACCCAAAACATGCTTTCATTTATTTGGGTTGTTACTCGCAAAAGATTACCAACAAGAGATCGTTCGAGGGGATGAAGGCTGATTGTTCCTTCAACCTGCCGATTATGTTCTACTGATGATGGAAATATAAGTCACATATTCAGATATTCTTAGGATGTGAATTTGCGAAGGAAATATTGATTTTTTCTTCACAAGATTTAATTTATCTTCGCTGATAGATCAAGGTGATTTTCTTGGTTGATCACATGCACCTTGCTCTAATCGGAATCTCTTTGTTATCTGTAAGTTCATACTTTAAACCGGAGTGTTGATGTCTCGTTTTTGGTCCAATAAGAATCTTGTTTTCCTTGTGTTTTGATGGTTTTAACATTGCATTTAGGCATTTTTAGGAATGTTGCATGTTTTTTGGGTTTTTGAAGATGGACTTTGAAGGAAAGGAGATTGGACATGTTTGGAAAATAAAAAGAGGAGTTTTGGACGTGATTAGGACCCATAAAATAGAAGAAGCAAAAGACATAAGAGATTGAACAAGTTAGAGAGAATTGAAAATGGAAAAGACAAGCTTTTGAAGAAAAAATTAGGGAGCCATTAAGCACACAAAAAAAAAACCATTAGAGAGCCACATTGACCCACCATATTGAGCATAAGAGGTCAATTTAGGAAAATCATGAATTCAGCAGAGAGCCACATTGACTCACTGCATCGGCCACAGCTGCCCAAGACCAATCCCTCTATCATTTTGAAGATACGACCCGGATCCAAACCGGGTCGATCCAGTCCGATTTGTTTTGCCATTTAAATATTTTTTAACACACAAAAACCTTAAGTTTTGCTTTGGTATTTGCCTCTTTCAGATCTAAAAGCACTTTCTTATGATCTGTTTTTGGATCTTTATCATCATTTAATGAAGTTTTCTCAACCTCCTTTTCTAATCATTTTTTTAAATTATATCTTTGTTTATTTAATTTCTTTTGCTTTTTTCCCTTTCATAATGTGTGAGTACATGTTTAGTGGATTGTGAGTTATGTAGATTTGATGATTGATTAATAATATTTTAGGGATAGATTTACATGTTTTCTCATGTTTAAAGGATGCGTAATGCTAGGTTAGACTTAACTAAGAATTTGAATGTTTTATGTCCGGGAAGGTGTTCAATAAAATGTCTAATCCAACTCTAAACATGCTTTTCATACCTATCCAAAGGAAATCAATGATTAAGGTGATTTTTTTTATTTAAAAGATTTATGCTTAATGATTATTGATCTTTTAATTGAAAAAAAGAGTTTAGCCTAATTAAATGATTAGTAAATATATTAGTCTCAATGTCTCATGGAAGTGAAATAATCTACTTTGTGTGATCCATGTCTTGGAATGGAGCTTGAATGTTCTAGCATCATTAGTTGATGGTTCCTTTGCGAAGGATCCATGTTTTTTTTTATTGATCAGTTTCTTGTTTACTTTGCCAATTCTTGTTTGTCTTTGGTTTAAATATCTTTGTTTTGCTTTATGTTCATTAGCATTTGCTTTCATTTTGCTTAGTTTTATAAACTCAAAACCCCACTTGGCAAAGAAACTCAAAACTTCACTTGGCAGTTGAAAATCAATGTCTCAGGTTATCAAAGAAATTCAGGTTACTATAAGATCCAAACTAGCCGGCCTTGATATCGACCATTCTCCAAACCACCAGAATGCTTCAAGCTCTCTACTTATAGTTCGAACACTTTCAACGCTCCTCAACTCATCAAGCTCAGGTAACTAGGGCCAACCCAAATACCAACTCATGACGATGTATGTTTGTTAGCTACTTCTATGTTCTGCTGCTGCTTATTGTGTTATCTCATTTTTTTGTGTAAAAGAGTTCTCTAAAACGTCTCTGTAACACGCAGTTTATTAAATAATAAAGAAATATGCTTCCTGGAATTTTTTTTTAATGAAATTTGTATAATTTTAGAGGAACAAATTTCCAAGTTTAACTCTATAATTAAGTTTGGAATCAACAAAAATGAACTCATAAATCTGAATTAATTCAACCCATCTAGCGTTTAGATGCTAAAACAAAAAAAAAACACCAATATATTTAAAAATGAATAATATATTAAAAATTAACTTTACCGAAACTAGTACTCGGTCCAAAATTAAAGTAGAAGCTCGAAAATCCGCAAAGAACATTCCCATGGATCTTCCATTTTAAAGAAAAAAATCACTTTCTCGTTTTCTACTTATTCAAAACTTTTTTCTACTTGTTATTATTATTTTTGTTGTTGTCTCTTTAGTTCATGAAATCGTTTTTTGTTTTTGTTTTTGGGATATAGCATTTGATAACCTGTACCAAGTTGTTCGTAGCACATATTTGGGAAGTCAACAAAATTTTTTAGAGTTACCCCACCTTATTAATTGCAGCTAACTCACCAAGCCCTTCCCTTCCCATACCTATAATTAATGGTGAAAAAATAGACAAATATTTCCCATTTTACAAAATAAATAAAACATTCGACGTGTATCCGATCCATCGAATTCTTGAATGTATACATCTTTTAACAATTATAACCCTAAAAGAAATTAAACCCGTAAATTTAAGTTTCTAATAGAAAAAAACTTGCATGCATCCCTTGTAATAACAATTAACGTTAACAACAACCGTCTTATGAGACAAGATTTTCTTATTTGTAACAAAGGTTAGTCGCAGATATACTACTACCACAAATATTATTTATATAACCGGAAATTCTGGTTAAATACTAATTCTGAAACCTACTAATCAGCTACTATCGCTGTATGTAAAATATCTACGGTTTAAATTACTCGATGATAATATACTTTGAATTTATTTTCAAGAAGTGACTTAGGATTCGAATACTGTACAAAACAATAAAAGAAAAACATTTCGATTTGGATTTTTACAAAAAAAAAAAAAGTACTTAGACATGAAATTATTCCTTTGAGATTATACATTGAGGACATCATTTTGGGAATCAAACCTCAAATTTCTTTTACAACGAAGAAGCATCGAACCATTGAATATGCTTATTTGCAGTATTATATAAACACACTAATTCTTCAAGAGAAAATGTATTTTTCAGAGTTACATTTATAATATATATTCATAGAGAAAAGGATCATTAAAGAAAGAGAAGGTGCAAATGCAATTACAGGGCAATATCTCTATTGGCAGGAGTCCCATTACTTCAAACTTGCATATGTAACTTCACTATGCATTTGTTTGTCATGAGCTTTCTGCCAAAGGAGATTTGCCCCGTAATTCTTCTGCACCAATACATATATATATTATATAATCACCAAAAAAAAAAAAAAATCTATGTAACTACAAGGATTTTTGTTTTTTGTTGTTGCTGTGATTGGACGAGCTTGGAACCGACACATAAGAAAATCGTTAAAAAATCACTACACAAATTATTAATGTCTAGTGGATATATGATTAAGAAAAGTTTTCTGGCTCATTTGATGTAAGACAATGTAAATCTAACAACTTCATAGGCAAACTAGCTCATACAATGTTGAAAAACTATATATATATATATACGAAAATATAAACCCTTTGTGTGTTTTGTTCTGCTGCATGGTTCCTTTTCCTTACTTCCTGATGCTTTCCAGTGATAAGTGAATTCTCTCACCTATAACCTCCTCTTTTGTGTTCTTTTTCCTTGTTTGTTTATATTCCTCCTTGTTTTTGTGTATGGGTTTCAAAATTTTCAAAATCCATTTGCATGCTGAATGGACTTAACAAGTAAAAACATTAATAAACCGAATTGAATTTGGTTATCGTTTGGTCCAAAGTGAACAAATCCAAACTAAATATGAACCAAACATAACTCAAATTTTTTTTTTTTTTCAGTTTTCAAATATCTTACTTGGGAATACACGAGCACTCAACGCCCATGACCATGAACATCTTAAGATCATTTTTCACCTGACTTAAAAAAACTGTATATGACACATTTACAAATAATTTTTTTTTTCTATTTAAACTAATCACAACAAAATCTCATACGAAATCTTCCATAACTAAATTTCTTTTTTATTTTCATTAAAATTCAATTTAAAACTCCCATTAATATTTCTGTTAAAATTCAATTAAAAATGAAAAGAATCATATATTTTACAAATAAAGCAAACGGAAACAAATATTTTTCATAATAATGTTTTACACATAATTATGGATATCGAAAACATGTCAAATGATNTTGCATATGTAACTTCACTATGCATTTGTTTGTCATGAGCTTTCTGCCAAAGGAGATTTGCCCCGTAATTCTTCTGCACCAATACATATATATATATTATATAATCACCAAAAAAAACAAAACAAAATCTATGTAACTACAAGGATTTTTTTTTTTTTTTTTTTTTTTTTTGCTGTGGTTGGACGATGTTCATGGTCATGGGCGTTGAGTGCTCGTGTATTCCCAAGTAAGATATGTGAAAACTGAAAAAAAAAAAAAATTGAGTTATGTTTGGTTCATATTTAGTTTGGATTTGTTCACTCTGGACCAAACGATAACCAAATTCAATTCGGTTTAATGATTTTACTTGTTAAGTCCATTCAGCATGCAAATGGATTTTGAAAATTTTGAAACCCATACACAAATTAAAACAAGGAGGAATATAAACAAACAAGGAAAAAGAACACAAAAGAGGAGGTTATAGGTGAGAAAATTCACTTATCACTGAAAAGCATCAGGATCTAAGGAAAAGGAACCATGCAGCAGCACAAAACACACAAAGGGTTTATATTTTCGTATATATATAGTTTTTCAACATTGTATGAGCTAGTTTACCTATGAAGTTGTTAGATTTACATTGTCTAACATCAAATGAGCCAGTAAACTTTTCTTAATCATATATCCACTAGACATTAATAATTTGTGTAGTGATTTTTTAAAGATTTTCTTATGTGTCGGTTCCAAGATCATTTTCACCAAAACAAATTATTAAGAGGCGTAGAAAAAAAAATGACATGACTTATAAAAAAACTGTATATGACACATTTACAAAGAAATTTTTTTTTTCTATTTAAACTAATCACAACAAAATCTCATACGAAATCTTCCATAAGTAAATTTTTTTTTTTCATTAAAATTCAATTTAAAACTCCCATTAATATTTCTGTTAAAATTCAATTTAAAATGAAAAGAATCATATATTTTACAAATAAAGCAAACGGAAACAAATATTTTCATAATAATGTTTTATACATAATTATGGATATCGAAAACATGTCAAATGATATTTACATCGTCTATTTGTTAACATGTGTATTTCTAAGTCAAATACAGCATATATCGGTTGTTTGTTTGTGTTTGCATCTCCATATTATATGAATTTCATCATCACATAATAGAAATGCAAACTTAAACATGAACAAACAATCAGATTCTACTTATCTAGGGAAGTACTGTACATCGGGGTATATATATGTGATACTCATATTCTCATCGATAAAAAAAAAATTAGTTTCATTATTATGAATTTTGTAGTTTGAACTGAGTACAAAACAAATAGCAGATGCTAGATGAATTGTGAAGACATAAAAACAGACAAATTGCAAGTGATTCAGACAAGACTGCCATATTAATGTTAACTTCTCCATGTTTTTTGTAGTTTTGTATCCAAAAAGTGGATTTAGTCTATTGGTCACCTCTTTACACACAACAACGCTTTTCATAACTCTCGATATCTATTTGTCCCCATTTCCCTTATACATTATTAACAGTTTTAACACCAAACGTCTCGTGATAGATCTTCGTCGTATACATTCCGTCTTTTAGGATAGTCATTTGTTTTTTTCTTTTTCTTTTTGACTCATGAGTTTAGTTCCATCCATTTATCCATCCATAAGCAATATTTTTTTTAGTCTCCTGGAGCAAAACCAGAATAATCCTCTTTAACTGGCAGTCCTTGAACCCTAATTAACTTTAATTAACGTACCTATTAAGATTGATCTCCTCTTTTACTCTACGTTAATAAGGGTTCAATTTCGATACCAAGTCATCATCATATAGACCCAATTGCATACGCTTTTTAAGATTCTCCTCTTGTACTAATTACTGTTGGGGAAAAAAATTACATCCTCCTCTTTTACGAACATCCCCCTCCATTATGTTTCCGGATAAATCCATGAACTCTTAAATCGTAAAATAGAGAAAAACAAATTGAAATGAAACTCTTTTGTCTATAGTACCGTACAAAAAAAATATATTAGTTTATACGTTAACCCCAAAAAAAAAAACGCTTGCTTATAAATTATAATAGGAAAGATAAGGATAAAGAATAAAACAGAGAAAATGGTAGGAACGAAACATGTGAAACAGTCACAGAGCAGCCCCATGCTTACCACTTAGTCTGCTTTCTCACGTACCTTTCGAAGTGAGACAAACGTAAAGATACAACCCGTGATTCCTCTTATCTCTCTTCCCTCGACAATTCTTCTTCTTTTTTATTTTTTTGAACTTTGAAAAATGATTCAATTCTTCTTATAATATAAATATTTATGCAACACATTTGTATTCGCTGCTATGTAATGTGTCGGTACGATTTTAATGGCTAATTCATAGGTATCTGTCTCTGACATCTGGAAGTTTGCCATTGTTTTATTCTCCTTTCGCGTTCATCGATGTAAGCTGAAACTCTCTCTCTATATTTTTCTTTTATTTTATGCCCATATTATATAGTATAAATCTATTGATTTCCCGTGATTTTGATATTTACAATATTATCTATTTGAAAAAAAAAATTTAACCTTAAAAAATTTTCTTTTTCGCAGCAAATGTTTTTAAACCCGTACTTATAAGAGCATTCAATGCAAAAATACTTTGAGAATATCTTAAAAGAAAAAAAAAGAAATAATTTTTAAATAATAAAAAAATCTAAACTAATCAGTAAATGACACACAATAAATGAGTTTCTTAAAAGTTAAGAATTGTTTCTTAAATAAGAAACTTAAGAACCAATTCTTATTCCTCTCTCTTATTTTTTATTATTTTGTTATTATTTTTTGTTTAGAAACTCTCTTAAAATCCTTTCATTTAACATGGTAACTTACTAGTTAAAATGGAAATGCTTTTAGATTATATGATTCAGCTTATAGTCCCAATACAACTGACGGGTTTTTTTCAAAAAAAAGATACACCTGACGAGTTTTATGAATATTCAATATTTTATCGATAAAAACAGTAATTTAATATTTAATACATGTTTTATATAAATATTTAAAACATATATCATATGTGGATAATAAATTAGATACAAATATATGATATAATGCCTTCAGATGAATATTTAAGTATAAAAATAATACATTTTGGTATATTAACAGTCATCAAAATATAATAGTTTAACTATGTAGAATCAGAAATCAAACCAAACAATTTTAATTGTTTTGTTGTTAAATTACTATTTTTGAATTGGAAGCGTAACATTAAATAATAATAACACGAAAAGGCTAGATCACCCTATTATCCAGTTTTCTTTTTCTAATTTTTACGATTTCTTAGATCCAAAATTCTTATAGATTGATCCAACCCGATAATTTAAATCGGATCTCCGGTTGAGTCTAGATTTTAAATCATTGGTACAAGGTACTTAATTTTTGCCATGTAAATTGAATTACATAGTAACCAAACGTACGTGTATATATACTCAGTATGAAATATTATAATTTTATAAAAACATTAGAGGATTTATATTGTCGATATAGTGTGAGGGACGTAGAATGTGTAAGAGATATATAGACTACCTTTTTTCTTTCCTCAGACTTTAACTTTCAATTTTAAATAACCTCTGTTCGGCGCATTTTGAAATCTTGTATCTCCAGACAACCTTTCCCAATAAACTACTAACCAAATATCTAATATTTCATACGTCCAATTTAAGATATTTATAAGAAATATATCTCTTCAACCACCATACAATTTTTAATTATATTTTACTATTTCTAAACTTATTTGGAATATGATGTTTCAATAAGCTACTAGTTTTTTTTTTTTTTTTTGCAACTGGGTATACTAAGCTACTAGTTCATCACCAAGATGTATGTTACGTACAACACGACAAGAAAATGTGTCTATATATATAGATCCCGAGATATATTCTTCAAAGCTTAAAAATAATAATCGTTATCTCAAAGAGTTCGAAACATTGAGAAAGTGATGGTGGCTAGTGAACAAAAGAAGAGGGCAAGCCAAGCCAAGCCTCATTTTCTCAGAAATCTCACCCACTTTAAATATGTATGTATATACTATATGTTCATATCCTTTTATATGTGTGTGTATGTGAGTTTAGAAGTTTAAGGCCAATGAGCTATTTTGCAGAGTAACCATGAACAGAGCATGGTAACTAGAGAAGCTCTTCTTTACATAGCCATGCTCAAACTCAAGATAGAAGCTCTGCAGAGAGAACATGAAGTTTTTAAGATTATCAAAACAGAACCTTTACACCAGTTTCAGGTTTCTCCTCTCATATCTTATATATATATATATATATATATATATATATATATCAAATAGTCATATAGTAAATCTCTGTATAATCAATTGAGATTCTGTTTTCTTCATTTCAAATTCTGTGAGTAACCTTGGTATGTAAGTTTTTTCACCAAATCCTATGATACAATTTCACCAATCTAGATTTGATCATACAAAGCAAGTAGATCCATATTTTTTTGGAGTTAATTAGCTTTCTTATAGACTTCTTAGTTCAAATATCAGCATGACGTATTGAGGTATTCACATGGCGCTCTGTTTGTGGGATGACTAAGGTCAAGTCGCCGAATATTGTTTAAATATTATAAGTTCTTATGAATTTTGGCAGGAGGTAAAGGTGGAGAAGATTGGAGCAAGGTTTCAAGTAAAGATAAATAGTCTAAAGGGAGACGATAAGCTTGTGAACATTCTTGAAGCATTTGAAGAAATGGGATTGAGTGTAGCTCAAGCAAGGGCTTCATGCCGAGAAACATTTGCCATGGAAGCCAATGTTGTACCTCAATGCAAAGACAAGATGTGGAGTGTAGATGATATTACCCAAACTCTGGTTAAAGCTCTTGTCAAGCCGAGTGTCCCGCTGTGACATTTAGAAGGAAAAAAAAGGACTAAAGAAGAAAAGAAGAAGCTCAGAAGATTCTGAGTTTCAGTTTCGAATTGAGACTTCGAATATATATATGTCGTTGTTCTGAAACTCAGTTTAGCTTCAGTTGTTCTACGTAGATCCATAGAAAATTCAAAGTTTAGATTTATATTGAAATTATAAGAAAAAATGTCTTTTATTATAGTTTTTTACTAGATAATTAATGATATTTTTTCATAATTAGCAACTAAGAAAAAAAAAATTAATTCGCAATTGCATTCAGAGTTTGCGTTTGTGTTTAGTATTTGATTCATGTTTGTTTTTCTTTAACAAACAAAAAATTGAATCATGTTTTCAGTCAGATCTTAATATTTTGAAAATTTGGATGTGCTTGCATTAACTCTAGTAGGTTATTTTGAAAGATTTGAGTTTCCTTTTCTACATTTAGGACTCGCTTCGCGTTTATATTTTGTAATTGGTGTATAAATTGTATACGTTTTTACAAATAGTGATCATGTTTTTGTGTTTACATTAACCGTCCGGATTCATATTGAGTTTGCATTTGTATATGTATTTGTATTTCCCTAAAGCGTTCACATTTGTGTTACCGTTCACATGTTTGTTAGCGTTTAATATTTACATTAATCTTTTAATATATATATAGCGATTGTGTTTGTGTTTTCACGGAGCGCTCACATTCGATTCTTTCATTTACATTTGTCGAATCAATTTTGGCATATACAAATGCACAGACCGATCTGGCGGATCGAGCTGAGCAGGGAGAACATTGATAGGTCACGGTTTGGTCGATCTGACCGACCGAGTTAGGTACATAGGGATTTGGCGAATCATATGGATCGTTTAGGCCTTGTCTGATCTAAGGCACCAATCTGAGCTTTAGGAAAACTTGGTGAACGGCTAGATCGGTCGTTTTGTCCGATCCACTCAATCGATCCGAGGCCTGAAGTTGATCTAAACTTTCTTCTTCAACTTGCTAGATCCTGCAAGGACACAAAAGACTACAAAATCCAACTAGAGACACCTAAACACAAGCGAAAAAAAAAAGTGGAAATAAAACCGAGAAGAGACACAAAAAAAACGGCATGTACACATCATTTCCTTATACACTTATATAGTTTTTCTTAAACCAATTTTTCAAATAAAACTTATACACTTAGTTACTGTTTACATTTAGCATTTAGCATTCTTATACACTTAGTTACCGTTTACATTTAGCATTTATGTATGTAACAAACAATCTATGTCCTCGTGATCTTCATCAGCTACCAACTTTGGTTGATCTGCTACCGACCCGCCACCACCTCCTCCACCGGACCGGACCGTTGCAAAAGACAAAGTTGCAACAAATTTTTTAAAGTTTAGAAAGAAAATTGCCCTTCTATAATAGAATATGTCAGTTTATCTATCAGTGCCACAAGCCAAAAAATGTTGATGGCAATCTTGTGTTGTGAGAAAATTTAGGATGAAATCCTAGTTGATATTATCATAAACCTTTTCCAAATCAGTTTTAATACACCCTCCTAATGATAAGACAGGGTTTATGAGAGTTTGTAGGAATTTTTCGGCTAAGAGAACGTTATCCACTAGTAAGCATGAGCTCTTGAGAAACCAATTTGGTCAGGAAGATATTAGTATGATCTGAATTGGACATATACTTTAGACGGCTGAAACTGTTTATAAACAGTTTTGAGATGATTTTATAAATAGTATTGCAGTAGCTGTCAAAAAAAAAAAAAAAAAAAGTTAGTAGTATGTTGGTTTAGAAATCCAAAACACATACCATTCAGTGCATATCTTGAGATTTTAGCGATTCAAACTCACACAAGA
Organism: Alliaria petiolata; assembly: GCA_020283515.1. Taxonomy (NCBI): domain Eukaryota; kingdom Viridiplantae; phylum Streptophyta; class Magnoliopsida; order Brassicales; family Brassicaceae; genus Alliaria; species Alliaria petiolata. Next base: position 61,114,915 of record JAHZTW010000001.1, read on the forward strand.
CTTGAACATTGATTACAGTGTTTTCTACTCTCTTTTTTAGTCCACAATCGATCGTATAAACATGGTTGGAAAGTGCCTTTAGTTTCAAATTAAAGAAATAAATAAATAATTGGTCAACTGACCAAGTGGTTGTTTATTTAATGTATTGTGTTGTGCTGTAAGTGTAGAGTTACATGTGTTAAATTTGGAGAATGTTTTGTCTCCCTACGTGTCTAGTTATTAGAAACTCTAAATTATCATATAAATGTGTAAGATATATACTTTCTGTGTGTGTGAAATAACAATATCAAGTTTTTTTTTTTTTTTTTTTTTTTTTGCATTTAACGCTTGTACTTAAAATTAACAAAAGTGTTTTAGAGCACTGCATGATTATTGCAGATCTTTTGAAGAGTTCTTAAGTAAAAAAGAAAAGAAAAAATAAAAAAATAATGATGTGTCAAACCTGATTTTGTAGAATCGCTTCTTTATAAAGAAGTTTTCAAAAAGTTCTTAAACTGTTTAGTATTAAAATATATTTAAGAAACTTATATAAGTATCTGCAATAATGATGCCCTTATACTAGGATTTCTGATTTCAAGACAGGAAGTAACACTATTTAGAACCCTTTCACACACATTTATTCTAACTATAGCATACAAAACGAGATTTAATAAGAGTCAGAGACAACAATATCATATTAACATATTTTTACGTCTATTACACGGGTGAAAGACGTATTGTAAATGGGTTTAATGTGTAATGGGCTTAAGGGATGTATACTGCTCGCCCATGATGGGCTTTAGTATTTAATATTAAATGTTTAGAATTTATTAAAATGAAAAAAAATTAACGTAGACTTAAATCTTTTTATATATAGATTGTATTTTACTCCAAAAACCTAGAAAAGCCACAATAGCTCGTTTGGTTATATTTGCTTCTATGCGGCTCTAGCCTCTAAACAGGCCTCTGCTTCGAACCACCCCCGACGCTTTTTTTTTCAGCCGTTCTCTGCAAATTTATTTCTTCAGCTCTCTCAGGCTCTCACCGATTTCTTTTGTTCTGGGGAAGCGTATTGTTTTCTCCTTGCCCTAATTGATTTTCAGGTTTCTGCCCTGTTTTGCTCCTACCTTCTTTCTTGTGCAGTTCCGTTTCTCTAAGTTTGTATAAGTAGTTTTCATTTCAGTTCAAGATTTATCGTTTAGGATTTATAAAATATTAGATTTTGTTAGTGATTAGAGAAAGTTTGAATTATCGGGGTCATGAAAGTTGTCTATGATTCACGTCTTGGGGGTTTGGTCGAAATCCCAATGAAATCACTGTTTTGAGTTGAGAATGAAAAACCCATAATCGAATCGTTATTCTTCTGACTTGCATTTGTCACAGGAAAACAAAAGAAAAAGATGGACTTTGATGACGAAGACAAGCCGAAAGAGGTTTCCAAGACCCGCAGATTTGCGCCTGGTCGTGCCGGAAAGCCCAAACCCAAACCTAAACCGGAACCTACTGCAGAGAAAGCGGAGCCGCCGTCGCAAACTGATGCTCCATCGGAGCCTGTGAGCAAGAGTGAGCACGACGTTGTTGCGAAATCCGCTGGCCCCAAGGTTGAACCTGAGGTCTATAATGGCGCCGTTAAAATGGAGGTTGATCCAAAAGTGGATAAGGAGCCGGAGACTACGGAAGTTGAGTTGATGGANTCTTTTAAAATGTTTCATCATTAAATAATACTTAATAATTGGTTTCAGAGTAATTAAATAAGTAAGCATATGCTATCTAAAACTAAATAGGGAAATTATGTTGGATAACCAAAAAAATTATCAACACTAAACAAATAAACATAAAAGTTTTTTGTTATAATATTTTGTGTATGATATGTATTAGTTGCAATTTTACCCTTAAATATTCTAAAATAGTTGTTCTTAGAATTTAGGTTTGAAAATTTCTTTTGAATAATTTAAAATGTTGGTCAATGTTTCTAAAAATTGCTTTTGGGTTTACGGAGCAAGAAAAAACAATACGAAAATTTTAACTTTGAAGATTTAAAAAACAGTACTGCAAATAGAAAATGCTCTAGAAAACACAACACCAAATAGTAAGGTATACGATTCAATTTTTTGGTCGTTTTTTAGTGCATGGGATAACATATCCAATTTTGCTCTATTGAGACAAGAGATTTCGGTGATAAAAAGAAGATCGATGCATGTCGAGATTCCAGTGAGTGCAATCTTGCGTTCCTTATTTCCATATGCCATAGACGGAAGTTTGCAGCGCGAGACAAATGATGAGAGTGATGGAGAAATATTAAGCCATTGTATAAGACCTTTAAAGTGTGACGAATGTGGAAGTTTTCTTGAGAAAATATTATATTAGGAAATATTTTGTTTATAAAACTAACTCATTATGGTTGTGTAATGGTTGAAAAATTTGTCGAAACTGATTCCAAAATTCGGATCTTTTTATTTCAATCATAGTTGATCACTGAAAATGTTCTAAATAACAAAAATATTCGGCTAATCCACAGATCCCGAAAATTTGTTTGGATGGTCAGAATTATTCGGTTAAACAAAGAAAGAAAGTCTTTTTATTTAATAGAAATTGTAGTATCGGTATGTTGTACAAAATACTCTCAAAAGAAGAGACAAAATATTAACAACAAAAAAAAAAAAAAGAAGAAAGACAAATAAGAACAAACGTGATACTCGTATTATAAATATTTCATTTGTTTCCTTATTATATATTTCATTTACGTACTACCTGATTGGATGTTACAGTCCATATATATTCTATTTTTATTGTCCCTAATTGAGATCAGCGCAAAAAAAGAGTAAACTTTGATCAGTAAATGATAATCATCACTCATAAATAAGATTATCTATGTGATTAGAAAAAAATATATTTTAATTATTAAAATCCAAAACATGATAACTATATTATATATGCGTTTCATCCGCTGATGATGTTGCTTTTGGTGAAGGAAAAGGTCATAAGAACTCTCTTTTTTTGGCAAAAAAAAACTTTAATTTTAAAATTAATTGTACTTTGGAGTGCTACTTACTGAGAGTCTTCGGGATTGCATTGTACACAATGCAACATATGCATATACCAACAAAAATGCCCAAAAATCCATAAAGTTAAACAGCGAAAAAGAAAAGTGGGTTTGTATCTCATGCATGAGATAAGTGATAGCCCTTTTAACAATTATATCCCTTTTCAATATATGTCATACAGTTATATATGCAATCTCTAGTGTTATGTAGCTAATACTCGAAACAAGAATATATATATAGTACCCTATTAATTGTAAAATTTATGTCTAGAATTTAATAGCTGAGAAATCAAGATATATAACCAATTCGAATGGGTAATTGTAATGAATAAGACGACACCGTTACATATTAAATTATTAAAAACTGAATTAAATTTGTAAAACATCTTAAATTAGAATATACTCTTAATCGGAGTTTAATTTAGTTAAAGACCTAATCTGAGTTGCATAGATGAGATACTCAAAGCTGTAAAAAATGAAGAAGAAGATGAGACACTAATAAACTTTTTGTGAATGGAAAAGTTCTTGAAAAGGATAGAAATAAACTTTAGATCTAAAACAAATCCTTAAACGCATTAGTAAAGTTTGATCATATCTATTACCATTTCCTTGTTCACACGCACTACACCACCCAATAAACCTAATCATGTTTCAATCATTTAAATACATTTGTAATAAAAAAGAGGGGTTCGAACAATTGTGAATGAAGACAAAAAAACAAAACAAGTGTATACTATCAATACCTAACCCCATCTTCAAACAACGCAAAAAACTTATTATATCATAAACAAAGGGTGTGATCATATGTAACCATCGCCTTATAGACAAATTATTATCTATTAAAATAACAATCAATCGGAGTCCCTCTCTTAAATGATAGGGATATAAAGTATTATTATTGTTTAAAATAACAACTAGTAGAGATTAAATTGACATATGCTCGCACGTCCTCTCTTTCATACACAACCCCTCTTCTTCTCCACCTTCTCTCCATTTTCTCTTTCTCATATCCCTCTCTCTACTTCTACTCATCTTCCTCCTTCTGCAACTCACATCTTTCCAAAAGCGACCAAGATCAACGAAATATCCGATTCTTGATCGATATCATCGATCGACGATCCTTCTTTTTCCTCGTTTAATTTCTTGTAAATAAATATACAACTATAGTCTATATAGCAACATGAAGCGAGGTCTAGAGATGGCGAGAAGCTACAATGATCACGAAAGCAGTCAAGAAACCGGACCAGAATCACCAAATTCTTCAACCTTCAACGCCGTCATCTCTTCTCACTCACCTAAACGAAGGTACATAAACATATAAATCCATGATTCGAGTTATATTACAATTTCATGAAAAGCTAGCATTAAAGTATATTCGTATATTGATGTACATGTTAAATTAATAACAGCAGGAGATCCATAGAGAAGAGAGTAGTGAACGTACCGATGAAAGAAATGGAAGGATCTCGGCACAAAGGCGACACAACCCCACCGTCAGATTCATGGGCCTGGCGTAAGTACGGCCAAAAGCCCATTAAGGGGTCTCCTTACCCTAGAGGTTATTACCGTTGTAGTAGCACAAAAGGTTGTCCGGCGAGGAAGCAAGTCGAGAGAAGCAGAGACGATCCAACGATGATCCTCATCACTTACACCTCTGAGCACAACCAACCTTGGCCTCTCGCTTCTTCTTCTAGGAACGGACCCAAACCCAAATCTGAGCCCAAACCCGAACCAGAAGAAGTACCCGAGGTGGTGGAGCCTGAGGAGGAGGATAAAAATAAGTTTATGGTTCTTGGGAGGGAGATCGAAACGGCGCCGTCTTGCATCGTCGACGAGTTTGCGTGGTTTAGTGAGATGGAGACAACGTCTTCAACGATTCTCGAGAGTCCGATTTTCTCATCGGAGAAAAAGACAGCTGTCTCGGCAACGGCGGATGACGTGGCGGTGTTTTTTCCTATGGGAGAGGAGGAAGAGTCTTTGTTCGCCGATCTCGGCGAGTTGCCGGAGTGTTCGGTGGTGTTTCGTCACCGGAGTAGCGTAGTGGGGTCACAAGTCGAGATCTTTTGACACGTGGTAGTATTTTAATGGATATTATTGTCGCTCACATGGGAGGCGTTGTACGCACGGCGTTTTTTTTTTTTATGTTTCTCCAACGGTAATCAATAAATCATCATCATAAGACTCTCTCTATACTTATTATTAAAAGAAAAAAAAAAGGTATGATTCGATTTTGTAAGCTTTTTTTTCGTTACTACTCTCTCTACTCTTTTGAGAATTCGCCTTTCTTTCTTTATTTAATTTTTCGGTTTTTGTTTAGTTATAACTTTGTGGGTTGAATAGCAATGTAGTTAGCTCAATAAAAATGGCTGTCATTTTTATGTATATGTAACTGATGTCAATTTTATTTGTATTTTAAATTGATTGGTCAAGAGTAGAACGTTGAGACGTGAAATCTCATTTGTCATATCAAAAAGAAACTAGTTTTGTATTTTTCTTACAAGAAATTTTCTAGAGAGAGCAATTACTATAAAATCGATTACTGTCAAATCGGTATATAGAGAAGCAAATTTGAGAGAATATAACTTTTTTTAAGAGTCCAATCAAAATCAATGATTCAGAGATAAATTATATTTCATTCATCCTTCCAAAATAAATTTGACAGGTTATGGATGTATGTAGCTGGTAGTTGATGATCGATGGTGGAAAAGTGAGAGGAATGAAAAAACAAAAACAATAATTGTTTTGATGATTTTCCTATTGAAACAAAAGTTTCGATAATTTCTATCACTTTTAAATTGTTTGCCGGACGGTTTGCATTTGATTACCTAGCATGCGTCAAAGTTCGTTGTAAACAATTGTTTCTAATTTTACTTAGATCCTGATTAGTGAATACCACTTAACGACAAAAATGCTAATTAATTTGATATCTAAAATCCTCATAGTAAAGATTAAACAATCATATTTTTGGAACTTCATCTCGAAAAATAATAACTTAAGAATTGGTGGTACATGATTACCTACGTGATTTTTAAAAAACTTTACGCGAAGAATAATAACACAAATAAACAAACGAATTAATTAGTTGTGATATGATTCACGTTACTAGGCCTGCCAAACTCTCTGTAATTACTATTATTAAAGTTTGTGTACATTTATGATTTATATATGCTCAAACTGTAGTTCTGACTTTTAGAGTTTTAAATTTTATAAAATTGCTGCAGTCCAACCTCGATCTACAGTTTGGAAATTGATCTAAACCTTAAGAGGAAATCTCAGAAAAGTAGAAATTAATAACCCATGGCCGTGAGAAACCATAAACCCGTATATAATCATCATATTATTTCATAGAAAATGAATCTTGCAGTTACTATTAACTCTTGCATTAAACAAATAAAGACCCTTGCACACACACACACAAAAAAAAAACAAATAAAGATCTTCATGAGAAGAAAAAAAACGAATGACATGAAAAGAAAATCAAAACTTTTATAAAAGCAACACGTAAACCAATTGAGAATATAAGACCACCGACGACTTTTAGAATTAGAATCAAATTTTTTTGTTTTAGTTATCATCGTTTCCAGTTTCCACCGTCTTCTTTGTTCTCTTCTTCACCACCAGTGCTCGACCCCTACGTACCTTTACTTTTATTGATGTTTCCCATGATCTTCTTTGTAGGCTAGATCACAAGAAACTTACGGAATTTAAAATAAATAAATTAATTTAAAAAAAAAAACTTACGGAATTTTGTATGCATTTTATAATTCTGTTAGGATCGTTAGTTCCGACACTATGTTAGGAGAAAACAATATTGGAGAAAGTCTCTTCTTGATATAAAAGTTTAATGATACAAATGTATTTATATTAGACCAACGATTTTACTTTAACATGGAAAATCGACTTATTCTACTCCATTGGAACTTATCGTAATTCTTCGGTTTAGGTTTCACAAGTTTTACTTTAACAAAATATGTGTTTTTCGAACCAAGTACCTCAAAGTTTGGGCTTTCGTCGCGTGTGTATTGGGCCTGAAACTACGTTAATTGGATCTTTCTTGACTTTCAGGAATATCTTAGGAAAGTATAAGAATTAAATTATATTCATCACTTTAAAATATTTATCTTATTTTACTACAAGACCCGTCCAAAAATGTCATCATCGGTTATTGAATGTAGTATATATCTTTCGGCCAACCGGAGACTGAATTTTGTTTATTCTTCAATGAAAATGCACATGCACGTACCATTAATTATTTTGTTTTTAATTTTACAAACCAATGAAAAAATTACGACGCATGTGCGTTCAAAAAAGTAGTGTTGCTATTTTCATTTTTTCAGCGACCAACACTCGTATTTTTTTCTTAACCAGAAAAAATAACTACTCGGAAATGCAAAGTTTATTGAAACAAAACGAATAGTTTGCTTGAGGCACAAACAAATATACTTTATGTCTGAAGTCAGATACCTTAGCCACTGACATCGATCAGCAATTCAGGCCCCATTTTGCTAACCAAAACCCCCCACTCATGTTTTCTTCTTGTTCTATTTTTTATCCCCTTTTTTCACAAGAAGAAATGTTGGGTCTAATAAACATTTATCTTTATAAAAACTGTGATGTGTCATGTTAATTGTGTATGGTTAATGAAATTCGAATTCAATAAACAGCTGACCAGTTGAACCATTGTTATTGGTTCATTTGTTATCATCATTTCTTCACTCTAATTTAGAAATTGTTATTGGTTCATTTGTTATCATCATTTCTTCACTCTAATTTAGAAATTGTTATTGGTTCATTTGTTATCATCATTTCTTCACTCTATTTTAGAAATTGTTATTGGTTCATTTGTTATCATCATTTCTTCACTCTATTTTAAAAACTTTTAGATTAATGTTATATATTATAATGTTTGTTATAGTCTCATAGTAGAGGAAAAAACTTATATATTATAATGTTTGTTAAAGTCAGCAATTGAAACAGTGAGAGACGGACCCCTTCCGTGTTCTTGGTCGTTGAGGAAAATTGCGTCACCAACTCTTATTATACTACTATATAGATAGCTTGCGACCGAATTTGGCTACCTTATTTTCTTTACTTGACAACATGTTTTCATTTTCGAAGACAAAACGGTATAAAACAAATTTATGATATGCCTTTAATATGGCACTATATTTTTATAGTGTGTAAGCGATATATTGAATTGGATATGATATTAGACCTAATAAATTATTATATCTCTTTTATTCAAAAAAATAATATATAATAACTCTTTAGCAAAAAAAAAAATTATAACATCTGCAAAGCAATTATTGTCGCCAGTCCATAACTTGTTTGCTTAATTCGCTTTGTTAATATGTATATCTTTTAGATAACGAAAATATTTTTAAGTATATCTTCTAACAGAGTGATCATAGGTCATTAGGTTGTGCACAACATGATCAAACACGTCGTCTCTCGCTCGTATTTAAAAATTTCAAGTCGAAATAAATATAAATCCTGACAAAGAGAAATCATTTCCATATATCATTTATGACTTTACGAAAAGACTTGTATAAAATTCCAAGATTTAACATTAAATTAAATATACGAAAGGAGAATCATAAAAACGAGAATAATTGTCGCACAAGTCGATTCAACTGTTTACTGCTTTGTCAAATTTTGCCCAAAAAAGTTCGGAATGTGGGGTTATGATTTAGAAATGATACTCCCATTATAGACAGCATGAGAAAATAAAAAGATAATAAAAGCTGGTAACCACCAAGATAATAAATAGATTTCCTGTCGCTGTTATTTTAAAAATGTGATAAATGGTGGTTTAGTGGTTAAATATTTCATCTTAAAAAGTTAATATTATCAGAATTTGAATCTTTATACAATGATTTTAATTATGATTAGTTTATTTAAAGCATTTAAATGACATAAATATTCGGCTCTCTATTTCATTTTTATTTATGTTTAAGGAAAAAACACATTTATTAAGTAACTCAATAAAAAAGGAATTATCTTTTCCAACAATAAAACATCATTTATTATCTAAACAAAAACAATTTAACCAATATTAAAAATACTACTCCCTCCGTTTTGATTTAAGTGTCGTTTGGAGAAATGTATCTGCAATGTAATTGGATGTATCTGAATGTATTTTGAGTTTAATATATCTAAATACATTTTTTCCAAATGACACTTAATTAAAAACAGAGGGAGTAGTACATAATACTCATTAAAAATATACTAATAACAAAAGTTATGCATAGAAATATGAGAATATCATTTAAAATAAAACTATTTTTTTTTTTGTTAAAACATCAATTAAAATAAAACAAATAAAATATATTTTAGAAAGTAGCGTGGATTTATACGAAATAGTCGTTTATCCCAAAAAAATTACTTCTTTTTGTCAACAATTTCACTTCTCGCATTTTTAAACATCATTCCATTAAAATAACAATAGTTAAAACTTAAAACAAACATCATTAATCTTTTTTTTTACTTAAAACATCATTATTTTATTTAAACTACCTCTAATTTGAACGATCTATGTAAAGACGTAGTTTTGTTTTCCTGTTTTTCTTTCAATAATTTTTTTTTTACTTCAAACGTTAATAAGCCCAATTTATTAAACCTAAGTTTTGAACATTCTGTGATTGTCATGTAGAAAAGTAGTACCTTTGTTTTATTGTTGGTTTTTTTTTCATCATTCTACTATTCTACTATCATGTAAAATGAATTAATTTTAGTGTATTTCGTTGTGCACGTGTAAAATCGTGTATACATCTCTTATACAGTTATACGTGCTACTTTAAAACAAATTATGTGTATGTATATAGACATATATACAAAGAGATCAGATGTGTAAATAAATTAAAGAAGAGTAGTAGAGAGGATGCATGGGACCGGACGTGTTCATGAAAACGCGGAACGCGCCAATGTTTCTCTGTTGATCGGCAACACCAGAACATGCCCATGTGACCCACCCACAGACCCACTCCTTTTTTTCTTCTTCTTTTTGTCATTTCTTCTCTTCTTTTTTCGTCAGTTTTAAATTTTATCAATGAAACACATAATTCACCTTTTTTTTCTCAAATGATCTACCCCTAACGGTATTGGACGTCACAGATATATACTTACATTGCCATCCACCGAAGAAAAACATTATTGGTTAGTATAAATTGAAAGCGTTGGGTTGGCTAAGCATATGTATACAATCTTAAGTTATTTCTTACCCATATGCTCTTTTAATGGTTCATCTCGGATCCTATCTTATTTGTTTGGATCAAATTCTGTTTACTGTATTTGGATCAACATCATATATAGGCTTTATATAGCCGCCATGTAAAACAAATTATGGGATTTCAACTTAAAATTAACTAATTAGTAGTAAATATATGTTATTTTAGATTTATCTTATAATTCATGCATGTCGAATATTTAACATGTTTCTCGAGATGATAGTTTTTTTTTGGCTTTTTATCCTATTTTAAATTTGATCAGCAATAACGTGAACCTCTTTTTAGATCACAGTACTTGAATCAACAACTTAAAATTTGATTATCATGTAAAGAATCCTAATCATCAGCTCAAAAGTCAAAATCAGTTAGCATTGAGTGGAATGACTCATGTATCTTAGTATTATTTTAAGTTTCTTTCTCTTCTTTTTTTTTACGTGAGAGTGACCTCTTAACAATTTTTACATACTACCAAAAACATAATTCATAGAATTCGACTAGAAATTTTGGCTGTTGTTGTTTAAATTTCTATGCAATAGTTTATTTGATAATGAATTTTTATTTTTTTGGTTAAATATTTGATAGTGAATTTATGAAAATGTCTGCTTACTTTACATACATATTTGTCGGAGAGCTTACAAGTTACAACTTACAAGTAAACACGCTTATACGAGGAACTATATGTATATAGATAGAAATAGAACAGCAAAAAGTATATAGTATTTGTTCGGTTAAAAATTATTGTCATTTTATAGGGAAATATAAGGGTTACGTGAAGCGGTGGAGCCGTGGAGGCCCATTTTTGGAATCTTAACTACCGGCCATGCTTTTGACTTTTCTTTGCCTCTACGAATTTATGTTTAGCTCATTAATGTCGTGAACACGCTTTGCATAGTTTCTACAGATTAAACAGTGACGAAATCAAATAGTTCAAAGAAGTAATACAATTAGGAAAAGATGATTACCCTTTAACCCAAAAAATACAAAAAAAAAAATACAAATGATCCTTGTCGAAGAGTTACAAAAAAAAATTAGACTTATTGGTTTAGATATTAGATAAAAATCGAAACTGCTATAAAGATATACTATTGTTATTAACAGTTTTCACCAACGTTGTCACTTGGAAAATTTGTGAGTTTTTTTTTGGGAAGATATAGAAAAACTCTGAAATTTTGTTACATTGCGGTAATGTTTTAGCTATGTCTGAAAATATGTGTGAAAACAATATATTATAACAATAATGTTAAAAACTAAAACTCGAAAATTTCAACAAATTTATCTTGCATCATCACCATGAACACGTGATGAATGGTGTGAAAGTACTTCTCTTAAAAATTTGTTGATTTTTCTGACAACTTTAACAAGTTTATGTTGTTGCATCACCATGAACACGTGGTGAATAGTGTGAAAGTACTTCTCTATGGTTATTTAACAACACAGTTAAGTTCTGTAATTCAAGTGTACTTTTATTTTTAAGAGAGAATCAAAGTACCATTTAGGTTGAAAATTCAAATGTGCTAGTAAATTAATTTATGCCCAAAAGCCATTTATCCAAATGCCTCTATTTAGAGGGAATAAAATCTAAATTCTGGATCGAATTAAGCCCTAACCAACATTGATTGAATCGGTCCAAGAACTTTACACTATGCATACTCAATAAATTCATATTCTAACGCATATGTTTTGTGCTATCGGTCAAATTTAGTAAGTAAGTAATTTCTTCGAGTTACGTGCACTCAAGCCATCTAACTATCTAAGTATTGATTTTCTAAGTTTTTTTTAATGTTTTGTACTTCATTAATTAAAAAAAAAATTTGATTACTGAGTCAGACATTAAAAAGCGTAAATAAACATATCATTCTCCTATTATTATTTTTTGTTTAACCATTCTCCTAATTCTCCTGAATCATTGTTATTTAAAAAAAAACTCTAAAAAGTTGGGATAACAACATGAACCGGAAAGTGTGAAACTTGGGAGCCTAACATTTGGCGGTGGCTTGACGACCGCCGTTGAAAAACGGTGGCCGGCGGCTTCTGAACTTTGAAAAACATCAACTTCATTACTCACCAAACTCCGCCCACGTGTTACATCGTATCTAATAGCGTATCCCAAGAGATTAATTAGCCTACCTAACTAATTAACTAAATTAGTCTAACAGTATTATATTGATTAACTTGATTCACGACGTACATAGGACTCAACATGATTCACTAAGATTATTCGGATAAATTTTGATTTTTTAATTATTATTCGCGTAATTGCATACTGATTAAACAATCTTTGTACTCTCGTTGATGACTAATTCCTTTCTTTTCAAGTCAAAATTCTCTTCTTCTTTTCTTTCTTTTCTTTTAGATTTTATTTGATCTTTGACTTTGGCCTCCTTGCAAACTACATTTCACATTTTGGAATAACAATTGTTTGGTAATATTTTTCTTTATGTGAATTATATAATTTAACATTTTCCTCTTTAGGCTGCTGTTAAATTTTCCCCTTTGACTTTTGAGTACTTAATTCATTTTGTCTTTGTACAATTGAAACTGCCAAGAATCTTCTTTCATAAGTTTGTACATGACTTTTCGAGCGATGATTTTTTATTTCTTAATTCATGATATTTCGCCAAATTACCTTATAAATGAAGTTTCATGGAAAACATGTGTTAGAGAGTGAAAATTGTAACCAAGTTATACTAATTTGCTATATGCATGCATGTGGTGGAGTCTCACTTTTAAGACTTTTCTATTTAAAAGGAAAGAAAAAAAAAAGACAAATAGTGATTAGTGATTCCGCCAATTCATTAATTAGTCACTCTATCAACATTCTAAAATAGGAACTCTCTCTTTCTCTCTCTATCTATTGACTATATAAGCATAACACTTCATGCTATAATAGCAACCTCAAGTCTTAATAATTTTATTGAATTCATCTCTCGCTCTCTTTCTCTATTTCTCTGATCAATCTAATAGATTTTATTTTCGCCCAAAAGATCAAAGCTTTTCATGGCCGTTCGTTTAATGACCATCTGGCTTTTCATAGTCTTCGCCGTCATCGTCTCGGCCTCGCCGTCGCCGGTTTCTTCAAGAAAGCTGTTGGAGATGAAGAAACAAGAGAACTTGACGGTGAGAGAGGAAGAGAAGAGTCACATGCCTCACGTGACCAAAACCACTACACTAACTGCTCTGCCAAAGGGCAAAATCCCCAACTCGACGCCGAGCAAAAAGGGTCACGCCGCCATCTCCGCCGTAAAACTCCGATCTCGACATCTCTACACCGTTGATCGGTTTCTTCAATCTGTTCCCAGTCCCGGCGTTGGCCATTGATAGTCTCCGTTAGATTCGTATTTCATTTTTTTTTTTTTTTTACAATTTAGTACATTCTTTTTCCTAACAATATAATACGAAATCACCTACGAGGTAGACCTTTGTTTTGGGATTTTTTTTTTAAAAAAATACATTTTTCAGGTTACTAAAAATTTTCCTTGTGTAGAATAGTCAAAAGTTTATTGTTTTCCATATCACACGGGGTTTAATATCCCATCTTGTAAATAATTATTTAATGTTGCATTTTTCTTGTCTCTTATTCGCCGAATTTAGTGATCGGACGATTATTATTCTGTCGACGTACTTAATAGTATAAAAGTTACATGCAGCCATGGTCTTGAAATTAGTGGTTGAGAGGATTCGGTTACAACTTACAAATAGTATATTGAGAGACCATAGAATGAGTATTATAAACAATAACAATATAGTTCTTAATTATTTCTTAACAATGTTTAATACTGTACTACTAACGAGTTTTAATTAACAAGCCGAAAATATTTGTGTTTAATAATTATTCAAGTCGATCGATGTTGAAGATTCGAGTATAACTTTTTATTGGATATTGATTCTATAGTGAAAATTAAGTTGAGAACCACATGAAAAATTCAAACACTTACCTAAACCTCTTTTTGAGATTTCAATCATAATATTAATAATACTCAAAAGGAAAAAGGTGTTGGTAAGCTTGTAGAGGTAGCGTTGAATTGGCTGCCACTAGGCCACCGCTCCCTCATCAGAGATTCGTATAGTTCTCTTGAGGATTATTCAAACTCGAATCAATTAGAGATGTCATCTTAAATATTTTCGACTGTTGAATTTTTTTTTTTTGGAATTATTCCTTGCATTTATATTAAAAACTGAAATAATGTAGTACTGTTCTTTTACAAGTACACACACACCTAATGCTCAGTTCTTTACATTTTAATTTACGTATATTTGGTTAGTCCCTAATAAGTATGATTTCTGATATAGTAATTAGTATGTGGTATATCTAATATTTGTATTAGACGAAAATTGCTACAAGTGAAAGTGTGAAAGCTTGATTGGTCTGATAATTGACCAATTTGACATTATGTATATGTATGTTGAGTATAGAATATGTAAATGTTAGATGAATAGCTAAATGATGGGATACTGAAATAATAAAATACATGAAATACTTGATAAATTGGACAAATTTTTGTTGAATAATCATAATACGTTTGAAAGTTAGTCATTGTAAGATTCATGTCATTATATAATTTTATTTCTTTAATAAACAAATTAGTTGTGGTTTAATTAACTGTTTAGACCAAACTTAACCACGTTTTATTTAGTGGTCATACGGATTGATGATGAGTATCATAAGGAATCCCTTTCAAATAACATATTTAACAACAACGAAGTTTCTAACAATCGTAGATGAAATATTTCAGAGATCACATGTTGCTGGAGATCTATTTACCGATCGATGACCGTTAAAAAAATTAAAATCAATTCTGTTGTTATTTAAAGCAGTATTATTTGAAAATGATTCACCAATAGTATACTTTTCCAACGTCAATTCGTAAATATGTGTAAAGAAAACCTGTTCCATAAAGTCATAAACAATAAAAATCAATTCAAAGTCATAAACAATAAAAATCAATTCGAAGACATAATAACGCGTAGACATGTTGTCATGTTGGGATAAAGTGGTTTATCTTTTCCATTCCATGCAATAAATTAACATTAATTTTTTTTAAACTGCATTTTAACATTAATGTTTACTTGGATTGGATATGATATTATAAAGTATGATCCACCCAAGCCAAATATGTCAAGTATGCTTAACTAGGCAAACACGATATATGTAAAACAGTAAAAGTGTATCCACATTGTTGCATATACTAGACCTAGACGATGTGTTCGTCGCAAAGTTTTAGTCTCATCGAGTCATACAAGTAAAGAGCTGAATTACTTGGTGTTTTGTTTGGAATACTATGGTCATTTATACATTTGTATGACCAGACCTTTTGATATAAAAACTTTAATTACCCATTTGATCAATCACTGGAATAAAGTGGTTTCCACTACATTTTTAGATTTGATGTTGGAAATTTAAAAACTAGTTAAAAAAAATAAAACAAAGGTCTTCCAAATCTTGTTGGGTACTTGACTACTTGGGTCTCATTACGACTTGTTAATACCAGATAAACGCCCATTATGCTGAAGAGGCCCATTGACTTGGTACCTGAAAAACTCTGTAAACTTTTTTTTTTTTTTTTGAACATTACTTATTTATATTTTTTCCTATATGAATATTCGATATTTGTCTGAGCTTAGATAAATTTATTATTTCTAGTCGTAAATCACATAATCTAAACATTTTGAACCCTCCAGTACACGAATTATGATAAAATCATTTAAAACATCATACATAATTCGTAAGACAAACGGTATAAAACATTTAAGAAATCCTCCCCCCCCCCCTCTTCCCTCTCTCCCTCTCTCCCTCTCCCTCTCCCTCTCCCTCTCTATATCTCTTATCAATGCAACATATTAAACAACATTTTGACCTAGTTTAAACTTAACATCCACTATTTTTTTTTTTTTTTTTTTTTCGATGTATGCTTATTTGATTTGAGTGTTGTATAATTTTTTTATAAAATCCATTTCTCTTCTCGAAGATTGTCTTTAACTTGTTAAAGTTTTGGAATACCATAATCTGCCTATTATAAGATGGATTTTTGCATGTCATTTTAAAGTTTGAAGTTGTCATTAGAACTCGTGAGCATGATCATCAAAGTGCATGTTTTTATTTTTTCCCTATAACGCACTTAGAGTCAATATATTTTTCCTAATTATAAAAGCTTAAAATTGGAAAATATCAAATGAAACAATGTATTTAAAAAATTATGTACATTTTCCAAGAACTACTTCTTATTGGTTGTTTTAAATTATATATGACAACATTTTTTATTTTATTTATACGATGTTTACAATGTATAAAAATTAAACTTTACAATTAGAGTATTGCACACAAAGAAGTCACGAGAAAACAAATTTTAATTAATATCCATTTAAAATTAGAAAATAAGATTAAGTGTATCCAATATTTTTTTTATTTACAAATGAATAAGATTAAGTAAATGTCCATATTGATTTTGAATGGATTGAACATCATAAACTTTTTAAATTAATGGGATAGTAGATTTTGTTATTTTACATTAGAAAGTTTAGTAATGAATTAGTGTTGTCATTATAATTTAAGTTTTAATCTTTTTCTAAAATTTTAGTTTTTAAAATGGTTTTGGATATTCATGGGTATTAACTAATTTGGGTTTGAAATTATTTTTTTTTGGATTTGGCAAAACTCAATCTCAATCCATTTATTCTAAAATTTTATGATTTTCTATCAGTATCTACCCAATCATTTAAATAAAAATACACCATTTTACTAATAATATGAAGAGATATTTATAAATTAGTAAAAAATTATTAATACTTTGATTTATTTATTTAAGAGTAATTTTTTTGCTAAATTAATCTGATGAAATTAAAATTATTAAATTAGAGCTTGTTTACATCAATATATAAGATATTTTTAATAAAGAAATGATTTTCCAAATTCTATTTTTTATAAAGAATTAAAATTTTAAATTCAAATGAATTTTAGTTATTATGAGAATTATAAGAACAAATAGGCAAATATATTGATGAAGTGTTATAATTTTAAAATATGAGTTGATTATGTGGTATCACATAAACATATGCTATTTTACTTTATGCGAGACCAACCCGCATACGTCTATCTATATTAAATCAATCGAATTACGACAAAAAAAAAATTCAATAGAATTAATTATACAACGGCAATAAATTGCTGCCTAACAAGTTAGATTTCAAAATCGGTCGTGTGTGGAACTCTCTTATTGGTCAATATATCTCGCTAGATTGATTGTCTTACGTCACACAGATCTGTCTCTCTCTTACCCAAACACGATCATAGTTTTCTTTCACACTCTCTCCCTACAACATTCATTATCTACACGTTTTCTAATATCTTAAGCCCACGCATACAATTCAACACATTCATTAGCTAAACTGGAGTATTAAAATTTAACCAGGTCAATAAATTAAGCCACTCCAGCGCAAATGTTTGACTACAAAAACCGATTATAATCTTACTTTTCAAGTCACTCCACATTTTTTTTTGTTATAATTAGAAGATATCTTATAATCTTCCTACGGGCTACGGCGACATAACCTATTATAATTAAAAAAAAAAAAATTAACTGAGACTTATAGTTTTAGCTGCCAAAAATATGTACAGACATGGTCCGACCAAACTCTAGACATTATAAAAAATATATCAGTTATATAACAAAATGTTTAAAAAAAAACATAGAATACTATTCCTCTTCCATGCCATTCTACTTTTGCTGTATTTTATAATCTAAAACTTCAAAAAAAAAAGTGTTTTCTTTTATCATTTTCTTCGCTAAACTATTTTGATGATGATTGTCCCTCGCGCCATTTTCTGTCCCCTTTCAAAACAGGTCCCACATGCCAGTCCTGCTGCCACCAAGGGTCCATGTCCCACCCCCATTCCTTTTACACGCGCCACCGCTCTTTTACATCCCCGGCGCGTGTCACTACTACCGCTTGAAACTTTATTTGGATTTGGTTTGTTATCTTCTTCATTTCACTTTCATGAAGTGACCGGCGGAGCAAAACCGGCCACCGGAGATAAGTAAACTTGGCTCTGTATCACCATACCGCCGATTTTAAACCCGGGAACAACCGTGAACCCGACCCGGATATCTGCATTTTCGCCGGAGAAGAGTGACTCGTCGCCTGTTTTCACGCTTTCCATGTACACTTGAGAGAATCTACAACCTCTTTTGAGCTGAAACACCGTGACGTTTTCGCTGAGACAAAACGCCAAGCAGTGCAGAAGCCAGATCCGTTTAGACATCTCACAGAAAGTCGCGAAGAAACCCGAATCCGGAAACCCGCCCGAGTTAACCAGCTTCCTCTGGTTCAGGTTACCGAAGAAGGAACACTCCATCTTCGCGTGTACAACGCTCAAGTACTTGTGTAGCGTGAACCTCGCGAAGGAGGAACCCGGGTTCCGGGTCAAGTACTGGATCGGGTCGGCGGATCTTAGGTTTTCGAATTGCTCACGGCTCGGTTTATCGTCGACGTTAGGTAACGAGAAATTGGGAGATTCGAAATTCTCCAGCATTTTCCCGCAGACGAACGATTCGAACGCGAAGCAACGGTGGCTCGGCCTGGCGAAGACGGCGGAGGCGTTTCGGACGGCTATCGTACGGCGGCGGAAGCGGCGGCGTCGAGATCCCAGCTCGCCGATTCCATTTCCTTCACAATCGATTTGACGAAGCTCCGCACGGATCTCAACGTAAAACCTAGAATCTGAACGAAGTGGCTTAAATTCAAATTCGAAAACTGGATGCTATCGAACAGAGAGACGGATCCACTCGCCGTGAGTTTCTTCTCCAGCGACTTATTAAACGCCGAGTTTTCTTCGATGTTCGTCTTCAACGAATCGATTCTCGACTGCTTCTCCGCAACTTCCGACTCGAGCTTCTTGATTGTGATTTCGTATGTCCTCATCAAGTTCTGCTGCTCCTGGATCTCAGCGAGCATAACAGACAGATTCAGTTCCTTCCTCAGGAAATTCCGCTTCAGCTCCGATAACGCCCTAAGCTCCTCGACCACCGCCGTATCCGCCGCCTGTATCGCGTCGTTGTCGTACGGACGCTGCGCCATCTGAAGCTCTGCGTACGCGGCTTTGATGGTAGTCGTGCTGGCGAAGATTTTGGCGACCACCGTTTCCAAGACGGCTCTCCGCCGCTCTCGCACCTTAATCTCCCCACTCCTGCTGCTCGAAGTACTCTTAAGATCGAAGACGGAATCTCCGTCGTCATCCTCGTCGTCGAAGTTTGGATTCTGTGACTTGAGCATACAGATACCGATTCCGTTGTTGGACGAGACCTTCGTCGACGTCGTCCTCAGGTTGCATACCTTCTGAAATGTTCTCGCTAGCTTGCCTTTTCTTCTGATAGACGGATTCTTCTTCAATGTTTCCATTAAAACAGAGCTTGAAATTGATGTTTCCCTGGACGATGTTGTGAGATGTTAAAACAGAGATTCAATGGTTTTTGAATTTTTTTTTTTTTTTTTCTTTTTTCTGACAAGGAAAGTAAATATGACAATTTAGGAGAGCAGAAGTTTTCGGAGTCTGATACAGCAAAAAGAAAAAAAAGAGTGACCAAATGGTTTTTTGAAAAATAAACAAATATAAATTAATTGAGGCAAAGCGTGAAAGCGTGGGAAAGATCATGAGAGAGGAAAAAAGAGGTTGATCGTATTATGTTCTCTTTTTCTTTTGTATATTTTATAATTTTCTACTATACGTTTGTGTAGGTGTTTGCATATTAGTGTACTATATAAACATATATTTGGTTATATAGTTAGTGAATTATTTTGAATAAGATAAGCTTCATGCGTAACAGCGTGAGTAAGTAAGCTTCATTGACAAGGATATTAAATTGTGGTCGGGTCGAGTTTGTCGGATATCATATGTAATTATGTCTTGATGTATTTTACTATTGATACTGTGGTGATCATAATTTGTTTTTATCCTCTATATAATATGTGTGTTTAGATAAGAGTACTTTAATTATGTGAGTGAACGTTCTCTTACATTCTTATATTCCTTCTGTTTTTTTTTTTTTTTTAAGTTTTAGGATTTGTTTTTGTTTTGTTTTTAAATGATCTTTTCAGAAATCTATACAAAAATTAGAAGCGAATGACTTTTTTTTTTACTTTCATACTATTAATTAAATGAAAAATATTACAATAGATATTATAGAAGATTTTTTAGTTTATGTGTACAACCCTAACTATAAAAAAAAAACTGGAGTAGTAATATTTTTCATCAGACAAAAAAAATCACAAATGTGAGAAAATTACTTTCTATGATAAAGAGTTTATATATATAATAATACTAAAGTTCGAACAATAAATCAATAACTAAATGGTTTTATGATTTTCTAAATTCTCTCTTAGTTTGTTTGTAAGATGTATGGTATTTTAATTTAAAAACTGTTAAAACCGATTTTTAAAGTCAGATTTCAGAACTTCAATGCGTCTGTATTTGTATTACTATATAGTATATACTCTACATGTCTGATGTGTGTGCTATGATAACTTATCGTACTGTATGATAATTAGTACATCTTGAGCTTTAAGAAACAATCGATGTCGCCTAATATAATAGAATGATTAAAACGTATAAATTTTGGAAACAAATTGGTGGATTGGATTCTATTCCAACGATTCACTCAAATTCAGATAAATATATTTGAAGTAAAGGTAAATAATGTATACCGCAATCGAGGGATGATGACTCAATAGGTTTGAAATTGCGTAGCCATATTTATAAACACTTCTACTTCCCTTTATTAATCATGAAATTAAAGTGTAAAACAGTGATAAGCTATTTTAAATATCATTGTTTAGCTAGCCATATAGTATAAATTAGTGGGTGGGTCCATAATTGTTTAAAACTCGTGAAGCCAAGTAATCTAAGTTCATCATGATATATGTCTTTTAAGTTTAATAANCATTGTGAAATGTGATAGGAACAACAAATGGTGATGCCGGGACACAGAGAGTCTAACTTGCAGAAGGAGCTGAACCGGTACATCCCAACGGCGGCTGCTTTCGGAGGAGTGTGCATCGGTGCGCTCACTGTTTTGGCTGATTTCATGGGAGCCATTGGGTCAGGGACTGGAATCTTACTGGCGGTGACAATCATTTATCAGTATTTTGAAACCTTTGAGAAAGAAAAAGCCAGCGAGCTCGGCTTCTTTGGGTTCTGATTGTTTCAGAGGGTTCAATAGACGATTAAAAAGAGCATTTTGGTAGACACTTATTGTATTAACCAACAATTTTTTCTCCCTTTAGTTGTTAAATTGTGTTATATTTGTTTCTTCAAAAGTTGTCACACCAAATTTCTCCATTAGTTGTTAATTTGGACGTTAACAATGGTAACTTCGATTTGGGAACTGACAATTGGAAACTGAGGTTGTGCAAGTGAAACAATTGATGAGATGCTAACATCTTTAGCATGCTTCGTCCATATGAATTACTCTAGAGTTGATTCTCCGGCTGTACCCAATGCACAACAGAAAATGTTTGCTCTTTGCCTCCTTAATCTCTTGTCCAAAGCTTCTGAACGGTTGTGTATCTCTTGGTGATGATGATGATGACTTTTGTCAGAAATGCTTTTGTTGATCCATTAATCATCATTATACTACAAAAGTTTCATGGTGCTGAAAGCTTGATTATTGTTGCTAGTTATACGCAGCTCTATGAGTCTTCAAGTTTCATCCCTTTTCTCAAATGTCATTGGGTGTACATGTCATATAATGGTCGAAAATCCAAAGAAGCAGATCATGGTAACGAAGAAAGGGATAGAGCTTTCTGAACCTGAAGAAGAACAAGAAGATAATAGTCATATCCACACTCGGACGTAGATCCCAAAAACCAAGATTTTGTAAAATTTGAACGAAACTTATTCTAAAACTAAGCAGTTATTCAAGGACACTACAAGGGGAGACTTTTTGTATGTCAAATTTAATAAGGTCTTGTAGTTTTTCTCTAGCTTGGTCCCGTTGACGCTGTCCTTTCTGTTTGAAGCGTGATTTGACTCCAAAACAATATTGAAGCGAACAACAAAACATAAACAGTTGTCTTCATTCCTATAATCTTTTAGTTTTGTGTCAACACCATCATATAATTTTTTCCTCTTCCTTCTATTGCAGAAGCTTTGCTATACAGCTAGCTTTGCTATACAGCTTTGTGTAATAGTGAACTCTTTGAATAGTGGAAGTATGATTAAAACTTAGAGATGTACTAAGACTGAAATTTAGATTGATTTATGATAAAAGACAAATTATATATTATTGAAACATGAATTCTAAAAATACTTTTAAAATCCCATATTATTAAACTAGTAATTTGAAAATATCCGTGAGAACTAGCTACCCTAGCGGACGCCAGAGCTAGTTTGGTTTAGCTTGATCACCTAGTTCTAGAACTAAGTTGTTTTTTGTACAAAAATTGTATATTGATTCATTTCGTTGAATTGTGATGCTTCTTAGCCAATTCAAAAAAAAAAAACAAAGGTACAAGTTTGTTCGGTGGGATAACTGAAGATTATTGTTTAATGAATCGAACTTCCAATGACATTCCTAGTTAATACGTAGGTATTTTAGAGCATTTGAGTTCGTAATAAGAAATTCTTAAATCAGCTCCATCTAAACACATTAAGTCTATAAGACTATACCTTAAATATTTGTGAATTAATATTGTTTGATTTTGCAGATATTTGATTGTGTTTTTTTTTGTTGAGAGGCTTGGATGAGTTCTAGATTTTCACATACCTGTTGACTGATTGCAGCTGGAGAAAGGATTTCCGACGATGAGAACTGTTGTTGACCCTACGGAATGCTTGGGAAAATATTCAATAGCATATGCAGCTACACTTGTTGCCCCATCCGTTTTCACAATCTTACACCAGATATTATTAAGTAAGCAAACTTTATTGGCCTTTCATACTTTATTCTGTTTGATAATTTTTGCTATTTTTCTATTTCAGTTCTATCAATTGTACATGCGAGAAGATGTTATTGAAAGCCCTTCCCCTCTCATGCGCTTTATCCAGATAAATTGTTCATCGAATCCGGCGATCATGATGATATCAAAAGCAAAAGCCAAATCTCTCGAGCCAAAACTAATAATGCCACTTTTTGGTATGTTTATGTGGCTGCTTTAAAAAAAATTGTGAACTTTATTGACCTTTCAAAACTGTAATTTATTAGGTAAACAAATTATTCATCGAATCCGACGATCATTTATTTGTTTGTGAATTAATATTGCTTGATTTTGTAGATATTTGACTGTATTTTTGTTGTTTTGGGTGTGATAGGGTTGTTCAGGTGGTCCTCTTGTGAATCTAAATGGTGAGATAATTCGCCTATGTTTTAAGGAGGACTTGACTTCTCAAAGGATCGGATTTTCTATTCCAATTGAGACTGTTTGCCAAACTATCGAGAGTTTACGTTCCTAGCAGTTCTTCTTGCTTGATGTTCTTCTTCCCAGCAGTCGCAACACTCACTCCCACTATGTGCGCATGGAGTGGTGTCTTTAACTTGTTTGGGACAGATCCTGACCTCAAGGCGGTCTTTCCCGCTTTGATAATCACCTTCAGTGTAAGTTTTACCATTCTTGCTTTACAGAGAGATAAAAAGCGAGAGAGATGAATAAGAGATTTTGTTTGGAGATCTCCTTAAATAGAGGATGATGAATCTAAGAGTTTAGAGGAGGAGCCATCTAGTTCTAGAACTAAGTTGTTTTTTGTACAAAAATTGACCATTTCGTTGAATTGTG
Organism: Alliaria petiolata; assembly: GCA_020283515.1. NCBI lineage: Eukaryota > Viridiplantae > Streptophyta > Magnoliopsida > Brassicales > Brassicaceae > Alliaria > Alliaria petiolata. The sequence continues at coordinate 61,138,924 of JAHZTW010000001.1, forward strand.
ATGATTCTTAGAAAATTAAAAAAACAAATGTACAAGTGGTTAGCGTGAGAAGTTAAGACTGAATTTTTAAATGGTATTAATTTCCTTACAAAAAAAAGTTCAGTGGAGTAACTGAAGATTATTTTTTAATGAATGGAACTTCCAATGGCATTCTTAGTTAATATATGGGTATCTTGGAGCATTTCAGTTCGTTCTTGTAAAGTAAATGAGAAGTTCTTAAATCAGCTACAACTAAACACATTAAGTCTATAAGACTATATCTTAAATATGTGAATAAATATTGCTTGATTTTGCAGATATTTGAGTGTGTTATTTTTTGGTGTAATAGGGTTGTGCAGGCGGTCCTCTTGTGGATTTGAATGGCGAGATCATTGGTCTCTGTTGCGAGTGAAGTTTTATTCTCAAAGGATCGGATATTGTCTTCCAATTGTGTCCCTTCGCCAAACTATCGAAAGATTTGAAGCCTTATCCCGTTTTGTTTTGCATAGTCTTGTTGTTATTGTTATTGTAATTCCATTATTTTCTTGTCAATCGAACTTATATTTCAGTCCTCTTGTTTTCGAATTTTCGAGATCAAGAATCACTATAAAATTTACTTGGCTCAAACGTTTTCTTTACGTGTAAAATATCCATGTAAACGTTTTCTTTACGTTTTCTTTAATAACAAATCATAACAACTTCAATAATTCAACCAAATCATATAAAAACTCAAATCATTCCAAATCACTTCAAATGTTAAGTTGAATACACCCCATAGTATTTAGCTATCTATAAAAATATTATAAAAGTAGGAAAACAAAAAGTATTTCCCGTGCCCTTCTTCTCATGCCAGGTGGAGGTAAAAGACAGGTGATCATCATCTTTCCTGGACAAGAAAATCTTCTTCTTCAAATAGTTGAAGGTCGCGACTGTCTTGCCTTTCCAAGTCGTAGCTTGGACATCCTTCTTGAAGTCGTCCAAAACGGCATATGTGTTAGGTTCTTCCTGGACACAATGACTGTCTTCTTTATGCTCTTGAAGAATGCAGCAGTCTTACTCCTCCACGTTGTAGCCGTGACATCCTTTGCTATATTCTTTTTCTCATCATGGGTAGCACAAATTCCAGCAATGTGAACGTGGAGGGGTGTCTTCGGGTTGTTGGGGACCGACCCTCAACGTAGAGCGCTCTTCCCTGCCTTGAGGATCTCCTTCAGTGGATTTTTTTTCCCATGGTGACAACTTTAAAAAGAGATAACAAAAACAGAGAGATAAAGAATATGAATTGTTGTAAGCTCTGTTTAAATAGAAGATAATAAGAGGAGGAGCCATAATTGATAGGCATGTGGAGGCCTCCACATAGGCAAAAATAATCGTTTAGTAAACAATTGGTAAACAACGTCAACTTTTCCGCCAGATCAAAATTCACCAAAATAATTAGCCAATGAGAATATAACAAATTGGCATATCGTCTCCAACTGGTTAAGTAAACAATTGATAAACAACGTCAATTTTCCCGTTAGACCAAAAAACAAAATTCAAAAAAATAATCGACCACTAAGAAAATAATCACCAAATGCTTCAACCCTTAAACTAAATATGAGCAGCCCAAACAAGAGTACAATACAAAGAATCCCAATAAGAAGGCCCAAAACGATTTTGACAACATCCCAATCATAGAAAATAATAAGCAGAAATCTCTTTTATATAGAAGGGATAGATTTCTAGGACTTTGGAGGCATGCACATAGGCAAAAATAATCACCAAAATAATTAGCCAATGAAAATATAACAAATTGCCACATCGTCTCCAGCTGGTTAAGTAAACAATTGGTAAACAGCATCAACTTTCCCGTTAGACAAAAAAAACAAAATTCACCAAAATAATTAGCCAATGAGAATATAACAAATTTCCACATTGTCTCCGGCTGGTTAAGTAAACAATTGGTAAACAACGTCAACTTTCACGTCAGACCAAAAAACAAAATTCAAGAAAATAATTGACCATTAAGAAAATAATCACCAAATGCTTCAACCCTTAAACTAAATATGGTCAACCCAACAAGATTACTGCATTAAAAAATTTGTAGAAATGTTTAAGTTTAAAACAATGATATATATGATGTTTAGCATATGTCATTCTTCGAAGTATGTCAACACATACTTTATTCATGTTGGAAATGAAGGGTTTGTTGCTATCATTTCCAACAAACCCTTCATAATTTATCTAAAAGTCTGTAATAAGATAAGATTCTGTTCATTAGAACCCTTACAAACATTAAGTAAGAATTGATAAGATCTTTTTTGTGCTCCTAAAAGTTTAGATTGGCTTTTTTCATTTTGAATGTGTTAATGTTTGATTTAGTTTGATCACCTAGTTTTTTTGTACAAAAATTAATTTTGATTCATTTCGTTGAATTGTGATGATTCTAAGCTAATTCAAAGAAAAACAAAGGTACAAGTTTGTAGCTTTGTGAGGGAAGATTGGCGTGAAAAGTTAAAAGTAAATCTGTAAATGGTATTTATTTTCTTAGAAAAAACGTTTGGTGGGGTAACTAAAGATTATCCTCCTTCCTATTAATTGAGAATCCATTTTAATGAAAAAGCTTACTTGTCATCACTAGAATCAAAGTTAGTGTATTTTTTTGATAACATATAAATATGACATGTCAAATTTCCTAAAATAAATGAAATGTTTTGATTGGTTGAGTTAAAATTAAATAAATTATAAAATTAAAACATGAATAAACTAGATTATAACACTAAAATTAATAAATTTAAATTAATAGAAAATAATAATTACTATGATTTCAATTTTTTTTTACATATATTCATAATAAATTGCATAAAATATTATTACAAAAATTTTACAACCAATATATATATTATTTTTATATAAAAATAAGAATATATTATCTAATAGGATAGTAAATACGCTATACCATTTTTATCTCTTTTTAAATAAATAAAAAGTTTATATCATACTCATATAAGTTTCATTTTAGATCAAGAATTTGAGATCAGAAATAAAATATAATGTAACTGGATGAAAAGATAAATTATAATAAGATAAAATAAATATAAATAAGAAGTAGAAGTAAAAATAAAAATAAATCTCTACTGTTTTGTTTTTCCGTAACATTCACATGTTTTATTTTACGGAGTCATTTAAAAATTTTAAGAAACAAATTTTATAATAAATGCATGTGCGGCTCAAATTTTATTTTCTTCATCATAATAAATTTATTTTCTTCATAATAATAAATTTATTTTTTTCATCAAACCAATTCTTCAATATTATTCAAAGAGATGAGCAGAGAGCGATCAGAGAATTTTATAAAATATGATTTCACAAATTTTATAACAAATTTTTATTGAAAAGGAAAATTACTAATAGATTATCCAATGTACTATATTTATTTTCATGATAAAGTCTAATATTATATTTTAATTTTTTTTAAAATTCTTTGTAATTTTTGTTAATATTTAATATAAATTTTGATTTGAATCCATATATCATAAAATGCTGAAAATATGAAATTTTGATTAAATAAAAAATGATAGAAACGATTTTCGTGATTGTTCTTAAATGCCAAAAACTACATCGTGTAAAAACATAAGGTTTGCGAAAAATATCTGAAAAACTAACCAACACCAAAATATTACAATTCACTTATTTTAAACTCGTACTTACATGCATAAATATACGTATTTATTCTTTTTAAAATTCAACAATACATTATAAAAATATATATTACAAAACATATATTTTGTTATTTTTTAACACATAAAACCCATACTTCGATTTTTCCACAAATATACGTGTGGATATAAATATTAATTATGCAAAAGTTAAATTCGCATGCGAACTGTCGTGCATGCATTTTGTTAACCTCGATTACAGTCCAATTTAAATTTTAGTTATTAAGCAATTCATATATATTTTTTAATCTCTGTATGTCCTAAGAGTGGTGAGGTGGTTGGTACGCATGAACGTGCGGGCCAACCATCTATCCGCTCTTATGATAAGTAAAAATTATAAAACCCATTGTGATTTATTTTTATAAATAAGAAGTATAGGTAAAAATAAAAATAAAAATATATATTGGCAAGATTATATTGTGTAAAGAGAAAAGAAAGCATAATATAGATAATATTCAAGACATATTATAAGAATTTAATTATTATGTAATATAACTTTTAAATTTGCGATTATATGTTACTGAAAACGGTAGAAAAAATAAAAGGTTTAAAATAAATCAGTCCAAAAAGACACAAAACGATATGAAACGTTTGTGTGATTGTTGTTAAATATTAAAACAGTGTATGTATAAAATATAATGTTTACCTAATATATAAGAAAATTAATCAATACTTTAATATTACAACTACTTATGTCTATAAAAAAAAATTATACGTGCACATGCCTGCAGGCGAGCCATAAAAATTAAATAAATTATTTTATGTTTTAATATTTTTCAGTTTATTTAGTTATCATATTTACACTTTTTATCTAAGAAAATATTTTAAAATATTAGTTAATGGCTTTTATCTTCAATTTCTATTGAAATTTATAACATTTTTCATTTGATTTATCATTATTTTTTATTATTAAATATTTATATAATGTTATTATGAATACATAATTAATTATGTACAAAGATCAACTTCAATATACAATAAAATTATATATTAAACATATAAAATGTTTTATAGCTCGCACACGGTGCGGACCGATCACCTAGTTGTTAAATAAATGAGAAGTTCTTAAACCATCTCCATCTAAACACATTAACTCTATAAGACTATACCTTAAATATGTGTATTTTACATTCATTTCTACACATTAAGCTATTCTAGATTTTAATGGTGAGATAATTGGCCTTTCTTCCAAGATAAACTTGATTTCTACGAGTATTGGATTTTCTATTCCAATTGAGACCGTTTGCCAAACTATCGAGATCAGTTTATGTTCTCGGTAGTAAAAGCTATGTTCTCAATGAGATAACCGAAGTTTGAAAACTTTTTCCCACTTTCATAAATAAATGTGTTGCATAGTGTTAGTGTAAGTACGAACACGTTTGGCTATTGGATTTGTTATTGTAACTCCATTACGTATTACGTATCTTTGGATGGTTGGCAAGAGTACTTGAGGAACTGCTTGTCTTGTCAACAGAACTTGAGACAGTCAAACTCTTTGTCGATAAAAAGATATAAATTGCTTCATATCTTTAAATACTTTTTTTGTTTAAAAATGAAAATATATTTGAGTCTTCTTGTTTAAGAATTTTCGAGATCAAGAATCACTATAAAATTTTCTTGGCTCAAACGATCTCTCTACGTGTAAAATCCCCATGTGATGATTTTATCTCCAAAATCAGGAAGAGCATTTATCATAGAGGATTTATCAATCATGCGAAACATGATTATTTGTTAAGATATTGTGTGATTTGACCTACCTCTTAACTTTATTCATTTCTATAAATTGATGGTATATTTCCCATCTATAGTTTCTTAGAAGATTCAAAAAGTGCCCATAGCCTACTCCATTGTTATTTGGTTTTATGGCTATTTTAAACAACGTTTCAGATATGAATATTTGCAAATTTGATTGGCAAATACTCGGACTTTGGAAGCAAGTGAGTATTGGATATAGTGAAACACTAAAAATTGGTCTTATGATGAAGATGTAACATAAATCGTCAATTTGGTTTTGTTTTCAATAGTTTTTGTTATATTTATGGTTAAGATATATTTTAAACTCATAAACAATCACAAGTCTCTTCCTGATGTAAAAACTCCACAAGCACAAGCACAGCCCTAAGCTACAGAAGCTGCCTTTTCAAAACCTTCCCAGCTTCACAAAGACCATAGCTGACATTATTGATTAATCTTACTGCACCGAACACTTGGTAGAGTCATCAGCTGGGGAAACTTTCCTCGTCAAGTGGTACGTGCATAGCACGGAAGATGATACAAGGCATGTGAAAACGAAAGGTTTAATGTTGTTCAGGCTAGACCAGGAAGGAAATGCTGTTTACACCAACAGCATTGGAGATATCAACATTTTCATATCAAAGGCTGAGCCTTTCTGCGTCTCCACTGGATCAGGCTGAGCCTTTCTGCGTCTCTACTGGCTCCTACCACTACCTCGAACCTAACCAAGTCTTTTTCCTCGATGCTGATGAGTGTGGAGTTATCAATCTCTCGGTATCTGCCAGTACCTCAGACGTCTCAGCAAGTTGCTCCTTGAAGGCACCTTACTTCATTCATCCTCAAAAACTAGATCATGGTTTGGATTTGGGGTATCTAGCCTCTTTTAAACTTGCTCTTCTTTAATCCTTCTTGTAGGAATTGAACTTGTAATCTTGGAGATAATTATGGTAGTCTTGAGCCAAGTTTAAGGTTTCCATAGTATCCCCGTCTGAATCGTAGTTTGAGTTTTGGTATTTTTCCTCTTCCTTATATTGTAGAAGCTTTGCTATATAGCTTTGTCTAGTAGTGAACTCTTTGGTAGTATGTTATCTACGCAACAATTTCATATTTCCTACTCCTCTGCTATTATAAGTTATCCCTTAAATTTTGTTTTTGTTTTCCCTTGATTTTATAGTTGATCACTACTTGTGTAAAAAATCATGTATGATTTGGTGAAGGTATTCGCAAACTATGAGTGTTCTTTTGGCGGCCTTACTTATATCTAGTATTTTGTCCGTTTATATCCGAATCTTAATCCTTGTAATGGCGATCTTTACTACATTGCATACTACTCTGTCTTTGGTGATGGATGACGAAATTTCTAGCATGGACACTTTCCACAAGCTATAGAATGTTTCTTCCAAAATGTCCAGTGGATTTTGTTTTGTATGTTTTGTTGCCATCGATGTTTTTCACAACAACAAAGATTGGTGTTGTTATCTTGCAATTTGCTTACATGCTGCTCCCAAAAGGACCCAAACCACATGTAGACACAATAACCAATCACATGAATCAGTAAAGGAAGGATCTGACACTATGGATAAGCAAGAGGCAAATCAAAATACCAAATGACCCATCTCAGAGGTTCTTTTATCCTCCTTTTGCAGACAAGAAACCGTCTTTTACTTGCATTGTCTCCATCACAATCACAGACTCTTCAATGAGCCAGAAAACACACAAACTTGTGTTGACTTAAGTACAACTTAGTCAACTTTTAACTCCCATTTAAAAAACGCAAGTCATCGTGTACATTGGGTGTTAGCTAAAACGACGTAGTTTTGTAAACATTTCAAACGCCTAATTCTTCTCTCTCTGAGGGATCAATTGTTCACACTGAAAATCCATTTACCGCTCCCCAGATTTTAAACTTCTTCCACTACAAAATTCTTTTTGGTCAATAGTTATCATTGACCAATTGTGTTTGTTATTCAAGAGATTCGTCAACACAGGTCGAAAACAAGTGGGAACCTTGTATTTCTTATTTCAAATCAATATTATCAAACTCAGGTTAAGGCACTTGTACATAGTAATAGTGTTGTACATAGAAAACAGAGAGCGAGGCTGAGGGCAAAAAGAAACTAAAGGCCGCAAAAGAACCATTAGGTTATACATTGAACTGCAGATTCTGTGTTCAACGCTACATACTAGGAGGTTTGATGCAAACACAACAAAGCACCTGTGATGTTCCGACCAGACCCGCTACATGTAGGCAAAGAAGAGATAGTAAAGAAACTGCAGGGTCCCAATCAAGTTCATCATGTTTTTCAAATGAAAACACACACACAGACTGAGATTTCTGAATCTGAACATAATAGTCATATATGCAGACATAGACAAAGCTAAATTTGCACTTAACATAATCTAAAACTAAGACATTATAGACCAGTGGAAGATTCTTTGTTAACCACCGGAGGAAGCCAGTAACTGAGGGAGGTGTAAGGGAGCCAGGGAATACAATCAGTCTCACTCGTGCCTATTTCTGGTGCCCCTTTAAGCTGGTCTACAAAATGACGGATGCTTCTGGTGGCGAGATTGTAAACACCACAGACAGATTCCATCAGATAGATGGAGTTGGGGACTAGACCAGGGCACAAGCTAGCCTCGACGCAGAAAGAATCAGCCCCCGAGATGAAGATGCACAAATCTCCAATGTCCTCTGTGTAACACATGACTGTGCCCTCCTCCGTCGTCTCTTGCTCTCTAAACACCGTGAGCACAGGGTCTGGAGGCAGAGGCACGTGGGAGTCGTGTGTGCAGCATCTGACCAGGAAACGCTCCCCTGAGGGTGACTCCACCCAGTGTTCTTCCCTGGAACAAGAATCCAACAGCTCGTGCTGGGACTGCGACAACTTGGGACTGTTCTTACACAGAAACTTGTGGAACTTGGGATTGTCGTCTTTCTTCAAGTGGAGATCCCACGAGCACAAGTAGTCGCCTCCGGGAGCAGGCAAGTATAACTTGCGGTCTCTCTTGGAATACATGAGACTCGAGCTTTGCAAGAAGGCAAAAGGAGCTACCAAGTTAGTCCAACGCCGGTCACGGTTCGGCCTAGTCTCACAGAAACTGAGCTGTCTGCCCAAGAAATTTGCAGCAACGACACAGTCTTCATCACCACCACCAGGAGAAGAGGAGGACATAGCCACACTGCACAAGGCTTGGGTTTGGAAAGTGTAGAGAGCAGTAAATGCAGGCAGAGGAATCACCTTCGGGGGGTTTGATTTGGAAACCAGTGGGTTCAGGTAGTCGGAAATGCACAAAGAACGGTCGCGCAAGTCAGAGAAAAACCCCCATCCATGACAAGTTCCGACGACCGTCGAGTCAGCGAGCTCTTGCGGGAGTGGTTTGCCAGGGACAGTGATCAGCTCTTCCTTGGCCAAATCGAACAAGAGAATATCCGGCGAATCTTCCTTAGCCGTAGCGCCAAGCCTCACAAACGGACCGGTCACCGAAGATGGTGATGAGAAGAACATACGAAACCCACTCTTGTGTATCTGAAGCACATAGATCAACAAAAACACACAAATTATTCCCAAGTAGACAAATTTCCATCTTTTGATGTAAGAGACAAATTCAAGTAACGAAGAGAAAGAACGAAACCCAGGAAGCTTACGAGGGGAGAGGGCTTGGAGAGCCTGATGAGCAACCGATACATTGTTGAAGCTTCAACCACAAAATGCTTTTTGGGAGAGGTGAATCAGGAAGAAGCCTTGTTCTTTTCCATTTCTCGGTTTTTTTTGGTTCCTTTATATATTTTTGTCCTCGGGGGTGATTGGTAGTAACTTTTACTCTAGACTTTTAAAAATAAAATTGCTATGAAAACTTTTGGCTTTTAAAATAAGGGCTGTGACTTTTTGTTTATAAAAAGTCATAAATTATTGACTTTTAAAAAAATAATGTTATAAGAGCAAAAAAGTGAAAAATGACTGTGAGAAAAAATAGGAAGACTTTTAAAACTTTTAAAATGCTAAAGTGTGATTGGTAAAAAATAGACTTTAAAGACTTTTAAAAAAAGTAAAAGTCTCTACAGCTCTTACCAATCACCCCCCTCGTCAATCACTAAGAACTGATCCCTTAAGAACCCTAGATCAATTTTGGATTTTTTGTAATTGTTTTTAGGGGGGTTTTAAATTTCTGAATTTGCGGTTTACAAAACATAATTTTTGGATAACTAAACAAAAAACTTCCTTAATTTATAATCTAACTAGGAGAAGGTCCGTGCGTTGCACGGATTTGTGATAGTTTAAATGTTTTAATTTTATAATTTATTTCATAGTATTTGTTTGTAAAAGTTTGTCGGTAATTATTAATTTCTAATTTTTTTTCTAATTTGTGAATATCATGCAGTTTTTAATTTTGTATTGAAAGATTGGTGGTATAATAATATCTATAGTGGATAAGAAATTTTTTTTTATTCATCGTAAGCATATAAAAATATCAAATTATTTCTCTTGGACAATAAGGACATGTTGTTTTGTATTATAACAAAACTGAAATACATTTGGGGTGGAATTTGTGACTGCAAATTAAAGTGTTGATATGTTTTGGCCCTTGTCGATTATCAAGACATATAGCACAATTGACATAATCTTCTTTTGTAGCTTGTGTTTATGTTCTCTCTAAGTCTCCAATTATAAAATCAACATCTAGTCTTTTTGATGCATTTGGGTTGTAATCTTCAATTTCAAAAAATACCTTGAGGAGTTGTGTTTTATGTGGTCAACGTGATATTATAGATTTTTGAATAAAATTTATTAAACTCTCGGTTAATGTACTTTATGTTATATCATACATGTCATGATAAGTGAGGTGGAAGTTATCACATCTTTGAAGGTAGAGTTACTTGCTTGTAGTATTTGTTCGAGGCTAAAAAGGATTGTGTAGTTGATGTTCTATTCTTGACGGAGAAGACATGTAATTTTGAGCCGAAGTTTGTTTTCGTTTGATTGGGTGAAATAAATTCTCTGATAGTGAAATGCATATGGTATATATTCTATTGGAATTTTGTGTGATAATAAAAGTGAGTTGTGTTTGTAGATTGTTTTATTGTTCTTACTATTTATATTCTATTGGAATTTTGTGTGATAATAAAAGTGAGTTGTGTTTGTAAATTGTTGTATTGTTCTTGCTATCCCCTATATTAATTGAGAAACATTTTGAGAGAGTATGCTTATTTTTTGAAATATTTACAGTGGTGCTATTTTGCTGATGTGTCATCACCACACTTATTCTCCCATTATTTTAGTACAAATTTCCTTTTTTGATTAAACTAATCCCCTATATATTAATTGAGAAACATTTTTAAAGAGTAGGCTTACTTTTTGAATTATTTACAGTGCTGCCATTTTGCTGATGTGTCACCACCACACTTATTCTCCCATTATTTTAATACAAATTTCCTTTTTTGATTAGACTAATTACATTATATATCTTTAACTATTTTATTACTTATAACATTTAGTTTATGACTAATTTTCTTATATCATTTATTTATACATAATTCAACATTTAATTTATGAAGATATTTCTTTCTTTCTATTTCTTACCAAAAATATATCATACTAATTATTTTTTAAAACACTATATTTCTTCTCTTATTTTTGCTTAAATTTAGGTTTGTAACCAAATAAATCATCACAACATCCATATAGTAAAAATATATATAGATTTTTTTATACATGTGTTATAATTCGAATTTTTTAAAATGAATATAAATTACTCAAATGATTAATAAATATGAGTATATTTTAAAAAGTCTCACATTGTAAATGAAGATGTGTAGATGGTTCAAAAATCATTATAAAAATAACATAAATGATAAAAAACCCGTAAAAGCAAGAAACTTGATTTAATAGTCATCCATATTTATAAATAGTTTTTTGGTTTAATATGATTTGTTAATAGAACCATATAAATGAACCAAACAATATAAATAATTAAACTTGATAACAAGTTAAAAAATTTATATCAAAAAGTCGAAATATTAGAATAGTTTAATATGTTAAAAACAAATAATATTTTAAATATTTTCTTTCTTTATGAAGAAAACATCATTTAATTTATGAAGATATTGTCTTTCTTTCTATTTTTTACCAAAAATATATCATGCTAATTATTTTTTTAAACACCATATTTCTTCTCTTATTTTTTATTTAAACTTAGTTTTGTAAAAAAAAAAATCATCACAACATCCATATAGTAAAAAATATATAGATTTTTTAATACATGTGTTATAATTCGAATTTTTTAAATGAATATAAATTACTCAAATGATTAATAAATATGAGTATGTTTTAAAAAGTCTCACACTGAAAATGAGAATGTGTAGATAGTTCAAAAATTATTATAAAAAAACATAAATGATTAAAAAAACTGTAAAAGTAAGAATCTCAATTTAATAGACATTCATATATATTATTCATATATATAATTCATTAAGTTATTTTATTTTAAACAATTTAAAAATCATCTTTAATGTAGATTTTTTGTGATTGTATTTAATTGTCATTATTATTTTTGTTTAGTATATGACACATGTCAAATTTCGAAATAATACGTGGCAGCATATCCAAACTCTTCTAAAAAAAAACTTTATTATTATACGAATCATAATTGTCAAATATTAAAGTCTAAATAGTTATTATTTTGTTTTTTTTATCAAATACAGTATCGATAGTGTAGCACAAATATCGAAACGAAAATAGAAAGCTTGTTCTCTTCCAGTTGCTAAGAAAACTCTTGGTTGGCGAGGCTAAGATTCCATATCTTTGTTCAATTCGTGTCCCGGTGCTTTTCTTTTAGTGATTCGACCTTTTAATTCTGCAAGTTTCGCTGGAACCAGCTTCTTCAAGTTCAAGAATGTCTCAGCTTTTATTCCGACTGGCCAAACTCTCGCCACTGAGCGATGCCCTCGTAAGTAACAACGACATGTTTAGAGAAAGATGATTTATTTGTACTTGAATTGGTGTTTTTGATCCATCTCTACTTACTTTTGGGCAGAAGAAGCACAAGAGGAGCTTTCGTTTCTTCTCATCATCGGTAACCACGACGCTGGGCGATACCCTTAAGAAGAAAGATTCGCCGGACGGTGGCGAAATCAGAGATGTCCTCTTCTTCGATCCGGCCAAGGAAGAATCGTTTACAGTCCCTGACAAATCCTTTCCCCAAGAGCTCCTTCACTCGAGGCAGATCGGGAGTTCTCATGGTTGGGGGCTTTTCTCAAACGACCGTGACCGTGACCGTTCGTTGTGTATGAGCGACGTTTACAATCCCTTGGCTTCCAAATCAAACCCAGAGATGATCCCTCTGCCTCCACTTGTTGCTATACCAACTAACCAAGCGGACGTTGTCTGGAACGTGGCCATGTCCTCCTCTTCTCCTTGTGATGAAGACTGTGTTGTTGCCGTCAAGTTCTTGGGCAAACAGCTCAGTCTGTGTAGACCATACTGTGACTGGCCTCGTTGGACTTGTAGGAACCGCAAAACCGAAATAAGATTTTAAGGGTAATAAAATCGATAAACGAACAAGTAAGAAAAAGGGAGAAAACGAGAAAATAGAAAATGGATCTTTGAGAAGGAATCCGAATATCGGAGGCGAGAAAAACTCTTTCCGTAACTCAATAAATCGCTAGTGAGACGGATAAACACGATTTTTGAATCCCAAGATACAACCGATACGAGACCGTTTCGCAGCACTCGAAAACGGAATCTACGAACTCTTATAAACACTACGATAAACTCTCGAGACTTGAAACTAAGAACTTAAAAAAAAATAGAGAAACTAACTTCTCTTAACTTGGTTTGAAGAGGAGGATAGAAGTTTGTTATGAAAGAGTGTTTTATGTTTTTGTTGTGTCTTTAGAATGAGAGAGATCTCATTCTTATATAGGCGTGAGATGCGAGCTTTCACTCTTAGCCTCACCACGTTACATAGAAAAGATTGGCCGACAAAGTGGAATTAATTATTTTCCACTTTTGAATTTTTCACATGGAACGTTTGGCCACACAAACTTTTTCTTGTGTTTTGGCAAATCGGCAAATCACTGGCCCAAACGTAAGGCCCATTTCTTTTCACACTTTTCAAATTTCGAAAATTTGCCTTTGAAAATTTGGATCCAACAGGACTAACATCCAAGTAGTCCCTCATGACATTTTGGTGAAATTGGAAACCTCAAATCTCATGTTTTCCAAGCTTGACCAAAGATTTTACTTGCCTACTCCTCGAGCCAACATCTTGTACTCATGGGATCTCCACTTGGAGAAGAACGAAAGCCCTGAGATACATCAGTTGCTGTTCCGCGACCTTCCCGAGCTGGATGAGTCCGAGTGGGAGCTGCTTGGTGTGTGTTGCAGGACGGAGCACCTGGTGGAGTCAGCCTCTAGTGGCGAGCGTTTTCTTGTCAAATGGTATAATCAATCACACACACACACACATTCTTTTTTAAGTATGTATGACTGTTTCAATGGTCTGATGTTGCTTGCGTGCAGTTACGCACGGGGTTACTTCCGGTCTGAAAAATCCTACTACAGGATAAGGCGGTTCATGGTGTTCAGAGAGGAGGAGACGACACAAGGAAGACACATGTGCTACACAGAGGACATTGGAGATGTGTGCATCTTCCTTTCAAAGAGCGAGGCTTTCTGCGTCGACTCGAGCTCGTGCCCCGGCCTCAAGCCTAACTCCATCTATTATCTAGGCAACGGATTTGGTGTTTACAATCTCGCCGACAACACGTCTCATCATTTTAAAGAACCGACTTCTTTCGAGGACCTTTACGAGGGCCTTTACTGGCTTCCTCCATCTTGCATCTAGTGATTCCATCAATTAGATTAGTGAGTGAATCCGAAGATTTGAAGTTTTTAAGTTTATGCCGCTTCTTTCTTCTTCGCTTTTTGACGCGTAAGCTTTTGCATTACTTGCAAGTGTGTAAAGTTGCAAAACACACCAAGCTTTGATTCTTGTTATCAGTAGTAGATTTTAACCAAGATCGATGGCCTCTTGTTAGTTGAATCTCTTTTTTTTTTTTTGTCTTTTCTCTACTCTACTTTGTTATCTAATTCTACTATATTACTTAATTAGATAGATAGGTTAGTTCCTAACCACCAATGACCATGACATAAATTGATTCTGGTCCATTTCTTGCGTGTGATAAAGCAAAATATTGATCTAGTTTTCCTCGACCATGAGACCTCTTGTTTTCTTTTACCAATAGCTTCATTTCCAAAGCCTGATTTTCTCATGTGTAATACACACTGCCCAACTCTTTTGTTCCATACCATCAAATATTTATTACTAGGAGGGTATTAATTTCATAGTTTAGTTATGAACTTTGAGTGAAACATACATTATGTGGTAAAGATCTCCAAAACACGATTCCAAGGCAATGCTCTTAAATATGTGAAATACAGTCGTTAAAACCAAATGCTAAAACAGCTTTGTTTAGCTTTCTGTTTGCTATTTGCGTTTTAACATTGTTACTTGTTAGTTTTCGGGATTCGTCACTTAAAAACCAAATGCTAATATGACATTGGCAGAGTTACACTTTACAGCCAGAGAGTAACTTAAGTTGTGTTGTAGGTTTTAACCAGAGAGAGTCACTTTACATTCATATTTGGGCGTTTTTTGGTGTCTATAACTTTGAAGCTTCCGTGACTATTCTGTTCAATCTATGTGTGAGCTTATCGTGTTGAATCTCCCATTTCGCATTTGTGGCAAAGATGTACTTGTTTTGAATAACATTTTTTGTTTACTATAAGAAAATATGAATTTAAACAGACCGAACCTAATTATTTACTATCGTCCCGGTTCCGGTAACCCAAAAAAGTTAAACCGGTTTAGGTAGATTAGTCGGTCCCCTAGTTATTAATTAATTTTGTGTCCGGTTTACAAGGGGCGACACAGTATTGGTGTTTAAGAAAGGGTTTCTCTTTGTCCGTCGGCGTCGTGCATCTGCAACTTTAAATTACGGCGGCGAAGAAATGCCTCGAATCATCACCAACGAGACCTACGGTTGCCCTCCGATCCGTGCTTTAACCTTTGATTCTCTCGGGTTAATCAAAGGTGCCCACTTTTCTCTCTCACTCTTTCTTAAGCTGAGAGGCTGCTCTTGGTGGGATTATAATATTGAAGTTATATCTCAAATCGATGTGCAGTGACTGAAGCTCGGGGTAAAGAGAGAGGAACTCCGTCGGTAGTGAACACATGGGGCGAGATGAATGCGTCCAGAAGCGTTCTTGCCGCTTCCATGGACGACCGGGAAAGAAATCCGGTAAAAGTTTTGTTCCTTTATGTTTATGTAAGCTATGCTTCAAGCTAAGTCTGGCATAGTTATCAGTTTCAGCTTGATTTCTACTGTTTAAACTAGTTGATCTCGATGTTCTTTAGCTTATAGGATTCGAACTTGTGATTCTTGCTCCTGGAGATAGTTATGGTAATCCTGAGCTAAATCTGAGGTTTCCAGATTAATAACTCACCGGTTGTATGTTATTATCATTTGTTTTGCAACTACGAAACAATATCATAATCTCTTGCTCCTCTGCTACTATAAGATAGCTCTTAAATTTAGTGAATTTTCTTGAGTTATAGTTAATCACTACTTCTGTAAAAACATGTATGATTTGCTGACTTTTTCCTTCTTCTAATTGCAGCTTTTGGCTGTAGCAAGAAAAGATGGCAACGTATGTTTTCCTTACTCTTAAGCTATGTGTAACTTACTTCTTCTCTCCACAGCCGAGCTAACATTTACCCAATCCTTTTGTCCTTTTATGTCCTTTCATTAGGTTGAGGTTCTTAATCCTTGTAATGGTGATCTTCACTTTGCATACTCCGTATTTGGTGATGACGGTTGTTCGCCTGAGGATGACGAAGTCTCTGGCCTGCACTTATTCAGAAAACAAAAAGACGATCAGGCAGAAAGGTATATATATCTTTTGCACTGAAACCGTTTCTTCGAGTGAATTTTGTTTTCGTATGTTGTGTTGCCATTTGATGTTTCTCAACAAAACTTGGTGTTATTAGATCTTGCACATTGCTTACATGCACGAAGAAGGGAGATGTGAGCCTCAGAACAGTTAAATTCCCCGATGCACATGCTGATTCCACGGATGACGCTGCTCCCAAAACTTGGAAAGCATGTGGTTCTGGTGAACTGTTGGTTGGTAAAGTGGATGGGAGCGAAAACTTCGGCTTATTTGGAGGGTTAGTAGTTAAGAACTGAATCGATTTGCTTAGTTTGAAGGATTCATTACGTTATATCTTTACCATACTGAAATGAATGTCTAATTCAGGAAACGTGTTGAAGTCAATATATGGGATCTTGAACAATGTACTAAGATATGGAGCGCGAAATCCGTGAGCTCCTTTCTCTTTCAAAGCCTCTCAAGTTTTTTGATTAACCTAACAGCCTTTAATGTCTCTTTTTAAGTTCTAACCAATCTCTGTTTGGTGCAGCCTCCTAAAGACAATCTCGGGATCTTCACGCCCACCTGGTTCACTTGTGCTGCATTCTTGAGCAAGGAAGATCACCGTAAATTCGTCACAGGAACCAAGTCTCACCAGGTTAAAACCATGAAGCTTCTTTTGTCCCTTTTAGGCCACCAGATTGTACTCGTTATGTCCAGATTACTCACATTTTTCTTTCTCTGGAGACAGGTTCGTCTTTATGATGTTTCTGCTCAACGTAGACCGGTCCTGTCCTTTGATTTCCATGAGACCGCCATTACAGCAATCTCTGAAGACCCAGACGGTCATACTATCTATGTCGGGAATGCTTCTGCTGACCTCGCTGCCTATGATATACGAACAGGTTCATTGATTCTCTCTACAAATTGTATCACAAACTATGTTCTGCTGAATCAAACAAGTGATCAAACATCTCTGTTGTAGGAAAACTGTTGGGAAACTTTTTAGGGAAGTGTTCTGGAAGCATAAGATCTGTGGTTAGACATCCACATCATCAAGTGATTGCATCTTGCGGTAAGATTCATTGTCGCAACTTCAGCCTCCATATGCGTTTCATCAATCTTATGTGTGTGTTGTTTCATTGAATTGTTCAGGTTTAGACCGATATTTACGTGTTTATGACGTGAAGACACGCCAGCTCATCTCTGCGGTACGCTCTTGACATGGAGACTAATGTTTTTTTGTGTGTTAATTAGAAGAAATCGTATTCACTCATCACTGTTTTGTTGCAGGTTTTCTTGAAGCAGCATCTTACAGGTCTTGTATTCGACTCGGGCTTTAGTGGAGAAGGTGTGTATTCTTTTTTCTCATTGATAAATCAGTCATATCTATTTATGTATTCCTCTGTTACTATGTTTGTAAGACGATTGGTTTATGGTTGGAACAGAGATAGCTGTAGCAAACACAACAGTAGTTGAGGCCGAAACAGAAGAGAAGATGACGATCATGGAGCAGGAAGATGATGAGGAAGAGAATGAAGAAAAAACAGAGGAGGCTCCTGCGAAGAAGAAGAAGTCAAAGAAAGAGAAACGCACCAGAGAAAAAGTCACCGAGGGTGAAGAGATAGACGAGCTAAGTAGCAAGAAGAAGACACGAGAGCACAAGAAGAAAACCAAGAAAGTGAAACACAGTCAAGAAGACTAGTTTTAAGTTTTTGAAAGACATTATTGTAATTTGCTCTAATCTGAGCTACAGTTTTGGAAACAAAGTAGTTTGTGTGCTTCTCCAAGAAAGAAAGACTAAAGTTTTGATTTCAACCTCCACGTGAAAATCATCCTCGGAAAAGTTACAAATGTGCATTAAAAGGCTAACGTGCACACTTTAAACAACAATCTTCCATCATCATTCAACTCGTTGTTAGATTGTAACAACACGGGGAACCAAAATATTAACCATGTCTTTCGTTTTTCTAACATCGTTGTAACTTCCTGGTTTTTGTCTTTTTGATACCGTTGCAAAATTTGACGGGGTCTGGTCAAGCCGGGAGCTTAAGTTTGGTGTTGGTTTTCCAGCTAAAACGAAACAGAAAGGGATCCAAAGTCAGTGCATATGATCAGTGGCTATAAAAGGTTGAGTGAATAGCCAGACTAGTGAGGTTTCGTTACCTCAAGTAGTAGTAGTAGAAGAAATCCGCATAGAGAGCTGTTTGGACAAGACCGGAGACACAAGCTGGAAATTGCAAAGATGAAAAACATAAGCAATGAGGAAAAAACGAATATAGAAAATGTAATTGGTGCTTCTTTGTTGAAACATTACCGATCCATCTAGTGAAATGATCTTCTGTGAAATAGCGATAGATCCAGTTGATGATATAGAGTCCACGATACGCCCTGCAAATTAATCATTGTCCATGTGAGTATTTTCTCATGTTCGCACATTGAGGAATTTGCGTAGGGGACACAAAGAAATGCATAAGCCAGTCTAATCTCCTTTATACAAAAGAAAATAATTAATCCAGCTCAACCTCCAGGCGGATAAAATAAAAATTAGAAGGAAAAACGATTGTAAAGGCTTTTTGAGATATGCATACTGATTCAAAATATCGCACTGGAGAGCGCTTTTAATTGATCAAATTAACAACAAGCGCATGAACTGTGAAACGCAAGGCATGCCGATAAGAGAAAACAAGTCTAAACAAACCCAACAGAGTGAAGAGATTACAATAACATAAACGCAGGTACTCGTGCTTTTATATCAACATCGAGTTCCAAAACGTGTACCCGTTAAAGCCAGGAGATCAAGTAAGCAAACATATATCTCTGGAAAGAATTACGTACCCGAGAAAGACAACATACTGCCCGGTCAAATTGTCCACATTCCCACTTCTCTGTAGCAGAACCAACTGAGGAAGGATAGCAACTGCCTCCAAGTAGATAGAAAACGCCCAGAATACCTGCAATGGTTTCAAGTTTTACAGACTTAACATATTGCACTGCAAATCTGGCTAGCAACACTGCTGCGGAACTACTTATAAATACAGCTCGGAGTGAAGGCAGTTGCAGAGATGAAAGTTTTACCAGGATCAAATATTAGATGTATACATATGAAGGTAAGGCTTATAGAATATGATGTAGCGCATATAAAGAGAAACTAAAGTTGCATTTGACAAATTAGATCAACGAACAGTTTGACCAGAAAAGTAGCAGCGAGATACTGATGACATTAAATCTATGGACATCATATGGATCACAGGTAATGAAGAGATAGTAGATTCCGCCAACTGAAGCAAACAGACCTCTAACGATGCAACAGTTTGATATTCAAAGAATTTCCCACAGGTAGTACAAAGTTTCATATAAAACTATAAACCCAGACCCCAAATCGGTTCTGGAAGGTGTTATGATCAATTCATTTTAAATAAACGACAATATATACTACCACCACCTAAGATAATTACAAAATCCAAACGATGTTAGATGAAAGAACTAACATTATCAATCATAGTTACCAAGCACATATGAAGGAACTACATGTGTTTTATAACGAATGAACCAAAAAGAAGATTACACAGCATATGGGAGAAAGCTACACTACCGCAAGGGAAAATGTTTTAGTTTTAGTTAACAGCTGAACAATGTTTAATACAAAAACATGTGAAAATCATATGAAAATACCTCTTGAACTGTGAACTTTTCATGCAGGACAAGTGCCAAAACAAAACATGCTAACACGACGTATTGATGACGAAATGTGTCCAGGTCCTTATCGTATGACCTCCGCACAAGTGGATGCCTACGCATACACCAAACGATGGCCAGAGAGCTGGCAATGAAGACAATCTTCATCACGCTGTTGTACAGAGATACATAATCCGTAAGCAGATCCAAGTACCGAGTCAAGAACACAAGCGCATATAGCTCTTGAGTCTTGAGAGAGATTCCTAGCAAACAAATGCAAAAGTCGACACAAAGAATGTTAGAAGCTGCAAATGTCTACTTTCAATTTGAGAAAAATCATGAGCAACAACGAACATTTTCACTCCGTAAATCACTATTTCGGAGTAAATTCTACTCCGCATTTCTTCCAATACACCGAATCTATCTTATGGGAGAGATCTCCCTCGTTTAGAAACTCCCTTCTAATTTCAGTTTCTAAGATTAAGATTTCACCACTACTTTGACTTGAAATTGCAAAACACCAACTCAGATTCGCATGGAATCCGATCATAAAGGCTCAACAGGATTCAAAAACGATTGCATTTGTAAGCTATGGAAACGAAAACAAACCGTCAAAGCAATGCAATTGTTTCCGAGAGCTCGTCTTCAAAAATAGACAACACGTTCAGGGAAGAGAACTCACCAGCGCAGGATTTTGTCGCGTAAATTTTGAGAAGAAGGATTAAGATACTGATCAAGTGAGTCATATCCCCAGCAAATCTGAAGATATTCATGGTTGACCAGAAGACGGAGGAGACTCAACGATGCCAAAATTTTCCGTGAATCCAGAGATGGAAAATGAAATCGACCGATTTTCTCTCTTCAAATCGAGAGAGAGAAACGGAGAGAGAGAGAGAGAGAGAGGAGCGAGAAAGAAAGGGTGCACGTTTCAGGTTTTTGCCTAGAACAGCAGAAACTCGTTCAGAGGAGACGATGACGTGGCAATCTGGAACGGTCTTCTGTGTCCTACTCCTCGAACGTGTGTGCTCACTAGTTTCCTAAAACTACAAACTAATCCTTCATTATTCAGTTAATTGTTAATTATTACCTAAATTAGAGACGAATAATTATCAAAAGATGCTTTCATTTGTTGAAAGTGGAGAGGTGGTGTTATCTGGTACGTTGCACCCTTCAGTAAAGTAGAATGCACCAGCCTTATGTGGGTCATTAAATTAAGACATGTGGCAATCGAAGCAGTGATGTGGCTGCTTGGTACGCGACGCGGTGTGGCGTTAACATATTTTAAAATTCTCGTGCTCCACGTGTTTCTATATTATTAAAAAACAGTTATACTGACTCGGTTAGTTAAATGGACCGGTTAATAGCTCTTTATTAATGGATATGGGCCTTCATCCTTCTGTTATCATTTATTAACTATGGACTTTAGGTCACTAGTCTCTATGATAGTGCCTAATCTCGTGGTCCATTATTAATTTCCATATATTATTGATTTTAAATTCAATTGTTGGTAATATATTATTATTTTATACAATCTATAATTTACGTAAAGATTGCACTACTGGGCCGTCCCACTGTGGCCCAAAAGAAGAAGCCGAAAAAAATCTAAAAAGTAAAGAAAATCCACAATGATACCAAATAAGTATGTATCATCTGCTCCTATGCGCTGATTTATATATTCAAACATCTTTTCTGTTGTTGTTAAAAGGTCTTCTATTAAAATGCATAAGAAAGAAAATGTTACAAACCTTTTTACGATGCTTTGTTTCTTATGGTCGAATCGATGAGTATCTTGAATCGGGTGTGTATATATGAGCTTTTGAAATTGTTACGGTGCATTTTTGAATCTCTTTCATTCCAAATGAAGTAGATAATAGAATAATAGATTGCCAGGCGAGCAGTAGGTGAAGTATCAGATGATTCCGATTTTTTATAGTTGAGGTAATTATTGAATAAATGATATGGGAATCGGTGAGAGAGAGAAGGCGATTCGTTACATTCGTTACAATTTGGACCAGTTTGGTTAACCCCATTGAAGAAGGCGATCTAGAGTTGGTGAAGTATATATTCAAACATGTTGCTAACCCTTTTTTGTTTTTAGATTTGTGTATGGTGTATTTTTGTGATTGAAATGGATTTGTGACGATTTTATTGTGACTTTTCATATAATTTGTGATATTTTTGTTATAATATTAATTTCGTGATGAAATATTTATGTATTGTAACAAAAAAAATCGTAACAATATGTTTTTTTTTGGGTAGTGTGTTAACTGTTAACCAACTAATATAATTGGAAGTATTCAAGTATATATAACATGTTATATATGATTTACGTGTAATTATGTGGATAAATGTGCTCTGGTAGTTTTGTAGTTTGCTGCTTCTTATAAAATAGTCCAGGGATTCAAACCTAATTTATTGTACTACAAATATTAGTATAAAATGACATTCAATGCTTCGATTCAACGTTCAAAAACTTCGTTTTTCTTGTGAAGAAATAGACAAACATGAAAATGATGTTGAACGTCATGACTCGTGAAATATGGGACACGTAAAATTAAACATGTTTGTTTTTATTTCTTTAGCGTTAGTCAAGGAAACCTATATATAAGGCATTTACTCATGCTCCTCTAACAGATACCGTGGTCGGTCCGATTTCTGCCTTGAGTGCTCGACCTACCGATTGTAGAGAAATTCTACAGTTTTTGTTTTTATGGTGTTATTTTAAAAAATCAACTGCATCATTTTCTTATATAATAATTTTAATCTATTCAAAATAGTATATTTGAGAGAGAGAAAAAATTTGGATAAATTTAAAGTTCTCTAACTTCGAAAATTAGTTAACTTTTACATATTTTTGTTTTAGAATCAATTTATATAAAGTTTTTGAGTTGTTATGGAAATTAAGCCTTATAATATCATACAATTTTAGTTACCAAAAAAAAAAAATCATACAATTTTAATATTATATCATTGAATGTAAATTTTATCTAAAACCTAATTAACCATCCACTGACTTTAAGATGTTAGATAAAAATGCTTACTAGTGGCCAAACGCTTGTGGATTCAGTGAGATACAAATTCAAGACAGATGCGAGTGTAAATACTGTCTCCTAAATTACAATCTCAGTTTACAAGCACTTTGGTTTCGTTCATTCGTCTAATAAAAGAAAACCTTTTTTTTTAACCTTAATAAAATAAAGGAAAAACCTATACTACAACGTACCTGTTTTGTTTAGTAATTATGAGATAAATTATAGATAAAAATGATATGTGAGTTTAACTATAAATTTAAATTATATGTACAGTACTAAAATATTAGGGATGAATAAGATGTTTTTTAACAATATAGATAGCGCCAAAAGATTTGACCAAAAAAAAAGATAGCGCCAAAACCAAAATTAGGCTGACTCACCACTGATTTTATTTTATTAGTCAATGTAAGATTATACCCATATACATGTTCGCTGTGTTTTTATATTGCAAATTCCCCTATTAAGTATGTAAATATGGGCAATTAAAAATAGATAACATCACGTGAGGTGATTCTGTATGTTGTGACAATTATTAAAGCAGTTCAGACATGAGGATTTAAAGGTTAATAGAGTCATAATGGAATCAGTTTTTGTCTAAGAAAATGAAGTGAAACATTAATAAGTGAGGATAACGGGAGTTTGACAAAAAAAAAAAAGTGGGGATAACAGGAAGTTTTTCTAAACGTAAATACTATATGCATTTTTCTGTATTTACGTATAAATGTAAACCAGATCTTTAGTGCTTTAAACAAAATCATTTTGTAAATTGTAAACACAAAAATGAACCGAAAATTTGTTTTGAACAAAATAATCTAATTACATATTGCAAAGATGGAATAATGGAAATACGTTCATATGTAATCTAAATACACATATATCATATATATGTTTGAGTTTGAATTCGTTAGCTGTAAATTTGTAATTACCAACGCAACTTGGTTAAAGAAATCGTTTCAAACAAAAAAAAACTTGGTTAAAGAAACATAATTTCCTTTATTTACATTTTTCACACTCTGTATTCTCTTTTTTCCACGCGCCTTATCGATACGCACTTGCATTTTTCAGAGGCAACGCTTCATTATGATTTGGATGGTCTCTCCACTTGTGAAATTGATAGAAGAATATTATTACTTATTAAAAAGCATAAGAAACAAAAAAAGAGAGTTAAGATATTCATTGCATAAAGGTGGAGAAAGAGAGAATCGTTACATTGTGAAGATGGGTAGACCACAAAACAAGACAACAAACTCACAACAAAATGTCAATATGCGTTCTGAGATAAAT
Organism: Alliaria petiolata; assembly: GCA_020283515.1. NCBI lineage: Eukaryota > Viridiplantae > Streptophyta > Magnoliopsida > Brassicales > Brassicaceae > Alliaria > Alliaria petiolata. The sequence goes on from JAHZTW010000001.1 coordinate 61,163,263, forward strand.
TACGAGAATGAAGTTAATGCCGACCACCAGGTCACTGTTAGAGATGAATGGCCGTCGATTGAGAAGACAATGGCTCCTAGCCCATCTTCTGTATCAGTGAAAACAAAACCATATTGACGATGTATGTTACATCTTCATCATAAGACCAATTTTAGTGTTTCACCATATCCAATACTCACTTGCTTCCAAAGTCCGAGTATTTGCCAATCAAATTTGCAATATTCATATCTGAAGCGTTGTCTAAAATAGCCATAAAACCAAATAACAATGGAGTAAGCTATGGGCATTTTTTTGAATCTTTAAGGAAAATAAAGTAGCGTTTTTTTTCCTGTTTAAAACTATAGATGGGAAATATATCATCTAATAAATAAATAAAGTCAAGAGGTAGATCAAATCACACAAAATCAGAACAAATAAGCATGTTTCACTTGCAAATCATGATTAAATAAATAATCTATTTTGTTTTATAATTTTTGCTATTTTTCTATGTCAGTTCTATCAACCGTACATCATAAGAGATGTTATTGAAAGGCATCCACCCACTCATGCGCTTTATCTTGACAAATATTTTATCGAATCAGGTGATTAATTATTTATTCGTGAATTAATATTGCTTGATTTTGCAGATATCTAACTATGTTTTTTTTTGTGATAGGGTTGTTCAGGACCGGATTTTAAAGATAAGATCATTGGTAACACTTGCGCGGAGATCATTATTCTCAAAGGATCAGATATTGTCTTTCAATTGTGTATGTTCTCTAAACTATTGAGAGATTGAAAGCCTAGAGATTGAAAGCTTTATCGAGATCAAAAATCACTATAAATAGTTCTTCTATGATAAGTGTTGTACGGATTTCACACGTAGAGAACGTTTGAGCTAAGTAATATTTATAGTGATTCTTGATCTCGGAAATTCTTAAACAAAAAAACTGAAATATATTTTTGTTTTTAAATCAAATTCGGTTGACAAGACAATAATGAAATTACAATAACAAAAGCCTTTCTCAGACGGAGAAGATGACATCGCCACTTTAATGGGCATAACAAAACGTGAAGGCAAGAGATTCTTCTCAATGTGATGAAGACGGTGATGTTGCTATCAGGCCATCTTCTCCATGTGACGAAGACGGCGTGATTGGTTTCAAGTCCCATGCTATATTACGCTTCTTTTACAGGAATTATCCTTCATTGCGTATCAACCGCCCTAAAATGCTGGGGCTTTCTGTAGCAAAGAGAAAAAGAATCTCTTGCCTTCACGTTTTGCTATGCCCATTAAAGTGGCGATGTCATCTTCTCCGTCTGAGAAATGCTTTTGTTATTGTTATTTTATTATTGTCTTGTCAACCGAACTTGATTTAAAAAGAAAAATATATTTCAGTTCTTTTGTTTAAGAATTTTCGAGATCAAGAATCACTATAAATTTTACTTAGCTCAAACGTTTTCTCTACGTGTGATATCCGTACAACATTTATCATAGAAGAACTATTTATAGTGATTTTGATATCGATAAGGCTTCCAATCTCTAGGCTTTCAATCTCACGATAGTTTAGCGAACATACACAATTGAAAGACAATATCTGATCCTTTGAGAATAATGATCCCCGCGCAAGTGTTGCCAATGATCTTATCCTTAAAATCCGGTCATGAACAACCCTATCACACACAAAAAAAACATAGTTAGATATCTGCAAAATCAAGTAATATAATATTCACGAATAAATAAATAATCATCTGATTCGCTAAAATATTTGTCAGAATAAAGCGTATGAGTGGATGGATGCCTTTCAATAACATCTCTTATGATGTACGATTGATAGAACTGACATAGAAAAATAGCAAAAATTAAAAAAAAAAATAGATTATAGTTTGAAAGGCCAATAGAGTTTGATTACCTAGTAATACCTTATGTAACACTGTTACAGATGCCACCATTGGTGCCTATGGTCATTACTCACTTTCTAAGACGAGGACATGCTGAAGAATTCAGATTCAAATGTGGACATGGTATACCGAAGTCGCCAAAGATCCATCTTCACAAGTGCTACGTCCATATCAACATCACATGCCTCTGTTATTCCATCAAACATACGACCATCTTCCTAGATTACTTTAACCTATTTAAGAAAATAATAGGTTTACTAAAAGTTAATTGAATTCAAAAACTAGTTAAATGTATTCATTAGGAAAACTAGATATATGTACTCGTTAGAAAAACATATAACTAGTTTTTGAATTCAGCTTAGAGATTGGAAGCATTATCTTATTTTGTTTTGCATAGTCTTGTTGTTATTGTTATTGTAATTCCATTATTGTCTTGTCAACCGAACTTGATTTAAAAATGAAAATATATTTCAGTTCTTTTGTTTAAGAATTTTAGAGATCAAGAATTACTATAAATTTTACTTAGCTCAAACATTTTCTGTACATGTAAAATCCATACAACACTTATTATAGAAGAATTATTTATAGTAATTCTTGATCTCGATAAGGCTTAAGTTTCTTATTTAAAGGATCTGACGTCTTTCACTACGAACTAGTTCAAATTTTTCTAAAGTTTAGACACTTGCCAGTTTGGCAGTAAAAGGAAAAAAACGTCAAAAACTTAATTAAAAAATATTAAAAAGAAACAACTTAGTACTTAGATTGCATAGAAATTCTGTGTGAGGTTTGTTTTCGGTATCGGAAATGTTTCGAAAAAGTTTTAGAAACAAAAATTCTTGGAAGTTTGAAAAAAAAAACCTCTTTGAAACATAGAAAACGCGTTTTAAAAAAAAATTAATTTAAAAACGCGATGAAAACTGAGTTTCTATTTTGGAAATGCGTTGGAAACTTAACTTTTATTTTTTTTGTAATAAGTAAACAAGTATAACAATGAGATTAAACGATTAATTTGGTTATTTAGAGTAAATTATAAATTAATATGATTTATTAGAGCAAGTTAATAAATAATTTGATTCATTAGATGAGATTAATCTTGATATTATTGAGTGATGATCATTTTCTAGATAAATCAGAATTGGAGATAGTTTTGATTGATGAATCTAATGAAAATATTGATGAAATTTTTTTTCTAAATCTTTGACTTTAAACGTTATGAATTTTATCTTTATTTAAACTATTTAATAATTATTTAATGGATTTTTGTTGATTTAAATATTTTATTTTTATTATGATTTAGATGTTTAATGTTTAGTATATATATACGTTTCCATTTATATATTTTTGAAAATAACGTTTTAATATTTCGTTTCCGTATATCCATTTTTATTTTCTTGCAACGACTAAACGATATTCAGTTTGCTGTAACAATTTTTATAGAAGCAACCAATATCAGTGATGGAGGTAAAACTCTTATTCGAGAAATATAGAAAGAAACAATTAATTGATGTATTTTCAATTTCACATAAAGATAAAAACACATTAGTAGATAATAATAAATAAAATAAAATAATAAGTAGTTGGTGATTTTCTGTAACGAGAATTATGTATGAATCTGTGTGGTTTTTATCTTTGTTTAGTTTTTGGCCAGCCTAATTTTATTCTAAGGGGGGGAATCCAACTTCATATATAACTAAGATATTCAATTAATTAAGTGTGGCTGATGATGCCTAATTTTATTCTTGTCTGTATTTTGTTTTAATTAAATCACGAATTTTCTTTTGTCGTATCAATTAACGACTCTATCAATACGGAGTATAAATATTTTTATGTCAAGAATTAAATGATGTTTTATTGTATGTCGTGTTCTATGTACGTTGCCGACCTAAATAAGTGGTTTACCGGTTGGTCAAACAAAACTAAATAAGGGGTAATGATTTATTTATACACACGATAAAAAAATACAAATAAAAAATACGTTGATACACGAGACTCATAAATATTTTGCAGAAGACATTAACACATTTGTGTTTTTCCAATGCAACAAATTGGTATAAAAATCCAGTAATTAAAGTGGATTTTTAATTGGATTAGATTTTATTTTAGGAATAGAATATCGAATGGCCAGAAAATGGATTTTATCCGTTACATTCCAGTATTGTTGTTGACTTTACTGAAACCTTTCGCTGGAGAAAACTTTCTTAGAGAGAGAAAACAAAAATCTGACAGCGAAGAAAATAAAAAGAAAGTGTGAGAAAATTCTGAGCCTTTCTTTTTCTCTCTTACGCGTTCTTCTTCTTCTTCCTTCCCCTCTTTCCCAGAAAGTATCTTTAATCTCCTTTTTCGCTTTCTTCTCTGACTTTGTTTTTTCTTCGCCTCGACCTATAGTTTCAGTTAGATTTTGTTCTTCGTATATTACATAAATCTTTGTGGATTTTTTTCGATCTGGGTTAAAGGACGGAGACGGATTCCACGCGAAAATCCCGCTGGATTTTATGGCTACCGCGGCGATATTCTCATCTCTGCGGCGGAGGAGATCGCCGTCACTCGAGGCTTTTTTGGCTCCCGTTGACCTCTCCGGCGTCGCTCTTGTTCAAACCCTAGCTTCGATTTCTACGGAGGTCGTCTCTTGTTTCAGCGGTGTACGATTCTCGTTCCAACGCAGGAACGCTCGCTCCCTGTTTCGTAAGATTGAGATCTTCGTCGTATTGTTCGAGTTCCTCGCTGAATCAGGCTGGGGCTCAAGAAGCTCCGTCTCCTCCTCCTCCTCGTCGACGGCGTTGCTTTGTCTCAAGGAGCTTTATCTTCTCCTCTACCGCTCTAAGATCCTCGTCGATTACTGCGCTCAATCCAGTAAGTTATGGCTATTGCTGCAAAACCCGTCGATTTCTGGCTATTTCCATGATTTGAATCAAGAGATTTCGACTCTTTTGGATGTTTTCCCGGTCAACGATCTCGGTCTCAGCGACGACATCAGAGAGCAAATCGAGCTATTGCAGAGACAGTCCAGGAAATCGAGGTTGTACATCGATAAGAACGACGAAACGCTACGTGAAACGTTCTACTCGTTTCTCGACGGATTCGAGAACGGGAAGATACCTAATCCGGTTGCTCTGAGATCGTTCTTCGTTGAGAAATTGGGGATTAGGGATTCGAAGAGCTGCGGAACCGAGATCGAGTTTTTGGAAGAACAGATTGTGAATCACGATGGCGATTTGGAGCCTACGGGGTCGGTGATCAATGGGTTTGTGGCGATCACACGATACTGTAGATTTTTGCTATTCGGGTTCGAAGAAGAAGGATTGGAGTGGAGAATCGAGAATCCGAAGAAACCGAGAAAAGGGTTCGTCGCACAGGAGATTGGGGACACATTCATCACAGTTCCAAAGGATTTCGTTTGCCCAATCTCTCTCGATTTGATGACAGATCCTGTGATTATTTCCACGGGGCAAACTTATGATCGGAGCTCCATAGCTAGGTGGATTGAAGAAGGTCACTGCACTTGTCCCAAAACCGGGCAAATGCTCATGGACTCTCGGATCGTTCCGAATCGAGCTCTGAAGAACTTGATTGTGCAATGGTGCACGGCGAGTGGCATATCTTACGAGTCAGAGTTCACAGATTCCCCAAACGAAGCTTTCGCGTCTGCTCTTCCGACAAAAGCAGCGGTCGAAGCAAACAAAGCCACCGTCTCGATCCTGATTCAGTATCTAGCAGATGGGTCTGAAGCAGCTCAAACAGTGGCGGCGCGGGAAATCCGTCTTCTGGCCAAAACCGGAAAAGAAAACCGCGCGTTCATCGCGGAAGCAGGCGCGATACCGCACTTGCGCCGCCTTCTCAAATCCGAAAACGCTATCGCGCAAGAGAACTCCGTGACGGCGATGCTTAACCTCTCGATATACGAGAAGAACAAGAGTCGGATCATGGAGGAAGACGATTGTTTGGAGTCGATAGTAAGCGTCCTCGTCTCTGGTCTCACAGTGGAAGCTCAAGAAAACGCAGCAGCCACATTGTTCAGCCTCTCTGCGGTACACGAGTATAAGAAACGGATAGCGATTGTTGATCAATGCGTTGAGGCATTAGCATCGCTGCTTCAAGACGGGACACCGAGAGGGAAGAAAGACGCGGTTACAGCGTTGTATAACTTATCGACGCATCCTGATAACTGCAGTAGAATGATCCAAGGAGGAGGAGTTTCGAGTCTTGTAGGAGCTCTCAAGAACGAAGGCGTAGCGGAGGAAGCAGCAGGAGCTTTGGCTCTGTTAGTGAGACAACCTCTTGGAGCTGAGGCTATAGGGAAAGAGGAATCCGCCGTGGTCGGGCTCATGGCAATGATGAGATGCGGAACACCGAGAGGGAAAGAAAACGCGGTCGCTGCGCTGCTGGAACTCTGTAGGAGCGGTGGAGCCGCGGTGGCGGAGAAAGTGTTGAGAGCGCCGGCGATTGCGGGATTGCTGCAGACGCTTTTGTTTACCGGGACGAAGCGGGCTAGACGGAAAGCGGCTTCGCTTGCTCGGGTTTTCCAGAGGAGGGAAAACGCGGCGATGCGGTCAGGCGGTTACGGGTTTGTAGGGAATTCGAACGGGAATAGAGACGGCGGCAGTTTTACGACGGATGTCTCTGTTCCGATTTCAATCTCCATCTCCGTACCTGTGTTGTGATCTTTGTTTAGTTTAAAAGTTACAAAACGTAAAAAAAAAGCTCTGCACAAGGAACCTTTTTGTTGTTGGTGGTGTTGGTTTCATTGTTTGTCTATATTATATACATTTATTGGTTTGGGAGGTATAATACACATAATATTTTAGAGAAGATATGTATATTTGTCTTCCATGGGGGAAAAAGAGATAAAAAGAGAGTTTAGTGTATGATCTTTGTGTATTGTATTTGTTATGTAAGCTATGAAACCTATTATTATTGCATTGTCACAGTAACTGAAGGTAGGAAATTGCGTTTGTTGCTGTTAATTATTTGAAGTATTTAAAAATCATATATATTCTATAGTTTAATAAAGGTGGGTTAGACACTTATACTTAGATTTAAAGATATAAGAAAAAGATAAGTAACAAAGACTTCAGAGTATTGACTAATGAAGAAACGAAAACATTCAACAAAAAGAATAATTACTTTAACAAAAAAAAAAAAGGAGGAGAAAAGTTGAGGGTTGAACTATGATTTGGATGGTCTCTCCACTTGCATAAAGGTAGAGAAAGAGAGAATCTCTTCGTAATTGATAGCTTATTGTGATGAGTTAACTTCTTCTTCTTTTTAGGATTTTTGTTTCTTCCTCTATTTTTCTTTTAATATGCTTACTAAGTGGATATCATAGTTATTGCATTGTTCGTTAATTGTGAATAAAAAACTAATTTTATTCTGAAGTTATAATAAAGGTACTTCTAGAATTATTGGAAATAAACAAAATAGTAAAAATATTAGTTGGACAATATAAACTTTTGATGTAATTTTATTCTAAAGTTATAATAGAGGCAATTCTAGAATTATTGGAAAAACAAAGTATGTAAACTCCTTATTTAAAGAATCAGGCTGAATGATGAATTTTTAATTAGGGTTTTGAGAATGATGACTTATGCCGTATTCAGTTGGCTTCGGCTGCTCAACTCTTGAAAAGGAGTCGGAGGGTCTATGCGTTATGTTAGAATCGAAAGTGCATCTCAGCTTAGCCCCAATCGCAACCGAGTAGTGGCACAGTCAATAGCACACAAAGTTATGAGTAGTGTGTATGGAGAGACGAGCTAGAATTCTACATTCCATTGCGGTAACTATATGTTTTCTTTTATTTTCCTAAGTTAGAAACAACAATTCATTTGTTGAAGATGATCTTGGGGATCAGAAGAAATGAACTATTTTGATAGTGTAACACTATTGAATTTAGTGTCTTTAGGGAGAGCTACGATTTAATAGTGTATGTTAGAGTCGGGATTCGTACCCCCTCTGAAAATCAATCTATTTCGGCCTCTATGAAATCCTAAAATGGCCCTTGGCTATTTTAGGTCGGCACACTTAAAAGGAAACATTCCTTTTATCTTTATCGGATGCCAGGTCGGCATAGATAAAAGGAAATATTCTATTTTTATCCAAAGAGAACGCCAAGTCGGCTTACTTTCCTATTCCAAAAAAGGAAAAATCTAATCAAGAAAACCGACTTGAGGGCACTATAAATATAGGCGACCTGACAACGAACCATTAATTCAGAAATTGAGAGAGAAGATCTAGGGCAAACTCAGCAATTCATCGCTTAATCACTTTAGCTTTCTTCTCTTTCAAGTTTAGGTCGGCGTTCTTATTCCGACGACCTAAACTCACCGTGTACCTTTCGAGCTCCGGCTATTTTTAATAAAGATCTCTCTTGAAAACCCATTAACTCTTATTTTCTCTGAAAGACCGATTTGAGTTATTACAGTGTATGTGGTCGTGTCCGTGAAATTGGCTTTGTCAGCTTCAAACCGTTTGCGAGATGTTGAACCATTTCTTGTTGTCATGCGCTTTCTTAAACTTACTCCCTCAAGGGGGCTCTGAATAGCCTTTCTCTTTTAACCTGAGGTTTTTCGTTTGGTTGCAACTTTTGAAGTCGGAGCTTTTTTTCCAAGGCCTTGATTTGTTACCTTCTTTCTTGTTGCAGGCGGCGGTCCCAACCTAAGTGAGGGATTAAGTCTCTCATTGGAGGAGAGGAGATTATCAACCTGGTCAGGCATATTATCATCATAATGGATTTCAACTTCTTGGAGGCGTCTTTAGAGAAGACTAGAGCTTCCAGATAATCCTTGATTCTCAGATGGGTTTTGTTGCAAGATTCTGTCCAGAGCTAATCTACAACGCTGAGATGAACTATTTACTTTCATGGATTCTCTTGAAGGGTTTGAAGGGGGTGTACGAGAGATTTGAGTTCTATGGGACTGCTGAGTACTTTGTATGAGTATATTTTTTTGCTCATCTTTAAAGAATCTTGAAGAGGGGCTTCCTCTAGAACCTATGTCTGATTGACTGACGTCTGGAGAGGGATTCGAGGCTTCTTCTGTGGGAACCCGGATGAGCTCGATAGTTCTGAGGGCTAGGATCTCTATGGTGGTGCAGGAAGCTGCTCGGTTTTTGGCTGTTGTGTCTTCTTTCCTCTAGCTTAGACGCTGTGCATGAAGAAAAAGATTGCCCTTTAAAATCCCCTGATGAGTCCAAGCTTCCTAGTTCCCGAGATGTTAACCAAATCAACACAGCGTCTAAGCTGGAGGGAGATTATTTATCTTAACCATAAATATAACAAAAACTATTGAAAACAAAACCAAATTGACGATTATTGTTACATCTTTTCATCATAAGGCCAATTTTAGTGTTTCACCATATTTCAATACTAACTTTCTTCCCAAAGTCCGAGTATTTGCCAATCAAATTTGCAAAAATATTCATATCTAAAATGTTGTCTAGTATGGCCATAACACCGAATAACAATGAGTAAGCTATAGGCATTTTTTGAATCTTTAAGGAAAATAGACTACCGTTTTTTTTCTGTTTGAAACTATAGATGGGAAATATATCATCTATTAATAAATAAAGTCAAGAGGTAGATCTCACAAAAAATCTGAACAAATAATCATGTTTCACTTGCAAATCATAAATTAAAAAAAATCATCTACGATTAGTGATGTACGGATTTCACACGTAAAGAGAACGTTTGAGATAAGTAAATTTTATAGTGATTCTTGATCTCAAAAATTCTTAAACAAGAGGACTGAAATATATTTTTTATTTTTAAATCAAGTTTGGTTAACAAGACAACAATGGAATTACAATAACAATAACAACAAAACTATGCAAAACAAAACAGGATAAGACTTCCAATCTCTAGATAGTTTGGCGAACCAACACAATTGGAAGACAATATCTGATCATTTGAGAATAAGGATCCCCCGCGCAAGTGATACCAATGATGTCACCCTTCAAATCCACAACAGGGCCGCCTAAACAACCCGATCACATGCAAAAAAACATAGCCAAATATCTGCAAAATCAACAATATTAATTCATAAATAAATAAACAATCACCCGATTCGCTGAATCATTTGTCAGGATAAAGCGCATGAGTGGGTGGACGCCTTTCAATAACATCTCCTCGGCTGTACGATTGATAGAACTAAAATAGCAAAAATAGCAAAAATTATTAAACAAAATATATTATAATTTTGAAAACTAACCTAATAATACCCGATGTAACACTGTTATGGAGGCCACCATTGGTGCCCATAGTCATTACTCACTCTCCAAGACGAGTACTTGCTGAAGAATTCAGATTCAAATGTGGACATGACATACCGCAGACGCCAAGATCCAACTTCACAAGTGCTACGTCCATATCAACATCACATGCCTCTATTATGCCATGGAACATACGATCATCTTCCAAGATTACTTTAACCTATTTAAAAAATAATAAGTTTACTAAAAGTTAACTGAATTCAAAAACTAGTTATATTTTGCATAGTCTTGTTGTTATTATTATTGTAATTTCATTATTATCTGGTCAACGGAATTTGATTTAAAATTGAAAATATATTTCAGTCCTTTTGATTAACAATTTCCAAGATCAAGAATCACTATAAAATTTATTTAGCTCAAACGTTCTCTCTACGTGTGAAATCCGTACAGTACTTATCTAGGCGGATCCAGATGAAAATTGAATCGGGGGTACACATCTGCATTATGAAAATATTTCACTAAAAATATCTAAATGAATTTGTACTAATTACATAGAAAATCAAAAAAAAAAGTCGGGGGCACGTGAACCCGGTCGTCGTGAGATGGCTCATAGAGGATTTAGAAGGTGTTATTCAATGTATAAGTTTAAATCAACTCCATTAGATTTAAAATAGACCAGATTTTATTTTTTTTGTTTCATTTAAAATGATTCATGATGTCACTTGATTTTACAATAGAATTGAAATCAATAGAAAGTATGTTAGCAAATCAATATAATGTCATTTGATTTTACAATAGAATTGAAATCAATACAGGAAAATTACACACGTTCATTAATTTAACACTATTGTAGGATTTTTATTTAATTACACGCTCAATAGATGTTATTTTCTCTTAAACATTTACAGGTTCGTCTGATTTTTTTTTTTTTTGTATTTAATATAAAATTTTTAATTTTTTAAGTTAAGGATTTATTAATGAAAATATTTTTGAAGGATTCTAATTTAGAATGTAATTAAAAATTATTAAAAAAAAATCTATAGAAAAAAAAATTAAAACGTAACAAAATAATAAAAAAAGCAAGAAACACATAAAAACCACATTCATTCCATATTGGTTTGAATCTATGAGAGCCTTTCTTCCACTAATATAGTTACGAAAACTTTTTATATTCTCAAATGGTAAATCTTGGTAAGTGTTTTGTAACGAATACGTTCTTCCAAGTCCGAAATTTTTTTAATAGCATCTCAAACATTATTTTTATTTGTTTATGCTTCTTTTTGCTGTCTTTTTTCTCTTTGGTGTACTAGATTTAAGATTTGATTACTAACTGCCATCACCGAATTTTCATCTCTCTTTGTAGTACCTCTCTCAGATCTAGTTCTTTTTCGGTTTAAGCTTCTCTGTACGACATTCTGAATTTGTGTGAGAATCAAATGGTACAAAAGGCTCTGGAGACTCATGATGTTGAATTGTTGCATCAACCTCATACATGTCGTCTAAACTATTAACATATTCTTCTTTTGAATCTGCTTCAACTCTGTATGTGTGTGCATCAGTACTATCACTTAATCCAATTGCATATTTTCTAGTAGCAACACCTTCCCCATATATGATTTGCAACTCATCAAAATATTCAAACGTTTTATAACGTACGTTTTTTCCGGATGTGTCTAGATTTTAAGAAATGATTTAAAATCAATTATTGAATAACATTGGATTATAAAACCTAAAGAATTAACTTTAAACCTAGGATTGAATAACACCTTTTATTTAATCATGATTTGCAAGTGAAACATGATCATTTGTTCAGATTTTGTGTGATTTGATCTACCTCTTGACTTGATTTATTTATTGGATGATATCGCTCCCAATAACCTAATTTTATTATGAAATTACAATAAAAGCAATTTTGGAATTATTGAAAAAAAACAAAATAGTAAATAGGTTAGCTGGACAATATAAATTTTGATGGGTTTATCTCAGCTATTCACGATTATTTTTAGGTTGTAAAAGAAAAGGGATTTTCAATTAAAACACCTAGAGATTAAGATAAGGTGATTCATGTAGGTCGAATCATCAATTACAATGCTATTTAGTGGATTTCATGAAATATAATTTGGAGTTTTATGATTACAAATTGACATAAGACAGTGTCTCGTCCACTATTTTTTGTTCTTTTTCGAAGTGGATGTGATCTTATTGTGTTTTTGCCTTTTTGGAGCTAAAGAGCATGTGCGTATGCGCATTAACATTCAACCATTTTATACAGTTGTTATAGTTCATTTTATTATTTAAATGTAAAGGTTAAAGTGCATTAGGATTTTTATTTTCCTACGGACTCAATTTTATTTAGTCTTTTTTTTTGGGGGGGGGGGCAAAATTTAGTCTTTCTTTTATACGACTAAATGTTCTATAAAAAAATTTGGCATGGAATGACATTTTCCCCATACGAACTTACGAATTTGGCATTTTAATAGGTTTTATGATGTAATAACACTTTTAATAACACATAAATGGAGTGTTTGACATGATAGAAGATGGATGCCTACACGACAATTAGTTTTTTTTTTTTTTCCCGAGTTCGCCCTAGAGAGCCGTCGGAGAGAGAAAAAAAAAAGAATTTTTCCGATCTGCTTCTCCGGTGTCCGGCGTTCCTTGCCGGCACTGTGAGAAGCTTGTATTTCGTTTTCTACCTGCTTTTTCTTGTCTTTGCTAGGATCTGTCTTGGTTTTTGTTTGGTTCATGTGTTTTTCTCGGCGAGAAGTTAACAAGTTTTCATCTTCGATCTGGAGTTGGCTTTCTTCGGTGGCTCTGGTTTCACGCGGTGACATGCAGAGGTGTGGCGAGGTGCGTCTCCGGTTTCGGTGGTGAGTTGTTGTCAGATCTGGTTTTTTGAAGTCTGTACGGGTTCTATTTCGATGGATCTCCGGCGGTGGTGAGAAGCCGGCGTTTGTCGCCGTTCACCTCTGCCTATCAGGTTTGGTTGTTGTTTTCTTGGATTAGTCTTGCGTCCTCGCATGCGGACTCCGAAACCCAATCATGGGTCAGAGCGGTTTCCGAGTGGTGTTGCGGATCTGTGTTCTCTTGGTTTCAATAGATTGGGAACCGCTTTGAGGCACTTGAAGATCCCAATTTTCTTAAGCTTATTAATGGAGAGGAAGTTTTTTCTATTCAATTTCATCAGCCGCTGATGTGCTTCATTCCTACCAGTTTTTTTGGCTTCAATCTTGTGTAATTTTAGGTTTTAGTTCGTTTGTTCTCTGTGATTTCCATTCCTTCGTGAAATCTCTGAAAAAATGCTTCTCTTCTATGTATTTCTCCTTGTATTCCATCATGTATACTTTGAAGTTTTTAATAATATCATATGACAAAAAAAAAAAAAAGAAGATGGATGCCTACTTTCTCTATTGTTACAAAGTAGAAAATGTGAACTAGTCTGCGCTACTGCGAATCTAACTCTGACCGTCTTAACAATTAGAAGATTCTACTAAACTAATTCAACTTAATTACTTAACCTTGACATATATATATACTAGGAGAAGGTCCGTGCGTTGCGCGGATTGTGATAGTTTAAATGTTTTAATTTTATAATTTATTTTATAGTATTTGTTTGTAAAAGTTTGTCGGTGATTATTAATTTCTAATTTGTGAATATCATGTAGTTTTTTAATTTTGTATTGAAAGATTGGTGGAATAATAATATCTATAGTAGATGAGAATTATTTTTTATTCATCGTAAGCATATAAAATATCAAATTATTTCTCTTCGACAATAAGGACATGTTGTTTCGTAGTATAACCAAACTGAAATACATTTGAGGTGGAATTTATGACTGCAAATTAAGGTGTTGATATGTTTTGGCCCTTGTCGATTATCAAGACATATAGCACAATTGACATAATCTTCTTTGTACCTTGTGTTTGTGTTCTCTCGAAATCTCCAATTATAAAATCAACATCTAGTCTTCTTGATGCATTTGGATTGTAATCTTCAATTTTAAAAAATACTTTGAGGCGTTGTGTTTTATGTGGTTGACGTGATATTATAGATTTTTGAATAAAGTTTATTAAACTCTCGGTTAATCTACTTGATGTTGTATCATCCATGTCATGGTAAGTGAGGTGGAAGTTATCACATCTTTGAAGGTAGAGTTACTTCCTTGTAGTATTTAGTCTTTGCTAAAAAGGATTGTGTAGTTGATGTTCTATTCTTGACGGAGAGGACGTGTAATTTTGAGCCGAAGTTTGTTTCCGGTTGATTGGATGAAATGAATTCTCTGATAGTGTAATGCATATGGTATATATTCTATTGGAATTTTGTGTTCTAATAAAAGTGAGTTGTGTTTGTAAATTGTTGTATTGTTCTTGCTATTTATATATAGTGAGTTTTTTTTTTTTTTGTGAATTGTATTTAATTGTCATTATTATTTTCCTTAGTATAGTTGAATTTTTTATTCTCTTTTGTTGACCAGTTTTTATTTAAAATATAAATATGTATAATAAATGTATGATATATGTCAAATTCTGAAATGCTACGTGGCAGCACATCAAAGCTCTTCTGGAAAAAAACTTTACTTTATTATATAAGATATACTATATATTGAGTGAAAGATCATGGCCGGACAATAATGGCATGCATACGAAATTTGTATTCTTTCTAATTTTGTAGTATAATATTATATGATAAGATCTATAGTTTTGTAAGAAACATTCAATATATTGACTCCACCGTCACATGTTTGCTACTTAGAAAAATTAGACTGAAAATAGATGAATTCAGACGTTGTGTCCACCATCCCTCCATTGACTTGAACAGCTGGTGATAATTTTCTAACCCGTTTAACATTCTTTAGAAAATAAAATAAACTTGCATTCTTCTTTCCACAGATATTTGGGGAAATGGCTAAAAACTTAAAAAGTGGACAGCGAGATGTTAAGCCAAAAGCAAGAAGATCAATAAGACTAAATAACAAACGTTTCAATACTTAGACAAGAAAAGAATAGGCAGATTGGGAAAAAGGCTCCTTTTATAAGTTGCATTGATGAAATCAGAGTTGTGTGTTCCCTAAGTTAACAGAGGAGACGGAAGATGATAATTATAAATACATTCAGAACAGATCCATTTCCTCTTCAGCCTCGCCACACAAACCTCTATAGCCGAAAGAAGCTGAGAAAAACAAAAAATACCACTCTCTTTCTTTTATTTAGTAAGAGTTTTGCCATAGCTGCTGGGTTTGATTCGAGGGCTGACCAACTTGAGACCCTGCACCGTCTCTAGGGTTTTGCTGCTGGCGTTCCAGAGTCGTTTCTGTTTGGGACTGATAGAAGTTAGGGTACCCATGAGATCCATAATGCTGTTGTTGCTGAGCTTGACGATACACTCCTGCTGCTTGCTGAGTCTGCTGTTGTAGTTGTTGCTGCTGTTGTGCTTGGAGGTTGTAGTACGTGTTAGCCGGGACACCTGACATGGTTCGAGAACCGTGACCATGATGCCACATCGCTGAGTTTTCGTTCTGAAATCAAAAAAAAAAAGAGAGGAAAACGTCATCAGATGGGTCCGTGTCTGAAACCAATAGAAAGCGGTAAGGAAGTGACCATAAAGAGAAATTACCTGCTGTTGCTGCTGCTGTTGTTGCTGCTGAAGTGCCAGCAGATGATTACTCTCTTTGTATTGAGAACTTAGAACATCCTCATAACCGAGGGTTGTACCGGTAGGAGCAGACTGTTGGTTAAGAGGGAAGTTTCCGGCGGATCCAACATTGGTCGAGTTTCCAAATCCATAAGCGGGGGCAGGCGCTGTAGCAGACTGAGGCAAATGGTTGGGAGCGAGATTGGTTTTGTACTGCGGAAGCAATGCAGCTAGTTGCTGGTGGTATGAGCTGTTACCAGCAAACGTTTGCTGGAAAGCGGATGGCATGTAAAGATAGTTCTGAGGCATCAGAGGATGACCAATCATGTTTGGAAAGTGTGCTAGAGGCATTGTTGGTTGAGAGTAAGGATGCATTGGAAGCTGTTGAGGAAGAGCTGGTCCTGTAGCGATACTAGCACCAGGTAACGTTTGCTGGGCTAGCTGCGTTGTCGGGATTCCACTGCCTCGGAGCGCCTGCAACGAACGAGAGATATATAATCAAAATCATACTCCTCTTGTAGTATAAATGGATTGCACAAAACTCTATTATTTCCAGAAAAAAAGTGATCTCCAGAATCTAGAAAATCAATTTCAAAATATAAAGAAACTACTGCCTTCAGTCAAGTAAACATAACAGTACCCATATGACGGTTAACGAAACATCACTACTTCCTACTAAGTAAAAGCTAAGGGAAGTTAATATAAACAATAGACATCTCGTGTTTCTTAAAGGAAAAGGGATTATTTACCTCTGGCATGGAAATGCTTTGGCCACCATGTGATGAGGCATTGTTGCTGTTCCTTGAATGCATAGGCTGTGCAAAAGGTGAATACTGGAACTCAAGCTCCCTAACATGTTGTGCTGTTTGTGCCAATAAAGTGTTGGGAACCGAGTGTGTATATCCCTGCTGAGGCAAAAACAAACAAGAATTACTGTCGACATTCAAGAATTTCATGGGAATCACTAGCCTCGTATCACTTCAGAGATCACAAAACTACTTTTTCAGCAGAAATATGAACAGTCTAAATGTATTATTAAAAAAGGGAAAAGAGGTAGATCAACTATGAAAAGCAATGCACGTCGAGCTTACCATCACATTTGATAATGAAGCAAGATTCTGCATCTGATTCTGTGCATTTGTCTGTGAGGCATCATATGCAGCATTCAGCTGCTGCTTAGCATTTTCATAAGCATACCCTTGCTCAGACTGAGCAAATGTGTACTGGTTCTCCTGAGTGGTCTCGGAGTCTTCTTGCTTCAAAACATCTCGCCTAGATTCTAAAGAATCATCAAAATTTCCAGCAGCAGGTGCGTGGCCCATATTTCCATTGGCCATAGTTTCACGATGTTCATCTCCATAGAACTCATTATTTCTACAAACAAGCATTGATCAGTTGGTAAGTAAGATATAAATGAAACCTATTAATTATTATGGAAAAAGATATCCGTAGTAATGGAATACCTAGCCTCTAAATGTTCGATCTGTGGAGCTAGATCAGGAGTCTCTTCTACGTTGTTGCTCAAAGGCCTTGATCCAATACCTCCAAAACTTCCAAAACTTAATTGCGAGCATTCTTCTGTATGGACTAACAAATGATTTGGAATAACAACAGCAGGTCTATCCTCTTCATGCGAGGCTTCTTGATCATGACTATCTGTTGTTAATGGTTGATGGTTGGCCGAACCAGAAGAAACCTCATCTTCATCTGAAAAGTAATAATGAGACAGTGAATAAGTTACATTCAAGAACACCTAAAGATCCTCATACGCTATTGATTTTCAAACATTTTTGTTTGTTTGCAAAAGATAAATGAGAGAAGTAACATAACGGACAATGTATAGTTTCAGAACAAACCAAATAGGAAGATTTTATCAAAGCCCGGCAGAAATATAAGCATATTGTATTCACATGAACAATAGACAGAAGATGGAACAGGAAAAAAGATTTTGATCATAATGGCACACACTAGCAATCATTGTGATTTAATTGATGAAGAAACATATTGTCATTCACAGCATAAATCCAAAGAGTGCTCACGTAGACATCAATAGACAAAAACAGGTAAACACCAAATTTTGTATCAGAGATAAGCACTAGAAAACATTTGTACAGATTCAAGATATTACCTTTGAGGTGCTCTACAGGATGGCTCTGTGCCTGATACTTGTATTGATTATCATCAAACTCAGTATCTTCTTGGACATTTCTACCAGAAACCAAGTCAGGATGCACATGATCAACTCCAAGACTATCAGAAGGGCCATTTTCTGCTAAATGTATATTTTCTAACCGGTCCCTCAGATGTTGATCTTCTCTATCGGATTGGAAATCAGCTGGACCATTGCATACATCTGACTCTGCTGGTGCTACTGATACAGAAGATGGGCTAGGAGCCAGTGGCTTCTCAATCGACGGCCATTCATCTCTAACAGGGACCTGGTGGTCGGCATTAACTTCATTCTCGTAATTTATCTCAGAACGCATATTGACATTTTGTTGTGAGTTTGTTGTCTTGTTCTGTGGTCTACCCATCTTCACAATGTCAGCCATAGACATCTGGCCTGGAGCTCCAAACCATGCAGTTTGATGTCCAGAAGAAGACTGTGATGATGATATTCCATCGCCCGGGGCAACAGATGGCAATTTATTTTCCGTTACAACAGAATCACTGCAAAAGATATGCAGCGTACATCAGAAACCTGCACAACCCAAGTGGAAATATGTACAAAAACATAATTCAAGAAGAAAAGAAAAACATAGGCAGCTGAAAAAGCTAAAAAAGAAAATTGTGGAATAAACAAAAAAACCAAGGTCTAAATGACCATACCTAACCTCTACATACGACCCTATACCAACATGTACAACTACTCTCAGCATGTAAAACCGTTTCAATGCATCTAGTTAATCAAACAGATACTATATACATGAAAGATTGACTAGTAATTAGCTCAGATCTTGCAGAAATTAAAAACGTGCAATGAACCAGTAAAGCTAATTGTGATATTCTACTACATATCTAAGCCATACGTCATATAAAAAACTCTTTAAACCCTCAGGCACAGTTTGAGCCAACTAAACCATTGTTTTTAATGTAGAACAGCCTAAGATCAAACAAACTGATCACAGAAATTTAATATTTCGTGACATCCTGAAGCACATTATAACCTCGGAATTCTGAACCACTGCTAAATGGATCCTACCAATATAACCATTAACTAAACAGGTAACATATTAAACCAATTTTTTTATTCAATATGAAGCACACAGAACTTCCACTGATTTTTCTCAACTGCATCCAAATTTCCAACTGCAAAAGAAAGAGACCAGTCAAAGGAAAAACCTGTGTGGTGTCTGATGGTGGTTTGCCACTCCGGAGGACCAAGAACTTGTGTAACCCTGGGTTCCACTGTCTTTCTTGTTTGTAGGTTTTCCCTGGAAGTATCCAGAATCTGAACAACAGAACCACATTAGCATGAATCCTATGGTTAAAACTATATACAATTATGTATCCAAGAGATCATGTTTATACCAGTAGAGCTGAAATGGGTAGATCCATTACGTCCAGCATAACGATCGGAACCAACTCTACCACCGCGGTTGTATGTGTTATTAGCACCACGCGGCCGAGAATCCGGTATATCCCTAGCCTGGATAGAAAGAAAAGACTTAAAAAATCGCGAAAATTCCAGTAAACAGAAATGATAACTAGCTAGAACTAGAATTCATTTGTTTCCAGCAAAACATCTAGATTCAGGTACTACATAAGACAGCTACTAATAACGCGTTTGAAGGCAGTTAGTAGTCCTCAGGCATGAATTCATTATTGCGCCAATATTTGATACCATTAGATGTGTCAATGTAAAAGTTGTGATCCTAGAAACAGAAGTTGATGGTAGCACACATGGTTTGAGCATGTAAAAACACGCATATATTGTGCCAACTAGTTTGCATTTAAAAATGCCAGCACAGGACACCAAAAGCACAATCGGGTCTATTTGCCATAAGAATACGGAGTTTCAGCATTCACTCACCTCTTTCTTCTTTTCTTTTTTGCTCTTTACCTCGTGAAAAGGATCTGAATAGAGAAAAAAAAAACAAGTATCAATATCATTAATAGACGCCAACTGCAACAAAGACAAGCCTTTAAGCTGATAACTAACTTTCACCAGTAAGTAAGCTAAAAAGACCTTAAACAGGAAATGCTGAAGAAAGTATAGTACGAAACTGATGATCAGGAACTAAGAAAACAAACCATTAGCTACATATACAACCAAAAAACCAAACTTGATGATTCAGAAACAAGCCCAGCTAGCAAGTTTGACAGTAAGGGCAACACAAAAACCACTGAAGGCTAAACAGCATTAGATTTCGAGGAGGAGTGACAAAAAATTTCACAAAAACAAATAATTTGGCCCATCAGGATTAAAACCCCAATCAAACCCTAAAAGAAACCCTCAATAATCAGTCAATTTCGAGAAAACATCCTACGGAACCATGCAAACCCTACTTTTCTTCGCCACATAAACACCCAAACACACCGAAGACGGCCACACAACAATTTGAGGGGAAAAAAAAGGAGGAACCTTGAGAGAGGAGGCGATTGACGGTTTCGTTAGGATCCATATTGCACTCTTTAAGCATAGCATAGATCTCAGCCTCGGGAGAGTTTACAATTTCCTTCAAGCTTTGTACTATTTTTCTAGACCCTGACGGAATATCGTGAATTCCGTTATTGCTCTTCCTCGCTCCGGCACTTCCGCCGCCGCCGACGCTGACCTTGCTGCTCATATTATCCCGCCGTAAACTGCCTCTCACTCTCTCTCGGATCTGAAGGAAAAATAACGAAGCCCTTGTGCCTTCTCAGTCGCGACAATAAGAAGAAGAAAGAAGAAGGGAAAAAAGGAGGAAGAAGACGAAGCAGAAGGGAAGAAGATATATCTGTAGAAGGAAACCCTCTCAAGATTTTTTTTCACCTTATTGAAAAGTTTTTTTTCCTTTTTTTTTTTGTTTTCAAAATTGTAAAATTACTGGATCGCACTTACGGTTCTCCTGTTTAAACCACCGTATCTAAATTAAACCGAACCAACACCACATCAAACCGAGTTACAAGGCTATACAAAGTTTTAAATCATTACACACTCTACGTAACGTAATGAAACGATTGTGTTATGATTTGAGTTTCAACGGTTTACAAGTGTGGTTCATATTATCAAATATCAATATGAGCTAAGTTTATTCTTCTCGTCAGCACATGCAGTGTCGGTCCCAGAAAATAATCTTATTGGTGTCATAATCTATCAGAAGTAAAATTAAAACTTATAAATATGCGATATGGGCTATTCAAACTCAGGTTAAGGAGGGTCAACCATGTAAACAATGATCAAATTAGCCAATGTAGTATAATGTTTTATGCTTGCAAATTTAATTTTTGTATATTAACCGGGGTCAAGTGACATGGTGAGTACATGTCTCTCGAATTTTAGACGAGAGAAACCTTCTTATAGTGCATGTTTCTCGAGTTTAGCCACGATATTTACAGCATTAACAAAAGGAATTCAACACTACAACATAACACCGGCTTGGTAAAAAAAAACATCTTCTCATTTGTTTATCTTGTGTTTATTATGCTAACTGAGAATGTTGACTGAATAAAAAAATCAATTGTTCTATCCTATAAGGAGTATAGTTGCGCATCGTTGTCCTAGTCGAGTAAAATGCCGACTGAGTTGGATTTACGAGTTTGGATCACAACTTGGGACAAAGTTAGCACATGAACTTTCTCAATAAAGAAAAAACAATCTGAAAAATTGTATTGCAAAAAAGGTTACAAAAACGAAAAGAAGCACTTGTTTAGAAGAGAAGATACAAATAAAGAGAGAGAATCGCAACTGGGCTTAATAAGCAGATTCCTTATGTTTCATAGGAAACACTTTAGCTTTCCGTTATTTTAAGTTACTTACAGGTTCTTTGTGTTGTTAGATTTAGTACAACAGTTGAAAGTACCTCTCCTAGCTTCAAAAGGAAACAATCTTCATTGCTCTCTATATATCAGCGTTGATTAAAAAGTTAAAAATACACACATTGGTTATGCTCACTTCTGGTGAGAACACATGCTATAATGTAATCTCCATATGTCATTATAATTATCTTTTGAGACTAAGTCACAAATGAGTGATATAACTTATCAAATTCAACAAAAATGTAAAATCATCTTTGTTATTACTATGGGAGAAGATGAAATTGTTGGAAGAGGTTTGAATTTTTCCCACCAAGAAAAGGAGCTTCTTACATTTATCCTGTCGTATAAGTTTATCTGTAAATACCTTTTCCTCTTTATGGTGTTTTCTCTTGCTTGCCGATTCTTGCTTCCTAGTTTCTCCTTTCTCAAGTTTTCTTATATTCTCCATACATGTCTTGGCGTCTCATCTCTCTCCCATCCCAAGAAATCTTTGATTCTATGATTCTCCTTTGCCTTTCATCTTTATATATATTATATATCTATACCTGAGAGGGAACTTCTTCGCAAACATTCTATCTTTCCTCTTACCAAATCCCAAGACTACCTGAGAAGCCTCTCTCTCTCTCTTTTTATCTCAAAAGCTCAACTACACGAGGATTGAAAAGAAAATGACTCACCGTATAGCTCCCCGATGTTTCTCGATCATGCTTCTATGTCTTCTGATCACTTCACGTAATCTCTCTGCGTCTGATACACTAGAATCGTGAATAAACTGCTCTGTTTTTCTTTCCTGCAAAAGTTTCCTAGGATGTGAAGATGAAGAGTGTGTGTGTGTTTTTGCAACGAACTGACCTGATTTTATTTTTCTGATCATTGGTTTCAGTTGTAGATGTTATAGCTCAGGGAGGACAAGGTGATATACCAGTTGTTAATCCTACATCTCCCGGTGGCAGTACCACCACACCAACCATAACCCAACCATCACCGCCAACCTCCAGATTCCCTGGTCCAATCACGAACCCAAATCCACCAACCGGCGGCTATCCACCACTTGATGGTACCACACCAACTGGTGGTGGTGGTGGTACACCTGGTGGAGGCGGAGGTGGTGACAGTGGTGCAGGTGGTGGTGGTGGTTACCCACCACTTGATGGTACCACACCAACAGGTGGTGGAGGTGGTACACCTGGTGTAGGCGGAGGTGGTGACACTGGTGCAGGTGGTGGTGGTGCACCTGGTGGAGGTGGAGGTGGTGACACTGGTGCAGGTGGTGGTGGTGCACCTGGTGGAGGTGGAGGTGNCTTCCTCGCTCCGGCACTTCCGCCGCCGCCGACGCTGACCTTGCTGCTCATATTATCCCGCCGTAAACTGCCTCTCACTCTCTCTCGGATCTGAAGAAAAATAACGAAGCCCTTGTGCCTTCTCTCAGTCGCGACAATAAGAAGAAGAAGGAAAAAAGGAGGAAGAAGACGAAGCAGAAGGGAAGATATATCTGTAGAAGGAAACCCTCTCAAGATTTTTTTTCACCTTATTGAAAAGTTTTTTTTCCTTTTTTTTTTTTTTGTTTTCAAAATTGTAAAATTACTGGATCGCACTTACGGTTCTCTTGTTTAAACCACCGTACCTAAATTAAACCGAACCAACACCACATCAAACCGAGTTACAACGCTACAAGTTTTAAATCATTACACACTCTACTACATTACATACGTAATGAAACGATTGTGTTATGATTTGAATTTCAACGGTTTACTACTAGTGGTTCATATTATCAATATCAATATGAGCTAAGTTTATTCTTCTCGTCAGTACATGTCACTCGAATTTTAGACGAGAGAAACCTTCTTATAGTACATGTTTCTCGAGTTTAGCCACGATATTTTACAGCATTAACAAAATGAATTCGACACAACAACATTACATTTACACCGGCTTGGTAAAAAAAAAACATCTTCTCATACTGAGAATGTTGACGGAATAAAAAAAATCAATTGTTCTATCCTATAAGGAGTATATTTGCGCATCGTTGTCCTAGTCGAGTTAAAATGCCGACTGAGTTGGATTTACGAGTTTGGATCACAACTTGGGACAAAGTTAGCACATGAACTTTCTCAATAAAGAAAAAAACAATCTGAAAAATTGTATTGCAAAAAAGGTTAGAGAAACGAAAAGAAGCACTTGTTTAGAAGAGAAGATACAAATAAAGAGAGAGAATCGCAACTGGGCTTAATAAGGTCTCTTATACACATCTAGATGTGTATAAGAGACAGCTCCAAGACTATCAGAAGGGCCATTTTCTGCTAAATGTATATTTTCTAACCGGTCCCTCAGATGTTGATCTTCTCTATCGGATTGGAAATCAGCTGGACCATTGCATACATCTGACTCTGCTGGTGCTACTGATACAGAAGATGGGCTAGGAGCCAGTGGCTTCTCAATCGACGGCCATTCATCTCTAACAGGGACCTGGTGGTCGGCATTAACTTCATTCTCGTAATTTATCTCAGAACGCATATTGACATTTTGTTGTGAGTTTGTTGTCTTGTTCTGCGGTCTACCCATCTTCACAATGTCAGCCATAGACATCTGGCCTGGAGCTCCAAACCATGCAGTTTGATGTCCAGAAGAAGACTGTGATGATGATATTCCATCGCCCGGGGCAACAGATGGCAATTTATTTTCCGTTACAACAAAATCACTGCAAAAGATATGCAGCGTATATCAGAAACCTGCACAACCCAAGTGGAAATATGTACAAAAACATAATTCAAGAAGAAAAGAAAAATAAAGGCAGCTGAAAAAGCTACAAAAGAGAATTGTGGAATAAACAAAAAAATCAAGGTCTAAATGACCATACCTACCCTCTGCATACGATCCCATACCAACATGTACAACTACTCTCAGCATGTAAAACCGTTTCAATGCATCTAGTTAATCAAAACAGATAATACATGAAAGATTGACTAGTAATTAGCTCAGATCTTTCAGAAATTAAAGACTTGCAATGAACCAGTAAAGCTAATTGTGATATTCTACTACATATCTAAGCCATAGGTCATATAAACTCTTTAAACCCTCAGGCACAGTTTGAGCCAACTAAACCATTGTTTTTGATGTAGAACAGCGTAAGATCAAACAAACTGATCACAGAATTTTAATATTTCGTGACATCCTTAAGCATATTATAACCTCGGAATTCTGAACCACTGCTAAATGGATCCTACCAATACAACCATTAACTAAACGGGTAACATATGAAATCAATTTTTTGATTCAATATGAAGCACACAGAATTTCCACTGATTTTTCTCAACTGCATCCAAATTTCCAACTGCAAAAGAAAGAGACCAGTCAAAGGAAAAAACCTGTGTGGTGTCTGATGGAGGTTTGCCACTCCGGAGGAAGAAGACCAAGAACTTGTGTAACCCTGGGTTCCACTGTCTTTCTTGTTTGTAGGTTTTCCCTGGAAGTTTCCAGAATCTGAACAACAGAACCACATTAGCATGAATCCTATGGTTAAAACTATATACAATTATGTATCCANACCAGAAGCATCCTGGTTCAGACAGCTGCAACTTCGGAGGGGCAGCACAACTTACCAGCACAGATCCAAGTAAGACATTTTTAACTTCTTACGTACAAGTCTACAAAGATTTGATCCTAAAGAGCCGGGAAATAGAATTTAAGTTACCTGCATACCTAGCATCCATATTTCCTGTCTCCATGAACGGTGTGAGCTACTTGAGATGAGACCTGATGGATGTTTCGAGTGTCTAGATTAAGTTCATATGATTCCAATGTGTCAAAGAGCTCGATAATGACTAGAGTTTTCACATTCTATATGCTAAAGATAAATCTTAGACTGGTATTCAAATCTACTCTTGTACTGCTCCAGGTAAAGGAAGCTGCCGCTTCTCAGCATCATCAGGAACAGTCAGGTGTGTTTCTCTTTCAACTAGATTAAATTCTTCTTAACCTGCCAGAAAAAAAGTGAGAAAAATAATAGTGATGATTTCTTTTTGCCAAATGCAGCACAAGCCCGCCAAGTCAACCGAGTCCACCAGATTATTCTTCCCCACCTAATACATTCCCACCTCCAATAACAACTCCAACTACTGGCTCTGGACCACCCTTCGGCGTGGCAGAGCCCACAGGGCTTCCGAGTTCAGCAACTCATGTGTCACATAGCTTCCTCTCAATATTTACAGCAGTTGGGATACTAGTGCCACTGCTCAGGGAAAATTATCTTTAAACGAACAAGGGTTTCTTCAGGGTTACAATCATTCTCTGCAAATTATGAGGCGCGTTTTCTATATATACCATCACGATATATGGCGTTCAAGAAAATAGCTATGATCAGCAAGAAGATTTTAACCCAAAGACCTTACTCTCATCATCATCTGTTCTATTGCTATAGTTCATCATGGAAAGTATATTTATTTAGTAGGAGATATTACAAAATCAAAAGGGGCTTAGGATATATACATTCTTGTAGACACATTAAGCATAATGTATCTCTCCACAGTTTTATAGAATAAAATACTTAGGGAACGGTTAAAAAATACAAAAGCAATGATAGATTACGGAATAGCGAGAAAAAAAAAATATACAACAAATCAAATGAAAGCTACTTCCGAGTAGTTACATACCTGCAGCATTCCAAAACGGGTTGGCACATTGATGATGGAGAGACGAGCTCCACAATACCTGCAGCATTTTTAAAACAGTTGCTTGCATCACAATATCCTTAACAATGCTCTTCCAGTTTTCTCTATTCATGAGCTTCTAAGTGGAAGTTTTCGACACCAAACCAGTTCATCTTGGAATCATAAGCGATTAAGAGATCAATCAGTTACCAGCGAATAGTGATAAGCATCTCATAAACAGCGGATAAACACATGCACGTTAACTTGAGTAACATTGAGTACATAAATACAGCACATTATTTCTTTTCTTTTCATACACATTGTTTACAGTGATTTACAGATGAAAGTCTTTTTTGTCACGAGTATAGTTATATCAAGAAAAGGATCGATACAACTGTGACACCAATGATGCCTAAAGTGGCAACAACTGAACTCTGATCAAACGCTTTCTGCAAGCTGCCTGCTCGTGAGAAATGCTGGAAAGCCAGGAAACAAGATATTGCCAAAGAAATGAGAGCCCCTTCTTGCTTCCCTCTGCACGTGGATGGAGCCAATGAGTCTCGACTAAAGAAAAGAAAAAAAAACCCTGATCTCAAACATTACATTCTCTAAAACTCTAACCTTATGCTCATAACTTGATATGGCGCCACGATCGCCAAGAGTAATGCTATGAATGGCAGCTCAAGTTCACCTATTAAAAAAAAAGGCATTCCGGAAAGAATTACAAGCAGATAAAGACAATAATAAACTTCTGCAAATTTAAGACCTGATGAGACACAGGCATGCATGAATCTTGTTTGTATGACTTAATAATGGAAATTTTAGTCTCTGACAGAACAAGTTTTTGATGTTAGCATGATTTCAAATTGCCATATAAAGCATTGGTTTCCATCTTCGATTTCTTTTCCAGTAAAAGGCAGTTGAACAAAAAAAAAAAATACTACTTGAAGATGAAAACAAACCTGGAAAAGCAAAGAACAGTCGAACAAGAAGTGCCAGGAATGCTGCCCAGATGCCATACTCACCCCTGCAAATTAGATGCAGAAATTGAGCATACAAAGTTGACACGAGAAGTACCTAGATAACCAAAAGCCACAAGCATTTGTAATGACAAGGTAATCATATAGCCATTTAAAAGCTTACTTTGCCCAGGAGATGATGCTCGATGGTGCGGTTAGAGCAAATAGTGGAACAACAAAGGACTTGTGGATACCAGTTCCCCTTGCAAGCATCAATGCACTAGAAAGAAACACCATTCAGTATATAGCATCGAGCTTATGATGTTGGCATTATGAAAACACTGGAAATTACACATAATCAGCTATCGCAATTCACTTCCACACATGATTCTGAGGCAGTCAAACGAATAGACACAAGCTGGATTTCCTAAATCATGTAACTCGATTCACACTCATCCCTTTTCTGAAATCATTTGGTATTATCCCAATGAAGCTAAATTTCTAAGAAAATTCACACATCGGCATATTTTCACCAGCATTCTTCCTTAAAATTCACAGTTAGTGAGAGCGAGAGAGAGAGAGATCATACACGCAAGAAATTGCCGAGATCCATTGTAGATTATGGACAGACATCGGAGCAGCATAACAGACAACACTCGATCCTCTCTTTCGCTGCTTCTCAACCCTCGTCGACAAAGTAGCGGTTCGCTTACGATCTAACGATACCCTGCCAACATTCAGAACGAGAAGAATTACACAAAACGATTACACAAAAGGAATCAAATCCACTGTTCGAGAATTTTGGAACCGCGCGTTTCTGAGTCTCATTACCTTAGCGGATTGAAGCAGACAGCACTCGTACCGAGACCTGGACCGGAGAGATCTGAGGAACGAGGCCGGACTTTAAGAGAGAGAAACGGTTTCTGGTGGTGGAGAGAGAAAATCCGGGAGGAAGAGAAACAGAGACTCGCCATGTATTGTTTAGAGAGACGGTGGTGGAAGATGACGGAGTGATCGATCTCTCCGTTAAATTGTATTATTGAAACCAATACATGAGCGTCACGTGAACGGTGAAGAATTCGCGCAAATGCTTTAAAAGTGGGGCCCAATTTTACACGTGGTTAGGAAAAGGAACGTCGTTCACAATCATCAAAGAATCTTGAATCTCCACCGTTGGCATCAACCCTCGAAACTGTATGCAAATCCACCCACGTAGGATATTCCACGTCAGCTTTAAAATATCCAATCAAATTATTCAGTTAATCGCATGTCGGCACGTCACGGGAGCATTTTGTTTCACATCTTTCTCTCACTTTGGACATGACAAATTGACAATTGACAAACTCTCCCATCTGATTGTTTTTACGGGTTTACACAAGAAACAACTTTGTTTTTTTTAATAAAAAGATATATTTTTGTATGTCAATAAAATTGATTATCTTTGGTATTCATAATCATATAATTTTCTAACAAATATTCGACTTTGAAGCTCGTTCAGTTTTAGGTGTTTCTTTTACTATTTTCTCTCATAGTATTTATGAAGACTGAATTTCATGTATGTATTAAAAGAAAAAGACTTTAAGAGTACTCAATTTCTTCTTACTGTACAAATTGCCAAGGCTTTTAATAAAAGCAACAAAGAGTCGCGAGAGTTACAACATAATACCCACATAAAACCGAGTATTCATGGTTTTTTCTTATATATACTCCATGGAAGCAAAAAAAAAAAACATGAAGATAAAAAGAAAACAGAGTAGAGATACTCCAGCCTGCAGCATTTAAAACCTGCAAATCGAAAACACACTTTGCAGGATTCTGCATCAGTTAACTCTGCATTTTTTTTCCAATATGTACGGTTAAAAATTAGTACTTAATAAACAGCCATGGCCACCACAACACTTGAGTCTTCTTCCCTCTTGTGTCAGCTCTTCTCTCTGCCATCATCATCATTGACCTGAGGGTCAAAGAGATCCACATTCTTAGTTTCCTCACCAATAACCTATTAAAAAAAAAAAACAGAAACACCATAGCTTCTCAATCCCGGGAACAAGTCTAAAGATCATCGCTAGCTATCATGAACCATTAACTTCCTTAGGGATCATCTGGATTGTGATTGCTTTACCTCTTCAACAGAGTCTGAATTGTTAGGGGTATCGAAGATGATTGGACGGCAACGCATGTCTTCATTCATCAGGCTTGAGTTCTGAAAATGTGCTATAAGGGCAGATTTTCCTTGTATCCGAGCGTATGCCAATGAAGCTACTTTCTCACTGTTGAACTTCTCCCACTTCTTACCGTTAAAAGCCTGCAAATATGGATGTTTTGTTAGTTCACCTTCTGAGTGATCTTTATTGAATTTAACAATGTCTTAGCAGGAAAGCGGAGAGAGAAGGAGACCTCGTAAAATGGAATGATGAGATCTGGAGAGAGCATGTTGATGAATGCATACCCAACATTGCATTTGTTCTGCAAAACCAAAAGATTTATTAACCGCTCCTTGTATCAGTTTGTGAATTTGAATCTTTGACGAATATTTTTACCTTAAAATCAATGGGCAAATACAAAAAGTTGTAAGTTCCTTGGTTCTTTTCATCAATAGCAGCTAACAACATTTTCGAGGTGTATCTGTTGATAACAGCATGAAAGAAAGAGTTATGTTCCAACTTCCAAGCAAATATTTCACAAGAAGTAACGGTAAAGAAAAGAAAAGCTTACTTATTTGGAATGTTCTTAATCATCAAGGTAGTCCGAGAATCCTCTCCATTCATAATTTTGTCCAAATCAAGTTGAAACTGCTTCCTGCTTTCGACCTGGCTCGAATTGTTCTCGACTCTACGTGCCCTTCCATTTTCATACAAACCATCAAATCCAGAGGTGAACCGTCCTGGGTTTAGACCGCTGCTTAAGAACATGGGGCTGAATCTCGGTGAAGACATCATTCTGTAACTCGAAAACCCGTTCTCAGCCATGCTTCCGGGGTTCATGATCCCATGATTTGCCATCTTTGACGGGAAACTTCCACCATTGAGACCCATCCCACTCGTTCCTTGAAGACCAACAGTGTTCATGAACAAAGTATCCTTTGAAGACTCTGGGAAGAATCCGAAATGCTTTTCTAGAGGAACACCAGATGGTGCAGACCCAACATGGAGATGATGATGGCTGCGGTTTTGAGTTTGATGCTGATGTGGAAATGGAACAGATCGGTCTGCACGAGCTGAGGAGAACGGAATCCCAGTGGATGACGTTGACCAAACCGAAGAATTTGAAGGTTCAGAGCGTGAGTTAGGACTTCCCCAGAGAAACTCCGACCCTGATAACGTCTCAATGCCACCTCCGTTTGAGATCAAAGGACCAGAAGGGGAAAGGTTTCCAGTGTACTTGTTATCCAGCTTGGGCTCTTGGAACAAATGTGACGACTGTTGGAAGCCGTTGCTACCAATTTGACCCCTACCGATGGGTGCAAGCTTGGAGCTTGGTCCTTGTGAATTCAGAGCAGAAGCCAAACCAGACAAGTGGCTGTTCCTTGTAGGACTTACTCCGAAAACGGGTGACCTACTCATCACACTTTGAAGTGGACTACCCTCAACGGGACTGTTCAGCTGCAGCCAGTTGCCTGCCACCACATCAAACAGTGTTAGCCTTTATTAGGAAGTCAAAATTACAACTTTGTTTGAAGAGAATCATATAGTTAATAGACTCACTTGGAGGAGAGTTTGCCATGGGTGAACCAAGCAGAGGTAGGTAATGCAAATCATCGTTCTCAAGTTCTTGGCTAAGTTGCAACATCAAGCTAGAAGATCAAATAATGGTCAGATTTAATCAATAAAATAAAAATCCATTATTGAATGTCTCAGGATCAAAGAAAGATACAAACCTTCGACGAGCTCCTCCAGGGCGACTAGGTTCAACTTTTATACGCTTTCCACCAATCTCACACCTATTTAGAGCCTTCAATGCTGCTTCAGCAGCTCGAACATCATAAAATTCGACGAATTTGTGATGCCTCTTATGCGGTGTTTCCCTTATCTGATTTTCAGGAAGAAAAAACAGCACTTTAACATGGGATGTTTTTCTTACATACCACCTCAACGGAATCAAATGCACAACGAAAAACAATAAACAGAAAGATATCTATCACCTCTTTAATCTCGCCATGAGCACCAAAAATTCCATGCAAGTCATCGTTAGAAATTGAAGGATCCAGGTTAAAAACCACTAATGTCCCCTGATTCATATCCTTCTCAGATGGATTATCCTACAGATTACACAGGGAACAGGCACATTAGGAAAACATTGGAGCTGCAACAAGAAACGTTGAAAATTTCAAGAAAGAACCAATGCTAAACCTTAGGAATTGAGAAGTGAATATCCAATTTTCTCCGTCTTAATGGCTTATTCTGTAAAGACCGCATAGCCATTCGAGCAGCGCGAATGTCATAATAAGATATCATCACAAATCCCCTATGCTTACAAGTAGTATAGAGTGTCCTAATGTCACCGAATTGCTGCCACATATCAGACAAAAATACATAACCCATCAGTTTCTGTATAGTAAGTTTGTTATAAACAAAATCCGATATGTATAAGGTCATTTTCTGTTGAAGTTACCTCAAAGAGTGCTTTGAGTTCAGAGTCCTCTACATTGCTGTTAATATTCCGGACAAACAATGTTCTCGACGGATGTTCACCGTAAGGATGCTCACCAGCGACTGTTCCCGCACCATTCTGGATACCGAACTGCGGAACTGCATTTCCACCAAGACTTGAAATGGATAATCTTGGAGGACCACTCATGCTCAAGCCGTCTCGGAAATCAGTGTCAAGTTCCATTCCTCCTCCGCTACCAAAAAGATCATAATCATCAGCATCTGGTAACTCAGTAAGGTCAAGATCATCCATCATCCCTGTCAAAAGATCTTCTTCGTCAGGGAGCAGGTTTCCAATGGAATGAGACTCAATGTCATCAGCACTTTCGTGAAACTTGTTCGGACGAGAAGCAGCCGCATCATCCATGAATGAGAAACCATCTCTGTTGTCACTCAATTGCACTGCGAATCAAAAGCAAAACTTGTAAACAAAAGAGAGGATATGTGTGGTGTGTACAATGATTAAGGGAGTTGGTTTGTACGTTTTCCATGGGGAAGAACAGGTAGAGAACTGGAGAACAAAGTAGCATCACTCGAGGGATGATGGTGGCGACCAAATCCAGAGGGAATGCCCCAAGCTCCAGCTACTTCTTGTGGAATATCCATTCTGGTTAAAAGAGGAGAAAACTGATGAAACCCATTAGCTCCCATTTATAATATATCTTTATTCAAGCAGGATCCAGCAACATTGGAAACTTCACAGGTCAGATATGCTTAGAAATCTCAAATCATGTGTTGAAAAAATTAACATGCAAGCAAGAAAGATTGATTGAAAGAAGAAATCAAAACCTTAACCCAACAAATAAGCTTTGATCAAATACGAGATTATGTACACACCAAATAAAATAAAAAAGAGACAGAAGCAAAACAATAAACTATGCAAAACTCAAAAGTTCTGATCAAACTAAAGACGTGAAGAAATAATAAACTTTACATCCAAAAGGGCATGAAAGTAATCTTTTTTTTTCTTCCTTCCTTTGCCGCTGAGAGAAAGTCTAAAACTTGAATAATTGACTCACAAAACCGTCAATTGATTGAGCTTTAACCCAATAGCAATATAGTATATGTCGACAGTTTATGAAATCAGAATCAAAATAGAGAAGATCGTTGAACAAATAGCATGATTAAAAACACTCAGAAGATCAAACAAACACAGAACTAGGTTGCTTGTTGAAACGAAACTAACCCAATTTGATTGTCCTATCCAGATCATCAAAGGCTTTACCTTTCAGGCACACTATTGATCGATATCGCAGACATAAACAAAAGTGAAAAATCAGCTTTTAAAGATAAAAAAAAAAAACCCTTCACGATTCCAGAAAGGGGTTTAGACAAAAACCCAGAAAGAAAAAAAAAAGAGAGAGAGGAAATATCAGTAGAAAAAAAAAACATTCAATAGGCGATGAAAACATCAAAAGCAGAAATCAAAATTTGTTGCGAGAAAAAAGGGGGAAAATTGGAAAAAGTGAGGAGGTAAGAGTTAATACCTCAAATGGGCAGTTACCAACACCGACGATGATCACGATACAGAGAGCACGAAGAGAAAGAGATTCTCTACCAACCAAAAACCCGAGAAGAAAATAAAGCAAAACACACCAAAACAAAACAAAAACAAAAAAATAATTAGAGAAGAAGGAAGAAAATTTGGACTTTTCTCTTATATTTTTGGGGGAGTTTAATAGAGAAGAAACAATAATGGGGAAAAAAATCTCAGAACACAAGAAAGGACGAGAATGATTGATGGGCTAAAGAGGTTTTTCTTAACTGTATTTAAATACATTTTTGAGTCCGATTTGACACTTTTTTTTTTTTTTTTTTAACTATGATTTTGACACTTGCGTATTTATCTGTTATTATCTCCAGTTATTATCCATAAATGTGTTAGGATTTGATTTATCAAATCAACATTTGATTTTTCATTAACGCAGAACAGTGTATCTGTATATCTGTATCTGTATTCAATTTTGTAACAAATACCAGTATTATGTGCTATATTTACTATCCATTACTGTTTGGGATTAACCAGCTAAATATTTAGATTTTTTTGTTAGGAATAATGTATCTACACGCAATTGTAATCTATGTTCGCATCTCGATATTTAAATTATTTTTTTCTTGTTTACGCTTTTTTTTTTTTTTTTAAAAGGCAACTTTACATTAACTTTTCCGAGCAGATTATCCATAAGACTAGGGGGAAAAAATGTAAAAAGGTTAAAACCGTGAGCTTTTGTTTTGAGCAAACAGATGTTTAACCTTTAACAAAATTATAGAGTTGATGTAGTAATGTCTTTTGTTGGTTAATTTTGGCATAAGAATGTCGATATTCGGAATTAATATTTATGAATGAGACAATCTGAATCAATGTATATATTTCAAGCTAATGTCGCCAAGAACAGTTTATACTAAACGCATCATATGTTTTTGTAAGAGTTCGTAGTTTCACTCGCCATTGTTGGAAAACTTTTTTGTCTCTTAAGTTTTGCATCACATTACAAGTTCTTGTGTTCCTGAATGGCTACAAACGAGTGTTATGTGTCTGATAGGTCCAAGAGGTCATGTCTTCATTGATCAATTAAAGTTTAACGTTGAGCCAAAAAAAACAAATTGTATACATAATATTTTTTCTTCTTATTTTTATAGGTAATTTTCTATATATTTTTAAAAAAATATAAACAGATAAAATCAAACGATAGAAGCTATTAAAAAAAAAATTTAAAATGAAATTATGGGTCTGATTGGTAACCAAAATTTTTTAGCGGTAAGCTGTAGTGATAAGTGCTTATAAAATAGTTGAAAATTGTAAGAAAAGAGCTGTAAGCAAAAACTGTACAATAAAACAGAATGTAATACTATTGGTAACATTTTCTATACAGCTTTTATGATTGGTACCTATTAAAACGGTAAAAATTATTAAAAGTTTTATAATAAAGTTTTTGGGTTACCATTCTAACCCTATAAAATTCGAATGCAGTATATATTAATCTTTCACAACTTGATTTGAAAAAAATATATATAAATGTGATGGAGAAAGTTTCAAATCATACCCTAAATTCTTCGTAGCTTCTTCTTACACCATTCTCAAAGATGTTTTATTAGATTAAAAAAGCCAATATATGTTGCTAATTAATTGACTGAGTATCATTCAAAGTAAAGTAAATGAATACATGTTGCCGAATTACGACGGATGGTGAGGCACATAGTCAACGGCCCGGCCCTATAATAAAGTTTAGTCTATTGTAATCTCTTAGAGAAATTACAAACAAGTACTAATAAATAAAATTATCCGGCATTGATCTCACATCATACCCAATCATCAAATAGACCTATATTTGACTAATAATGCAACATCTTTAAGATGTTTAGTTAGTTTGTGGTGATGTTGTCAAAAAAAAAAAGTTAGTTTGTGGTGAGACTAATTTATTTCAATCATCAAAAGATAGGAAATTAAAATGGACTAAAAACATATAAATAGTACTGAATGGAATATATCCGAGAGGATCGGAAAGTAAAAAAAAAAAGGTGAGAAATGAACATCATTAAATAATCTTGGATAATGCTTATGATATTTATTACCCTAATACTTGTATTTCCCATAGGCGGCCATAACAACTGAGATGTCAAGTCATCGTCCACAAAAGAAAATAATGCAGCTTTATATATTGCCCAATTATCCATACTCAGGGGATCTATACAAAATGTAAATGAAGTTGGATTATGAAGATTTATGGTTGCTTGTCGCTTTTATACAATTACAAATTTACAATTGTTGATTTGTTGTTACCAATATATGTAATTGTTTTGAGGGAAGTTGAATGATGATGCTTTGTATATTATTTGTTTAAGACGTTGTTTAATGTATTTTTAATGTGTATTTTTTTTTGTTTAGAGACGTTGTTTAATGTATATTTTTTTGTTAAATGTTGTTTAAAGTATTTTAAACATGTTAAGAGAACTAAACCATAGATATATCTTTATTAAAAAATCTAATACAGAAACTATAGACACTTTGAAATAATGAATAGCACCGAGTCAGCATGACTAGTATATTATAGAAATTACACAATTTGCCAAGAAGTTAATATATATATACCACCACACTTCATCATATAACTGGACCCCGATGTTATTATTATTTTTTTTTTGTCGTCACCCCGATGTTGTTTTAATTATTATTTGTTGCTAGTTTTATTTCTTCACGTTAGAGCTATAATATAGTACATAATAAATAAAACATCGTAGTCTCACTTGGGTTAACATCATAAACTTACATTTTTATTTTAAGTAAATTAATCCAATCCACAATAGTCTTATTGCTTTACGGCTTGGGTGATGTTAAAAATAGGGGATATTGCGAAGCCACGTCAGGATAATCTTGAAGCATATGCCATAAGTCACTATGAATATTCCTTCTATTTCCCATTTGTAAAAGAAAATATGTAAATATATCTGTAGTAACAATTTATGAATATTTAGCAAACTCATAGTTCTTAAACCTTCAGCTAATTAAACCTTAATAGTTTTGATGAATGGAGCTTAATTGTGTGTTTACGATGAACTAATACTATTAAACCTTAACAAAATGAAAAAATATTAGTATAGAAAATTTTGTTTGACGATGCAAAATAAAACGGAGGGGTTGGTAAATTGGTGTATAAACAGAGTCACTGTCGCATGGATGTCGAGTGTAAAGGTAATAGACCTCCGTCTGCTTTGCGTCACAAAATACAATTTGTGTGATGTATGTTTACTTTTTCTTAGGGTTCAAAATGATTACGCAAACTATATACATCATATATGTACTTATATTAAAAAAAAAAAATCTATAAATCCAAAATTGATGTTAGACCAAAGACAAAAGAGGACTAAGAAGAAGCAATAAGCCACACAATCCATATCAGAAAAATGCAACCATTAGTCATTAAAAAAGAAGGCACTCTTTGTCCTTTTATATAGAGAATCGATTGTACACATGAAAAGTCAAATACAAAACATCCAAAATATTATGTAAATTGCTTAGATTTTCTCCGCGAGCTAAACCGAGATCCGGTGATACACATCTTAAACAAACAGCAGAATCTCATACCTTTATTTGCGAAAGAGAGAATACAAATACATGAAACAGAGCTCACTTCTTGAGGAGCACGGCACTGCACTGAGCCATGATCTTTGAGGCTCTCGTGATTGAGTTTGTCATGTAAAAATTCTCTACCACGGGTTTAAAAGGCGTTGTGTCTATTGTCTCCTTGGACTCAGGCTTTAAGGAAGGCCCAAAAGCAACCGGCTCTCGCTCGTCTGTGTGGACCAGGTTTGGTGCGACTGTCCTGATTCTTGATCTGACACCTTCGATTGAGTCGTACGGAAGTTTCACACCCGAGACCTCGGATAAAGCTCTGACAATCTTCCAGTCATCTCTTGCATCACCGACCGTTGGAACAGCGGGAACAGTCTGTTGGGTAAGCCCTTCTGTGTTCTCATAAGTTCCTTCTTTCTCGGTGAAGGCTGTTGCAGGGAGAATCACGTTTGCACGGTAAACAGCTTTGTCTCCATGGTGTCCTTGGTAGACTACAAAGGCGTCTTTCGGGATCTTGTCAACATCTACATCGTCTGACCCCATCAAGTAGACGAATTTCGCAGACTCTAGGGCTTTGGGAGACCATTGAATGAGACCAAGATCAAGAGAAGCCGCTTGTGCAGCGTAGAGAAGGAGGAAGTTGAGACCGTTCCAGTCTGGTCGGATAACATTGTTGGCTTGTGCAATGGATTCAACAGCAGAGAGGATCGCATCTTTATCGGTTCTGTCAAAGAGTCCCGCACCGACAATGATTGCTGGGTTTTTGGCGTTCTTGAGAGCCGAGCAGAACGGGTGACTTCCTTCAGCAATTTCCTTGAGGGTATCAGGACCAGTGCCAAGATGTTTGCAATCGTAGTTGAAATCTGAAGGTGGGCCAATGTATGCAACCTTGGCATTGGATGCACGAACTGTCTTGAGGATTCTAGCATTCACCATTGCAGCTTCAACTCTAGGCTGGTAAATTTTTGAAAAGAATCAGGTGAATGTTACCACTATAAGCCAAACATATGTAGCATTGACCCAGATCAGGATTGTTAAATCTCAAACACAACGTTCTGGATTTAGACTCATAGTCACTGTTCCAAAGCATGAAACGTCTGTCTAATGCAATGCAGAACTAGTAATCCTATAAAGAGGTAGGACTAAAAAAACTGACCTGGGTACCAATAAGAAGAAAGAGATCGGCATTCTCAAGTCCAGCGATGCTAGTGTTCATAAGATATCTGTATCTAAGATCAGCATCAACGCCAACAGCTGTTCCTTCACACCAGACATTGTCTGAACCCATTCTGTTCACAAAGTCCTTCAATACCATCATGGATTCTGCGTCAGACAGTTGGCCTGCAATCCCAACAATCTCCTCTGGCTTCACCTGTTGAATGATGTCACCCACAACAGCCAAGGCGTCACGCCAGCTCACTGCCTTGAATCGCCCATCCGCATCTCGAATCATAGGGTCGCTCAGCCTTTGTCTTTTCAGGCCGTCATAACTAAATCTGGTTTTGTCAGAAATCCATTCTTCATTTACATCCTAGCAAAAGGACAATCAACGGGTTACACATGGATCCAGCGAGCTACCATTTTTCCATGATAATTGTTTTGTGAACACAAGTAAATTGCATACCTCATTAAGGCATGGAATGATACGCATCACCTCTGGTCCTCTACTATCAACACGGATGTTGGACCCAACAGCATCAGTAACGTCAATGGTTTCTGTTCCTTTTAGCTCCCAGTTTCTGGCTTTGAAGGCAAAGGGCTTCGACGTCAGGGCTCCCACAGGACAGATGTCTATGACGTTTCCGGAGAGTTCACTGGTCATAAGTTTCTCGACGTAAGTTCCAATTTCCTCTCCACTACCACGACCAAGCATGCCAAGATCCTGAACCCCAGCAACTTCTGAGGCAAATCGTACACACCTGACATTGAGAAAATAACATAATCTAATGAATCGAAAACATCCAAAGCAGAACAACACTGAGCAAAGTTACACGTAAAGCTAACTATCTTTAGTAACCTTGTACATTGGATACACCGAGTCATAACAGTCTTCACAAGAGGACCGAGGTTTTTGTCAACGACGGATCTTTTCATATCAGTGAAACGGCCT
The DNA here is from genome assembly GCA_020283515.1 of Alliaria petiolata. Lineage (NCBI taxonomy): Eukaryota > Viridiplantae > Streptophyta > Magnoliopsida > Brassicales > Brassicaceae > Alliaria > Alliaria petiolata. Next base: position 61,202,371 of record JAHZTW010000001.1, read on the forward strand.
CTGTCAGATCCAAAAGCCATAGACTGATCCTGAAGATCACAATCTCCTCCCTGATCACAGATTGGGCAATCCAAAGGATGGTTCATCAACAGAAATTCCATAACTCCCTCCCTCGCCTTCTTTGCTATTGGTGTGTCAGTCTTAATCTTCATCCCTGTTAGAACGACTCTGTCAAGTCTAAGCATTATACCACACAAACAGCGAATATTTGATGCAAGGAGTGTCTTAACTAACTCTTTATGTTTTCCTCACTCTCTTTGTTCTGCAGAGAACAAATTTACAAAACGCTGAAGAGAAACTAATATAAAGCTTATCAGAGAATCCCCTAAATTTCAATAGCATTTGCATCTTCACTTGCACAAGAAAACAAAAAAAAATCAACATATCAGGTCAAAATGAGCAACAAGATTCCAAAAAGGACAACATATCGGGGAAACTCCAAAATCACTTTAAGTGATCATAATCGTTATCGTCATCATCATACTAAAAAGCCAAAACAAAAATTGGAAGAGAAATGCAGCTTATATTACAATCTGCATCTACTCGTTAATCAATTTGAAGTCCCAAGTTGTGTTATAAATCAATGATCACAAAAATCCATAAGCATTATGAAATCACGACTGAAATTCAAATTCTCCGTAATAAAAAGAAAGCTTTGGTGAACTAACCGGGAAGCGCGGGCATGGCACACGACGCGACAGGCTTGGGGGACTTCTCGACCTCAACAAGGCACATCCGGCAGTTTCCGGCAATAGACAAGCGGGAATGGTAACAGAACCTCGGGATATCAACTCCGGCGACCTCACACGCCTGGAGAACCGTGAAGCCCTTAGGGATTTTGACCGGGAAGCCATCGACGAATACCTCGATCGCCTCATCGGGATTCGAGAAATGGACGCGTGCCCCGCCCACGGGAGTCCTGGGAGGGAGATTCGGCGTCGGCTCAGGCTGAGAGACAGCGGCGGCTTCCGGAGATTGAAGTTCTGATTTTGAGACGATGGTGCGGAGGAGGAAAGTAGCGTTCTGGGGACGGAGAAGACGAGTAGCTGGTCGAATTGCTCTCGACGCTAAACTGCCAAACCCCATTTCGTAGACGATCGGTCACTTCTTCTCGTGTGTGCGTCTCTCGAATCTGGATTTTTGTTGTTGTTGTTGTACAACAATGGCTGACTTAGAGAATCTTTCGATTGTTTATGTTCTCTCTGTGGAGCGTGTGGAAGAGAGAGGGAGGAGAGGGACGAACGACGATCGGGATTTTTGTGTGTTTGATTTAAATATTTAATTGGGCCTATTTTAAACCCATAATGAAAGCTTATTTAAAAAACTAGTTTATAAGGCCTAGGCCCATGTCTAAAGCGGCGTGGTTTCTAAAACCCTAAAAACGTAAGCAGTTTTCTGCTTCTATATAAAGCTAAAACCTTTGCAAACTCTTCTTCAATCCAAAAATTATTGACGGCCAATAAACCCTAGTTTCGTTGTAGCAATGTCTGTTTATCTTCTTTTGATTATGTATGATGATGTTTGAGGTGTCTTTTGTGTCTAGGGATCTGTGCTGGTTTTGTGTTTTTGTGATTCTTTTAATTTATGATGAAAGTGATGATAAGGAATTGTCGCCCCAGTCTTATTTGCATTCGTTGCGACGGATGTAATATGGTGATTGACTATTTTAATCTGATTCTCTCTATATTTCCAACCAAAGAGTTTTCTACTGTTTTGTCTTAATGATTTTAAGTCTATGGATGTGATGAAATGGCTTATTGTTTTGTGACACCCAGTCTGATCTTCGTGATTGATTTGCCATATTCTCTGATCCTAATTCAATTACAGCTTTTGCTATTTAATCAAAATTTTGTGGTTTTTTTTTTCTGTGAACGAAAGAGAGGAATGAGGATTATATTACCATACGTCTGCAAATCTGAAATACAGTGTAGATTCTTAGACATGCACTACCATCTGACCTCTTTTCAAGTTGTTTTTTGGTTTTCTGGTTTGAAAACCCTTTTTCTTGGGTTTACTGCAATCAATGATGAAGATAATCGTCCATATTTAATGATAATCCCATGATTATTAAACATTAGATCACCATCTTTCGGCTGAGATTGCAGATTACTTTTTTTTATCTTTGATTTGGTTGTGTGTTAAGAAACGATTGCCTATGGTATCTGATGTCCAAAGTTGACAAATGTATTTGGACATTTCGTTTTTTCAGAGGCAGAAACTGATTAAACAGACCTTTGCGACACTGCTAGCTTCTTTTACAAAAGCTATCTGTTACTTATATACCTGTTTATATTTTCTTATCTCGGGTTTTATTCATTTATCCTTTTCATATTGTTAGTAGTTTTTGTACTGTTCTTTTTGCAGGGTTCTATTTGCAGGGTCATTGGCTTTCCACTAAGATTGGTGCTGAAGAATTGATTCTCAATCCCATCCCATTTGTCTCGGTAGTTGCTTCGTTTGTATTATGTTAATTTTATGTTGCATTCAGTTATGTAAAAATATTTTGGAAATTATATAAACAGCTATTTCAAATTAAATTTGGCAATCTGCGTATATAGTTTTGAATATCACTCTATTTCATAGAAACGTCGAGATCATATTATTCCGAAACAATGTATCCAACATTGAATTCTATTTCTTGACTATGTTACTTGCAATAATCATGAACAAAAATCCTCAAGTTTATGATTAGACATGGCCAAATAAGACATGGCCCTATTGTTCTGTGTATCAATCGTAAATAAAAACTTCAGATTTAGATACATGGGCAAGTGCATGAAAGACGTATAGAACCTTTGTGAACTTTGATGTTCTCGGCCAGTTACCAGTTAACCGATAAGCTTCAAATCGACGTTGTAGCCCTGTAAGAGATTTGTAAATGAGTTAAAATTTTGCGAGAAAAAATTAAAGAAAATCTTGACATTGATCGTTTTAAAGAAAATTTATCAAAGGCTGGGCATGGGTCAACAGCAGATGCTCTATAGCAAAATCTTGTTGAGGAGATAAAAAAAACATAATCTTTACAAACAAATCAGAGTATCTACATACATACACCATAAAGTTTTTTCTTCCTCATTTGATTTTCTGCAGCACCTCTTTGAACTTGTTGTTGTGGACGGTAGATAAAACTCTATATCTAATGATAAACCTGTATATCTAATCTGAAACTTTACAAATTTCCAGTCTTAAATGAGTCTAATGTACAGATAATTGCTGACCGTTATGTTCTTGTTGTCACAAGCATTGCAAGGAGCATCTCTTGGAGACAAGAGTTGTTAAAGCAACCAGAAAGATCAAAGTCATGCTTCTCTATAGATTCTCTGTGAGCTAAACAAAATGTCAAGTCAAAAAATTAAAGCCGAATAATAAAAAAGAGACTGTAAACTAAGATTTTGGTGAATCACATGATTGGTGAAAAAGAATGATCATATAGAGAGACACTAAGAAATCCATGTGTGATTGTGAAGAAAAAAACGATGACCATGAAGATTAAGTCCATATATTTTCACGTCCAAAAATCAACTATTTCAAAATTTCTTCCTATTTACCGAGACAGATTAAGTTCAGATCATAGGAACGCCTCTTTCTGTATTAATACTTAGAGATTCATAAGGGCATTGGAGGAAACGCGTTGAATGAAACTTTAGATGAAAGTGTGGCCACAAGCGATATTGAATTTGCTCACTTTTCTTTGTTTGCAATAGAAGTTGATTTTGAAGAGCTACGAGAGATAATTTGTATTTCTGTGTCTATCGAATACACTATGAACTTTACACGAACAGAATTTGCTACACTCTAAAATACAAGCAAATGTTGAGTACTACTCTGTTCTTGTAGTTGCAAAGAGCATTGCGAAGAACATCTAGCACTAGAGATTGACATTAACAGAGCCTTTTCTGTATCTCCATCCATTCGTCGTTGGACCAATTTGATGAGATACTCCAAGAAAGCTGAATCGAATGGCAATGTGATTGGTCCTTCCGTTGGGAGGCCGAACTCTTCTTCAGAGATTTTCAAGAGCTCTTGGAAAACAGAGTTGCTCAGGTAACTTAACGGAAAAGCAAAGCGGGTTTTATCTGCCGTGTAAACCACGAAACATCCCTTTTCTACAGCGGTTGAGCTGCTCGTAGCACTTGACCTCTGAAATGAGATCCTTTTCCTGTGGAGGGCTGCTCTTTGTTGCCATTTCTTGGCCATCTTGATGGGCTTCTTTGTGTTCATCATCATTTTTAATCGAGAAAGCAAGATGGAGAAAGAACGAAAGATTTGTAAGTTCTGATTGTAAAGCTCTATGAATGTAAGTTATGAATGATGAATAATACCATAGGCTTGTTTCATTATATAGAAGGAGAAACTATTAGGTTTTGACAGGCTTTGTGACAAGCTCCTGAGAAACCTAACCAGACACAGCACATGCTCCTGTTTCTACTCTACGTGATCATAAGGGTCCCAAGTTGGTAATCAGTTGTATCTCAACTTGTGGACTATAAGACTTATGGTGAGAAGACACGATCATGTGGGTATGAAAAGCTATATGAAAATTTAAATGATACTATTTTGGTACTACGATTTTCATAAAGAATGCAATAGCGAATAGGCTGCTGTTACATTATATATGTATATATACAAGAGAAGCCAAAAATACCAAACTCGTGAATCTGTACAGCTTTGTTTGTTTGTTAAATGTGAGTCACAAAAATATTAGATCAAGTATTATTCAGGGGAAAACAAATCTTTTGGTGAAATCAAGGACAAAAATTGTGGTTACAATTAATGATGAGAGACAGAGTCACAGAGAGAGATAGATACAAACGAAGACATGTGCTGTTGAATCCAAGACGAAGAGCAAGTAGGTCCTTAGATTTTCTCGCCAGCGAATCAACTATTCCTGCTAAAATTTCACATTTCCTTGAGATAGATTAAGCTTAGATCATACAAACATTTCGTGTCTGTATTAGTTCTTCCCCATTCATGTATTACTTCTAAGAGACTCATTGGGACAATTAATGAATTGCTTTTTTAGAAATTTTTAACCACTGCACCATTTTTTTTGACATAAAGTTTCATAGGAAAACAGTTTGAGTATACCGTTACAACAAGTGATGTTGAAATCTTATCTTATTTTTCTTTGTTTACAATGAACGTTGATTTTGATGAGACAGTTTAAAAGAGAGACAAAAATAATGGTTTGTATTTCTGAAATAATCTGTGACCACTAGTGGTATTGAAATTAAGTCATTTGTTTATGTTTGCAATTTGAAGTTGGTTTTGATGAGATAATCTAAATGAGAGACAAAATAGTAGTTTGTAATTCTGAAATGATTAATCTATCTAATCCACTATGAACTTTACAAAGAAAATAAATTTGCCAACCTCTAAAATACAAACAATTGTTGAGTAATACCACTTTGTTGTTCTTGTAGTTCAAAAGAACAATGTAGAGAGCATCTAGCACTGGAGATTGACATTAGCAAAGCCTTTTCCGTATCTTCATCCATTCGTCGTTGGACCAATTTGATGAGATACTCCAAGAAAACCGAATCGAATGGCAACGTGATTGGTCCTTCCGTGGGGAGGCCGAATTCTTCTTCAGAGATCTTCAAGAGCTCTTGGAAAACAGGGTTGCTCAGGTAACTTATTGGAAAAGCAAAGCGGATTTTATCCGCCGTGTAAACTACAAAACATCCATTTTCTACAACATTCGAGCTGCTAGTAGTTCTTGATCTCTGAAATGAGATTCTTTTCCTGCTTAAGGCTGATCTCTGTTGCCATTTCCTGGCCATCTTCATGAGCTTCTTTGTGTTCATCATTATCTTTAGGGAGAAGCGTTTTATAGATTAGAAAGAAAAAGATGTTTGTAAGTTGTGTTGTATAACTCTTTGAATGCAAGTTATGGTTGATGAAATCTTGTGGGATTATATATAAGGAGAAAGTATTATAAGTTATCTAAACTAAGAGCAACTAAATTAGTCAGAACACATGCTTTTGTCTTTGTTGTATGTGATCATAGAGGGTCCCAAAGTTAGTAACCAACTGCTCGTCAACTAGTGGATCAAAACATCTGCTGAAAAGACATGACCATGTGGATATGAATCTTATACAACAGTTTTATAAAAAACTTTAGACACAAAGGCATGTGCAAATGAATGAAATATGTATAACTTGTAGGTCCTCTGATGTTCTAGAGAAGTTAAAACCCTAAAATGAATTTTATATGGAAACTCTATTGAAGAATGCAAGAGGTTGTTGTTAATGAGAAGCTGAATATACACAAAAGAAGTCAAAAAGACCAAACTCATGCTTCTGTATAGCTTTGTTTGTTAGCGCAAGGACCCCTATTGTGTAAGTCCATCTAGATAAATCAAATGTGAGTCACAAAAATAGTGGATCAAGTAACTTATTCAGGGGACAACAAATCTTTTGATGAAATCAAAGACAACAAATTTGGTTAAAATTTAATGATCAGATAGAGAGTTATACAAAGAAACACATATGCTAATGAAGCAAAGATGAAGAGCATGTAGGTCCATAGATTTTCTCGCCATGGGAAAGACATAGAATCAGTGATTCCTGCTAAAATCTCATATTTCATTTAGATAGATCAAGTCCAGATCATGAAAACAACATGTCCTTGTGGAGTCTATGTGTGCCTTTTTAGAGATCACTAGTTCGACGAGGCAATTCGATATGGAAAGGTATTATATAGAATTTCATCAAAGGAGTTGCAAAATGAAATGACTCAATGAGTGGTCTTTAGTCCTTAGGATGATATATTGACGTTAATTTGGATTAGACAATATAAAAAGATAGAGACAAAAATAGTAGTTTGTATTTCCGAACTGATGTATCTATCTAATACAGTAGAATCTTTACAAAGACATAAATCGCTGCATTCTAATTCCCTAAAATACAAGTAATTGTTGAGTAGTACTATTCTGTTGTTCTTGTTGTTGAAAAGAGCATTGTGAAAAACACTGAGCACTAGAGATTGACATTAGAAGAGCCTTTTCTGTGTCTCCATCCATTCTTCGTTCGATCAGTTTGATGAGATACTCCAAGAAAACCGAATCAAATGGCAACGTGATTGGTCCACCAGTCGGGAGGCCGAACTCTTCTTCAGAGATCTTCAAGAGCTCTTAGAAAACAGAGTTTCTCAGGTAGCTTATCGGGAAAGCAAAGCGGATTTTATCTGTTGTGTAAACCACAAAACAACCCTTTTCTGCGGCGGTTGAGCTAGTAGCAGTATTTGATCTTTGAAATGAGATCCTTTTTCTGTGGAGGGCTGCTCTTTGTTGCCATTTCTTGGCCATCTTTATCAGCTTCTTTGTGTTCATCATTAACTTTCAGGACAAAGATTTTTAGATCGGAAAGCGATAAGGAGAAAGAAAAGATTTGTAAGCTCTGTTTGAATAAATCTTTGAGTGCAAGTTAAGGTTGATGAGGAATCCAATAGGTGGGTTACATTATATATAAGGAGGAAATGTTAGAGTTTAGATAAACTTAGTCACTTAGAGCAACTAAACCAGACAGAGCACATGCTTATGTCTTTGTTTTATGTGATCATAAAGGGTTCCAAAGTTAGTAACCAATCCTGATTGCTCAACAACTTGTGGATTAAAACATTTTCTGAGAAAACATGACCATGTGTATGTGTGTATACATCCTAAATTGAAAATTCAAACACATAAACATGTGCAAGTGAATAAAAGATATAGAAACTTGTAGGCCCTTTGATGCTCTCTAGAGAAGTTAAAACCATAAATCTGCCGAAATTTCAGTGGTTATGGTAGGTTCTTGAGGTCATTAAATATTTAAGTCTTTTAGAACAGTCTTCTTCCGAGAGACTTGTAAATGACTGGAAAGTTTCATAGAGTGAAAGTTTAATGTTCATTCCTCTAGAATTCCAAGGTTCTTGGCCTTTTTCCATGAGAATTTATCAAAAGCAGCAAAATAATTTATCATTGAAAAGATTTAAACATGCAAGAGAAAGATGTATTGATACATTTTGTAGACACTGTGATTGAGTTTACGTACAATAATCGGAATTTGCTCTGGTGGATAGTAGATAGATATTAAAGGTGTATATATATTGAGGTTTTTTTTATATATACTAAATCTGAAATTTTACATTTTAGTTGCATCAGAGACTCTCAAACTACAAGTAACTGTTGACTACTCTCTTCTTTTTTGTAACAAGCATTTCATATCTCCTTGGGAACGATTAACTAAGCTCCGACTATAAGAACATCCATTGTTCTTGCTTACTCTAGTCTTATGTGCCTTTACAGAGATTCATATGGAAATCATATGCACTGCAGTGAATGCAATTTATAGTAGCTACACCTTTTTCAGCAAGATAACTTGAAGATTATTGAGAACTTGTCACAAGAAGTGATTTTTGAAGCTAGATCCGATAATTTGTACTTTAAAATGGAACTTAATTTTGAATTTTGATGAGACAGTCTAAAAGAGAGACAAAATAATAGTTTGTATTTTTGAAAGTATCTGTCTATCTAATCCACTACAAAACTTTACACAACACAGAAATGTGCTAAACTCTAAAACACAAACAATTGTTGAGTAGCACTACTCTGTTGTTTCAAAGAACAATGTAAATAGCTTGTAGCACAAGAGATCGACATTAACAGAGCCTTTTCGGTATCTCCATCCATTCTTCTTTCCATCATTTTGATTATATACTCCAAGAAAACCGAATCGAATGGCAACGTGATTGGTCCTTCCATGGGGAGGCCGAACTCTTCTTCAGAGATTTTCAAGAGCTCTTGGAAAACAAAGTTGCTCAGGTAACTTATTGGAAAAGCAAAGCGGATTCTATCTGCCGTATAAACCACGAAACATCCCTTCTCTGCAGCGGTTGAGCTACTACTAGTATTAGTAGTAATACTTGATCTTTGAAACGAGATTCTTCTCCTGTGGAGAGCTGCTCTCTGTCGCCATTTCTTGGCAATCTTGATGATTTTCTTTGTGTTCATCATCATTTTTAGGGCAAAGATTTAGATTGGAAAGCGGGAAGGAGAAAAGATTTGTGAGTTCTGCTTGTATAACTCTTTGAAGGCAAGTTATGGTCGATGAAGAGACCAATAATATTGTAGCATTATATATAAGGAGAAACTATTAGAGTTTAGATAAATTTAAGAGCAAACTAAACCAGACAGAAGCACATGCTTCTGTATAATTCTTGTCTGTGTTCATAAGGGTCACAAGTTAGTAATCAATCCTATCAGCTAATCAACTTGTGGATATAAAACACACATGGGTATGATCGTATGATTCTTAAATATAAATTTTAGGTACAAAGACATGTGCAAATAAATGGTCGATGTAACAAGTTACAAGTGTAGGGTCCTCTGATGTTCTCAGAGAAGTAAAAACCCTAAACCTTGCAGAAATAAATTTGTTCATCGAATTCGTTAACGTTTTGCGATTGTAATGATTTTTCGTACCTTATGATGTTTGGGCCTACATATTAAAGCCCATACATTGCCAGCTCGGCCCAAGACGTGTACATGAGCCGTTGCCTTAATTTTTTTTTTTGTTTCTTCGGCAGTGGCTTCAGATCTCATGAGATTCCTTCCGGTCAAGAAAACTTTAGTAAGTCCCTCTGGAATCGCCGGTGTGCTCAGGTAAAATCTCCGATCGCCAGTTTCGTTTGTCTCGTCTTCTTAAATTCATCTTTGAATTTCTGATGTGTTACGGATCACAATTGTGTGAGATCGCTGCATTTTTAGCCGCCGATGTTCTTCGAATTTCATCTAGCAGCGTCTTATGAGCTTAGAAATTATGCTGCATTTCTATGTTCCATTTTGCCAAGTGTTCTTATACGTAAACGCAGCCGATTAGAGTTAGAAATTGATCTAGGCTTTTATGCGACTTTGTCGGTGGGACGACTTGGTTTGATCATTCTGAAATGCTTCTACTGGTTTAGATCAAAGCTTATTTTCCTCATTCCAAGTATTTATGTTGGACACTTTGTTTTCTTTTTTGATGTCATTATTACTCGGAAGATAGGAAAATTTGGGGAAGATGCAGCACACTCCAGTTACCATAGAGGACCAGTTGATATCGAAAGCTGTAAGGGAAGAATGCCCTTGGGAAAACCTCCCGAAACGACTTCAGTCTATTCTTGGGTCTAAGGATGAATGGCATAAAAGGTTAGTTAGTCTTTCTTTATGCTTTCTTGTGATGTCAGAAACTACTAGCGTTCACTACTTTGTTAGGCGATATTGGTGTTAGAGCTGCTTTATAACATTTATAATACTCTACCTTTTGCATGGCAGTATCCTTTTTTCACTGTCTTTGATTCTTTTATGCAGGGTCACTGATCACTGTATAAAAAAAAGACTCCTATGGAATACGTGTTTTGCTTGTAAAGTTTGCAAAGAAGGTGAATATTATGAAGATATGATGCGTTACTTGCGAAAAACCCTGGCGGTGCGTGTTGATGGATAACTCTTTAAGGGGAAAATTTTTTTTTTTTTTTTAAATTAAGTTATAGCGGCGAGAGACTTTTTGATCTAGGAAAAAAAATTTGGACATTCTTTTTCTTGTTACTGTCACAGGATCTGTGATCTGAATTGCTTTTAACAATCACCTGCAGCTGTTTCCGTATCACCTTGCGGAGCATGTTTGCCGTGTGATGAGGATATCACCTTTCAGATACTACTGTGATATGATATTTGAAGTCATGAGAAATGGTATATTGTTGCTTCACTTTAGAGCTCAATTTTCACTTACTTAAAAGTTCTAGCCAACGATTTTTCATCCTCATTCCTTTTAATTTGACACAGAGCAACCTTATGACAGTATCCCAAACTTCAGTGCAGCAGATGCTTTCCGGCTTACGGGGATAGGGAGGAATGAATTCATTGATATCATGAATAAATGCAGATCTAAGGTACTATTGCGTCTAGACTCTATACTGATGTACTGTGCAAGTTACCCTCTGCCAGAATCTATTTCCTGTTTAAAGTATGGAAATTGAAAGTTTACGAAATTCAAGATTTCTTGTTTCCATTTTCTGGCACTGTAATTCCTGAAGAAATTTTAGAGTTATCATATAGAATCACTTTAACTCAAGCCAATAAGTGGAGGTTATCCAGCTTCTATTATGTCTTACACTTTTCATACATGTGTTGAGCTTTCCAGAAAATTATGTGGAAGCTGAACAAATCGATTGCGAAAGATTTCTTACCTACTCAACCCGTGGATTTCCCTATTGACCCTTGGTGGGGTGTTTGCCTTGTTAACTTCACCATAGAAGAGTTTAAGGTGGTCTAAGCTCTTCTATATCTTTTCAACTTCTTTCTTTTGAAACCAATTTTACTCATAGTGAACTACTGAAATGTCACTGCAATCCTACACTTTCTTGTCTGATAGCAGATCTTAATTCCTTGTTCTTTGCATAGAAACTTTCAGAAGATGAAATGGCGACAATAGATAAAATTTGCAAAGAGGAAGCTAATGCATATGTCCTCTTTGATCCGGAAGTCATAAAAGGTCTCTACCAAAGGGGATTGGTATATTTTGATGTCCCAGTCTATCAGGATGACCGCTTTAAAGGTGAGTTTATGTTTGCCAATGCTTTTTTATTTTTAAAAGTCTCTACTTCTATGTACTTAAAGGGTAAAGAATGTTAAAGTTTTGCCAATACAATTTCATTCTATCTTTTATCTACTTGGAACCAAGCCTAAAGCTCCCCAATAGTCTGTTGTCAGATTCCCGTATGTCAGTCTCGTATTTTCTTTCATGAGACTAAGATTTCACTGACATGCATGCCCTCTTCCATCCCTGTTTCAGTTTCAAAGCTTGAAGGGTTCATCTCCAACCGAGAGCAGTCTTATGAAGATCCCATTGAAGAGTAAGGGAACTATTGGGCTACATGGAAGCTTAGCTCATCTTGGATTTAGTTTCTCCTGAGATTATCGAGGAGTCTAATAGCTGCAACTTAATTTTGCAGATTACTCTATGCAGTTTTTGTAGTTTCAAATGAGAACTCAACAGTTGCAGAGCTGGCATCCACTTTGCAAGCTGACCCAGCTCAATTACAGGCTGCTGCATCTTTTGTTTGCCGGTTGGGATGGGCTGTGAAGTTAATTGATCCGGCTTCTGTGCTTCATGACAAGATTATGCCTGGGTCTCCACGTGCCAACCTCAGTGATGAAGAAGATGCATCTCGTGCTGGTTTAGGCTCTGCCTACATGTCTGCTGATGGTGAGGCAGCTCAACATGGAGATAATTTAGGGACAGAAAGCTCTGGATCACGTTCTAGTCATGTTCGTGTTGCTTTCATAGTTGACGCTAATATAACATCGTATCTAATGATGGGTTCTGTGTCGCCAGGTATAATTATCAACAGCCCATGAATATCAGCTATCCCTGTAAAAGGATCAGTTTCTGAATTATTCTAATATATTTTATTCATGTCAATGAACGCTGTTATAGGATTGAAATCTCATGCTGTAACTCTCTATGAAGCTGGAAAACTTGGGCATACTAGTATCCCGGACCTTTGCCAGGATTTGAGCACATTAGAGGGAGCAAAATTTGAGGGTGAACTGCAAGAATTTGCAAATCATGCCTTCAGCCTTCGTTGTGTCCTGGAATGCCTGATATCTGGTGGAGTTGCTACTGATACAGCAGTTGATACAATGGGCTCGGGAACTTTGAGCAATGAGGAGTCTGTAACTCTTCTTGCAGATGTTACTTTTCCTGATAATTCGGGAGATTCTTTAATCAGCGAAAATAGTGAGGCTTCGATTGTTTCTGATGCCCCGCAGGAGGATCCCTTGTTGACAGAACGTGTCCCTGAAAGCACTGAGCATGAAGCAGCTTCAACTACACTTTCCGTTGAGACTACTGCCTTGACTGAGACCCTAAGTTCTAACCTAAGCCTTCAGAATGACGGGAAGCCAGTCCCCATTGAAGGACCCGAGACCGGTAAAGGAAACAAGAAAAGGAAGAGATATCGTGTTGATATTCTCCGTTGTGAGAGTCTTGCTTCTCTGACACCAGCTACTCTAGATCGATTGTTTTCCCGTGACTACGATATTGTTGTTTCAATGATTCCTCTTCCACTTACGACTGTTCTACCTGGACCTTCAGGGCCCGTTCATTTCGGTCCTCCCTCCCATTCATCAATGACACAGTGGATGAAACTGGTATTGTATTCAACCGTGGGCACTGGGCCTTTGTCGGTTATTTTGATGAAAGGGCAGTGTCTGCGGATGCTTCCTGCTCCACTGGCTGGCTGTGAGAAAGCTCTCATTTGGTCTTGGGATGGATCTTCCGTTGGTGGTTTAGGAAACAAGTTTGAAGGTAACTTGGTCAAGGGAGGTATACTGCTGCACTGTTTAAATTGCCTTCTCAAGTGCTCAGCTGTTCTCGTTCAGCCTCTCAGCAAGCATGATCTTGATAGCTCTGGAAGAATTGTTACTTTAGATATACCATTACCCCTGAAGAACTCTGATGGTTCCATTCCTCATTTCGGAGACGAGCTTGGACTTCCCCTTGAGGAAAATACAAAGTTGAACTCTCTCTTAACCAAGCTGGCGAACAACATGGATTTGTGGACGGTCGGTTACATTCGCCTTTTGAAACTCTTTAAAGCAAAGGATTCTCCAGGCCACTTTTCTCCGGATGATGATGAGAAGTATGAATGGGTCCCTTTAACCGTGGAGTTTGGGCTGCCACTTTTCAGTCCAAAGTTATGCAACAATATATGCAAAAGAATCGTCTCATCACAGTTACTTCAAGCAGATTCGCTCATGGAACAACACGATGCGATGCAATGCATAAGGAAAAGGTTGAGAGATATATGTGCACAGTACCAAGCAACAGGGCCAGCTGCTAAACTTCTTTACCGGAAAGAGCAAGCAAAGGAGCCTCCCCGTAGCAAGCTCATGAACTATGCAAGCGGAAGGTGGAACCCACTCGTGGACCCTTCCTCGCCAATTTCAGGTGCCACAAGCGAGTTTCAACGGCTGAAACTATCTAATCGCCAACGTTGCCGGACTGAAGTTCTGAGCTTCGATGGAAGCATCCTTAGGTCAGTTTCAGTTCCTTCCATGTTTCATGAATTTTTTGTTTTCTTTCTTTTCTCGGTTTTTGAAGAGTTTTTGGGGGTTGTTGTCGCAGATCCTACACCTTGAGCCCTGCATATGAGGCTGCCACTAGGACCATCGACGAGAATGCACCTTCGACTACAACAAAGGCAGATGCTGAAGAAGCAGATAGCCGAGAAGTGGTTCTTCCAGGACTGAATCTTCTCTATGATGGTTCAGAGTTGCTCCCTTTTGACATTTGTGCTTGCCTTCAGGCTCGTCAACCAGTTGCTCTCATTGCAGAAGCTGCTGCTGCATCTGCAATCCTCGCCCCGAAGTAGTAAACGCTCACCGTGTTCAAAGTTTTACTGGTCAATTGGATCTAGCTCTGAGCAGAGTCATCATTTTGCATCTGCATATAATTGAAACGGTCAGGTTTCACAGTTTCATCGCCAAATAATTTCGGTTTGGATTTGATGTGAATTTTGTTTAATTTGATGCAAATCTAAAACAGAGAGTTGATTCTAAGACGATGCACTCTACCAGCTTCTTTACATAATGATAATCTATTAAATGTTTGATCGCTTTGCAAAACAGAATTACACTGAAACTTTGTCATATATACTCGAAAAGATAAAATTGACAAATAAGACACAAAGACAGATCATAACTACACTTAATCCTTCTACTTAGCTTTTTATGCTCTAAACAGATTCACCACTATTATTTGTCAGGGAATGATCCATGCTTTTGTCAGTTGTTGTTGATCTTGTCTCTTTCTTTTCTCATTGAATCTTCACCAGACCGTGGCATTTCCTTCTTCTCCAAGACAGAGTTAGATTCATCATCGTAGTCGCTTCTTGACAACAAATCGAACATGTTCAAGCAACTGACTTGATCGCGGATGAAATCGCACCCAAGCTGCTCTAATTCCCTGTGATAGTTAAGATGATCATCGAAGGCAACGGTTGCTACCGCAGCTATCCTCTGGCTTGCGATGTAAGTCTTCCCATGATCATCGATCTGTCTCTTTTCTTGCAGTTTCTCTCGCGCCTTTGCTACCAAGTCTTTCAAACTGTGATTTTGATTCTCAGCCTTGTCACCTGGTTTTGTCGTAATAACCTTGGGCTTCGTCGTCTTTGTATCGTGGAAAGAGACAGATCGTAGAAGGTTTTGTTGTACCCTCGAAGCCGCAAGAGAATTGTCATGAATTAGCCGCGTAACCTTCCAATTCGTCTTTGTTTCACGAATTCTGATGATCAAAGCCCTAACTTTTTGCTCCCGTTTCGTTCTCGGAGCCGCCATAACTAACAGCAACGTCGCACCTTTCAAGTTTTCGAAACCCTAAGAGATT
This sequence comes from Alliaria petiolata, assembly GCA_020283515.1. Lineage (NCBI taxonomy): Eukaryota > Viridiplantae > Streptophyta > Magnoliopsida > Brassicales > Brassicaceae > Alliaria > Alliaria petiolata. The sequence continues at coordinate 61,217,785 of JAHZTW010000001.1, forward strand.
AGTGAGAGGCAACAATTGTTGTAAGAGGCAACAATTGTTGGAAGTCTTCAGAGTTTTATAGCCCCTCTCACTCCCTTCTACTCGTTCATCCCGTCGGGCCCACACTATCAGCTATATTTGAGCACTTTTTTTTAATTTTATCTTTGGTGTACTCTTCATTTATTTGGATTTTTTTTTTCCTGTTATTCTATTAATGTTTGTTTAATTTTTTGTTTTAAGTTTAAAATTTTAAAAGTTTCATTTATGCTTATGAAATACTTTTTTCTGTTTCAAATTAAATATCTCCTTTTTATCGGTTCCACGTAACCGCATTATTCGAAATTTATCTAAAATCCCTATAAAAAAATAAAATATTTTCTTTATTTAGTTAAATTTTACAAAAATGTTTAATTTGAGAAAATATAACTAAAGATTTTCAAATATTTACAGTTTTTTAGTTTTTTCTCGGTCTAAACATTGTAATTTTAGGTATTAAGTTATTTAAAATCTAAATACAACAAATATTTTTGAGAATATAATTGTATTTTGGATATTTCGGATATCTATTCAGTTCTCAGTTCGGTTCGGTTTCAGTTCTGGTTCTTCGAATATAGAAGTGTATGATCTATTCGGATATTATGTCAGTTCCGTTCAGTACCTTTTCATGGTGAGAAGTGTTTCAATCTAACCCAGGTCAGCTCCTTTTATTTTTGACAATAGTGACAAGTGTTTCAATCTGGAGTTGCTTCTATTTGTAGCTGAAACAAAACTGATCAAGACACAAAACTGTATGAGAATCTGTAACACTGATATATAAGTAAGAAAACAAGAGATGATGTGAAGTTAAATAATGAACAGTTACTCCTATTAACATTGTCGGTTTGTAAACTCACCTCCTTTCTTGAGGCACTCAAGTTACATGAGACAATGAAGTTGAGTAAAATGTAACACACATTCTCCGATGTGATACTTTTGTGATGAAGCTAGAATGTTCCATAAAACTCTGACCCAATCAATGTCTCTACTCACTCTAAGAGAGTGAGAAGCAACAATTAGCAGAGCTTTATAGTCCCTCTCACTCGGTTCTATTCAGGCATGCGTTAGGCCCACACTTTCCAACTATATCTTTGGTGTACTCTTAATCTAGGTTACATGGAAACTTTGTCCGAGGTGCGTTTCCCGTTTTCAAAATTTTTCGGAAACCGAAATTCTCTGAAACTCCCCGGAAAAACGAAAAATTGTGTTTCTTAAAAGTTTCAGTTTGAAAACACTTTGAAAACGCGTTTTTCACTTTGAAAACGCTTTTTTCATTTTAGAAACACGCGTTTCCATTTTGAAAATAAGATAAAAACTAAATTTTTGTTTTTTAGAACAAATAAAAAATTATAAAAATAAGATTAAGTGATCAATTTAATTCTTTATAGTAAGTTAATAATTAATTTGCTAATAATTATTTTGATTTGATAAATAAGAATAATTTTGGTATTATTGAGTTTGAAAATCGTTCTCTCGATAAGTTAGAATTGGCGATGGTTCTGGTTAATTGAACTAATGAAATTGATAATGAAGAAAATCTTCTAAATTTTTGAATTTACATATTTTAATTTTTATTACTTAATAATTATGTAAAATTATATATTAAATTTTGTTGATTTAAATATTCTATTTATAATATAATTTAGATGTTTAACGCTTAATATATATAATATATATATACGTTTTCAAAACGTTTTCATTTCTATATTTTTCAAAATTGCATTTACACGTTTCGAAACGTTCCGTTTCTACGTAAGACTTGAGGAGCTATTTCGACAGCACGAATAGCTTCCTCGGTTATGAAAGCTTACTTGAGCTTCTGCAACTTGAAAAATGGTCTAAATCAAATAATCTAATGAATGAAGTTTCTTAGCTACCAGTTCATATGGGGACATCTTATGGAGTATATGCACAACATATGCACATTAGAATTGATGAATCATTCTATTATCGTGAACAAGTTTATGAAAAATGCAAGCTCATGAGCATTGTCATGTGTGTCCTCTAGCTAAATCAAACTTAGGGTTTATGAAAAAGAAGCAGAAATTGATCCCAACATCTTTAATTTTGTATCTCTCATCTGTCGGAAACAAATCCAAAGCCATAGAAGTCGAAGCAATCTCCATTGCTAGCTAATCTTCAAGTTATCGAGACGTAAAAAAAAAGTGCGATGGAATCAGAGAAAGAGTTGTCAGGACACCCTAAGAGAGTGAGAGACAACATTTGTTATTGGCCAAGTAAGTCTGTTAGAAAAGTTTTATAGTTAGTCCCCCTCACTCGATTCTACTCAAGCATGCGTTGGACAACAATTTCTGAGAAGCCTGTAGATAATAATACCACATGCGTAGAGCATGTCCCCCATGAAAGCGATTGGGGCTTCGGAAAGTGGAGTATCAACCACATAAATGACTACAGTGGGGAAGGTTGAAGCAAAAGCTTCCCTCTTTTTCAGATTTACAACCTCCTTAATATGGAAATGCTTGCTGCAATTAATTAGAATTAGGGACTAGGATTTCATGGGTGTTTAGGACCAAAGCAAAAATACTCATTATAATAAGTCTACACTTTTGAGACAATTGTCTTGTATACAATTTTCTTCAACGCAAATAAAGGGGATACAAATATTGGACTAATACAAGTAACAATCAATGTGATCATAAAAGAAACAACTTTAATCTTAAAAACTATATTAACCCATACTCTTTCTTCGTTTCCTTGATCTCAGGCTATTGCCGATGTAATTGTCTCCACCTCTGTAGGACGCCACCATGACTTCTGCACAGAGAGCAATCCTTCTCCATCTTTGGAATGTGTCATTCTTACATCCCATTTCATCGATTTCACCATCTTCTCAATCTCTCCTATCGTTTCCATGTCATCTCTTACTATGAAAGTTCCTTGTGGTCTAAGAATCCGGTCCACTTCAGCCATTACCGACACCAAGCTGCACCTAAATGGGTTTTGTTTACACATATGGTCATCAGATTTTGCAATCAAGAAATATCAAAAAAGGCTACAGAGATACATATATGAGAGTGTATATATATATATGTACCTCTTCTTTAGTGCAGAGAAAAGATGATCAGCATGAAGAAGGTCGTAAGTTCGAGGGTAAGTGCTGAATGATTCACACCAATCATGGTAAATTCCAAACAAACCACGTTCGTATATAATTGGGAGTGTATCGGGTGAGTCGATGGGAACTACATTCATCACCCACAGTTTCAGGTCCTTCAACGCAGCAGCAAAACTGAAACCCACAAAGAGAGAGAGAGAGAGAGAGAGAGAGAGATAACATTAGAAACGAATACATAGAGACCAATTTTGTTTTGATGAAAGATTTTTGCATACTTACCCTCCATAGACAGCTCGCATGTCCATCACATTTCTAACATAAGACCAATCGATTCCCATACCGTTGAGGTATGACTTTGAAACAATAGTCTTCCAACGTTCATGGTCTGCTGTGAAATCCTCTTGTGCAGGTTTTCCATATACACCTTCCTGAGAATCTAACCACTGAGGAGCAGTCTCCACCCTCTCCGGCCACTTTTCAGGCCAAACTGCTCCGCGTTTTGATGAGTCTTCTGTTACTTTGTGCATACATGCCTCAAGTGGAACATTCCTGCATCAAGCACATATATTTTAGCAACAGAATTGCATTGGGATTTACTACTTAATTGTCAATCGATGTGAGAAGGGAAATAGAAAAACTACCAAGCAGCGTTTTGATCATCGGAGTCTTTGCAGAGAGGTGGCTCGTTTTGAGATCTTTTGTTGTAGCATTTATTCGACATTGGCTTTTGGTAAATGGCAGCACCAACTTCATTCAGTTCATCTTTCTTAATCGTCATCAGTTTCCAGCACATTGCCTTTGTTAGCTCCGACATAGCTACAAAACAGAGAAGCATCTCACAAGTTAGTTAAAAAAACCAATTGCCATAGCCTTATTTACATTATGTCCAAAAACAAAAGGGAACAAATTTTCCCAACCTTTCCATATGCCAACGTCTTCTTCGGTCTTCCTGTAAACTGGAGTTGCCGACCAGACAAAGAAACCACCAGGCCTCAATGCACGATTCAATTCCAAAAGTAGTTTACCGCCTTAAAGTTCAAACAACAACAAAAAAGGAAGAAAAACTGTTATTCAATGAACCAAATACTAAGGCTCACTACAAAATGGGAAGCTTTTTTATACCTTCGATGTGCCAAGGGACTCTACAACGAGCACAATGGATAAGGTCGAAAACAGATCCTGGGAAAGGCAATCTCTTGGTTCCCATAACATTTGACATTGCAGGGATACCACGTTCCAAAGCAAAATGCACCTGCGCCTCGTGTTCATCTTTGGGTGCAAATGACAAAGCAAGCACATCTCTGTCAAAGAGATATCCTCCGAAGCTAGCAACCCCACACCCAACATCCAATATAACACGGGTTCTATTTCCCCACGCAATATCAGGATATGACTGCAAAAACATTATAATAGTAATGTCAATAGTCAAAAGGAGAAATTTGTGTATAGACATTTGAGTGAAAGAAGAATAGTAAACTGTACCTCTTGGAGGAAATCGATATAGTGAAGAGCACCGTTCTTGAACTGAGTACCTCCACCAGGGAATGTTAGGTATTCACCACTCATCTTCACCCAGTTTTGATGTCCCTTGACTTCTGCAAGCTTGGTGTGAGGAATATTGTTGTACCAGATCTGCGGAAACACAGAACAGAAGGATTAATGGATATCATTGACCAATAACATTACGAAGCACAAGCAGGTACACTGAGTTTTCACCTTTTCTCTGCTCTTAGGCCACTTGATGGATCGCTTGTACCCTTCGGGAAGCGAAACAAGGCAGCGTGGAGATTCCTCAGGACAATGCCTCTCACGATGTTCATAATGCTTTGTAGAATGAAGCTTCCTGATAGCTAGCCAATTGTCAAGACAAGGGATGTAGTCTGGTCCAGCTGTCACATTGCAGAGTTTCCATTTGATGGAGGACACTTGTGCTTTCTTCTCGTTCTGCGACTCGACCAATTGGGTTGACCAAGCTCCACTTCCAGTGCTTGACTCCTTTGTAATCTCAGCCTGGTCACCAGCTGGGAAAACATCCTTGCTCTTCTCAGTGTTCTCTTCAGTCTCACCAGCGTTTTCTTCTGACTTTTTCTCGGTGTTTTCTTCGGATTCACCGGCGTTTTCTTCGGTTGCATTACCATCCTCGGATTTGTTTTCTTCCGAGCTCTCTTCCAGTTGCGTTTTCTCTTTTTGCTTCGCTTCATCACTTTCTGACTCCGTTTCTTTCTCACCCTCTCCATCTTTTCTATCACCATCACCATTTTTGTCTTCAAACTCCTTTTTTTCCTCAACCTGCTCTGTTTTCTCACCAGAGTTCTCCTCAGCAGATTTCTCAGGATCAGGCTTCTCTTCGTTGCTCTCTGTCACAAAATCCGTCTCCTCGCTCTTCTCATCCGAGAAACTCTTGGAGCCTCGGTCAACTTCTTCGTTAGTGAAATCACTCTTGGTAGTGGCTTCCACATCTTTTGCAGTCTGGCTTGCAGAGAAGTCAACAGACTCAGTTGGTGCAGACCATGAAGACATGAACATCCAGGCCCCAACCAAACAGAGAGAAACAATTAAAACTATGGTAATGGTTAAGCCATATCCCGATGACTTCTTCCCGTCTACACGAGAATATCTCCCCATTGCCATGTTTCTTAACCCACGCACACAGTCCCTAGTCACATGCACCTGCAAAACCAATTATATGGTGAAGAGAATACAATTGACTTTTAGTAACGAGTCAAACTATAAAAAAAAAAGATCTACAGAATTGATTATCGAACCATTGTTGCAGACACTATTGAGTAACTGACTAGTCTCATTTACTTGAGGAGGTGAAACTGCTTGTTTATTTAAGAGCAGCGAACACACAATTGCATATCTAAAAATCAAACTAAAATCTACAAAAACACTCGGTATATAACTTAAAACGAACAGATCAAACATCAGCCAAAACCCAATTCACAATACTCTAAGCAAAAGCTAAGAGCAAACATCAGTTAAGAAGTAAAAAAACTAACAAAGAAAAGATCCTAACAATTTCCGTATCTTGCATTCACAGAAATACCCAGAAGCAAGAACATTTAAAGAAAGCAAGAGAGAGACTGAAAAGAAGCTGCTGATTACCAGAGAAAGGGGTTGGCTCAGATTTCCCCAAAGATTGCAACTTTATGAAGAGAATAGAGAAATTTTCAGATCGGGATCTAGTAGAAAGAGCGAGAGTATATATCAGAGCAAGTAGTGGAGCAAATCATATGGAGTAGTACTTACGGTGTTAAAATACCAGAATTTGGATCTGATTTCCACCGAATTAAATTATTTTTGCTCTTTTTTTAAATAATTGAGAAATCTAGTCTTCGAAGATGTGATTGTTTATTATTCTCTAAAACCCGCGTCGGTCACCGACATATCGAGCAGCTATATAAGACTTTTGAATGATTACGTGTAGGAAATCTTGGATACAGCCCATTGGGCCTATTTTTGTTACCCTATTCTATTATTTATCTCATAATAACACAAATTTATATGTTTATTACTAGATTAACACCTTACATTAAAGTTTTACTAGAATAACATACATTTTCTTGGAAAAAAACATGATATCTAGTATTTTTCTTAATATTTACAACCATGATATAATTTTCAGCTAAAAAATAATCAAAATTGGAAATAACAATTTTTTTGGAAAAAGTAAACCCACAATAAATCAATTAACATTAAAAGCTTACTTCATCTTTCCTTTTTCTTTTTTGAGAAAGATTATTTCTTCTTTCATCACATGTGGTTTCTTTCTATATTGCATTTGAAAACTAAAACTCTCGGAAATTCATAGAAAACACGAAAAACCGTATTTCCTAAAAACTCTAGTTTGGAAACACGATGAAAATTTATTTTTTGTTTTTATAGTAAATAAATTAACAAAAATGAGATCATCAATTTGATTTTTTATAGAAAGTTAGTAATTAATTTAATTTATTATAGTAAGTTAATAATTATTTTGATTCATTAGATGAGATTAATCTTGATATTATTGAGTTTAAAGATTTTTTTTCTCGGTGAACTAAAATTGGATGGTTAATGGAGATAATGAAATTGATGATGGAGAAAATCTTCTAATTTTTTACTTTAACGTTATAATTTTTACCTTTGTTAAACTATTTAATAATTATGAATTGGACTTTTGTTGATCTAAATATACTAATTTAAATATTATTTAAATGTTTAATGTTTATATATATATACTGTTTTTCTTTGTTAGTGCGTTCCGATTTCTATCATTCTTAATTTTCAAATTTTTATATATATGTTTCCAAAACGTTTTTATTTTTATATTTTTAAAAATAACGTTTTCACGTTTTGATCCGTTTTCGCGTATTTATTTATGTTTTGATGTAATCTAGGTTTCTTTCTTCTCTCCGATTACCACACAAAATAATAAAAAATGAAAAACTTATTTCTCTCTCATCGGACAGAAAAATACGTTCTAGCTGAATGATGAAAAGAAAGGAGCATCGCAAAATAGAAATATGGAGAAAAATATTGGAAAACAAATCTATTTATTCTTTTTTTCGGTAAAAAAATCTATTTATTCTTCTTTTTTTTTGTAAGTGAATCTATTTATTCTTTCCATGCTAATATCTCATTCTTTCCACCTTTTTCCGTATTTGCATCTAATTTTGTTGTCACGAACCAAAAAACAGAGAGAATAAAAAAATTAAAACGCGACACTTGTCTAATTTGTGATTTTGCGATTCTTCACCAAGATTTTTTTTTTTTATTATTAGAATTATTATTGTTAGCGACTGAAAACAAACAACAAAAAACATTTGTTGATTGCTGATCACTATTGTTGATCATAGTACTAAAAATCTCAAACGAATAAAGGCTGAATTTAGTTCCATTTCTTAAAAAAAAATAACCTTGAAAAGATTTAGGATTATTCATTTATTCGTATACCCGTTGGGGCTAAGCTTTTCATCAGGTTTCTACAGTGGCGTTTAAGGTTGTGAAAATGAGATTCTTGAACGTTAAACGAGGAAATAAGAAGTTGGTTCAACCGAACTCAAAAGTCAACGATTATGAATAACTCTTATCTAATAATCATCCGCTAATCATAATTAGATATTCACGTTCTTTTTATAGTTAGACTCAATAATTGTTAAAGTCAAGATCTGAGCTTCATCAATTTAATCAACCTTAAAGAGTCTTTCTTTATTCCTTCTATTATTATATAAAACCCTTCCAAAGATCACGTTATATATAGAAGGTGATGAGAGTTTAGGACTGACAGATAATTACAATATTAATATTGTTAAAGGAAACCATAGGGGTTAAGAGGGAGATTAAGACATCAAGTGATTAGTTGAGTGATACTCTTTCCCTTTACACACGTTCCGTCGTTTAGTATAAGTGTGTGTGTGTGTACACAACACTTATGCGCGTAAGAAAGAAGGACCCGACCAAAGTGCACATTAAAAACTCTGTTTCAAGTTTACTTTTATGGCACGTCATGCTCTGTTTCTATCTTTTCTCTCTCTAGTAGCTTTGATCTCTGCTGTGAACTGTCGTGTTTTAAGTTCTTATACAAGTAAAAGCTCTTCTTTCTCGTTGCACCAGCCAATGCGCTGAACAAGGTTTCGATGACTCAAACTGCTGAAGATCTGACCTCGGTGATGAACTCTTTCTTCCCTTGCTTTGAAGCACCCGAGAACTTCTTCACAGCAACCATCAGATCCAAGTCGTTTAAGTAGCCTTTGTAAATTGCTCCAAGACCTCCTTGACCCAACTTGCTTTCAAACAAGAATTTGTTGGTAGCATTTGCAAGATCTTTGTAAGAGAGCCTTCTTGGCCCTGCTCCTCTTTCAAGATCTTCTTGGTTTATCGACGTCAAAATTTCTTTCCTCCTTGCTACTTTCTCCTTTCTTTGTTTCCGCTTCCAACACAATGGAACCACAACAAGCAAGACAAAACCCGAAAGAGAAGAACCAAAAATGATTCTTGTCCTATTTGGACTTCTCTTCTCTGTTACATCCAAATCTGAATGAAACTACCATGACAAGATCCTGTGTCCTTCCATCTTTGATCCTGTAGCACCTGAAAAGCCCATGGTAACTTCAGCGGGAAGAACCTTTACAAGGTCAATGATGTAGGAAAGACTTGAGCTCTCCCGAGGATCAGATGTTACGTCGTAAGACCAAGAGACGCTCAAGTTTCTGTGAGCTGAATCATACGAGATCCGTGCGTGACTTGTATCTTGGCTGTGATATCTTGCATTCCAAGAAGGGAAATTAGAGGAAGCAAGCGAGTTGTTGTTGATCCCGACATGAGACTTGATATCAAGAGGATCACCTTCAAGACTATAAAACGTATCGAATTCGATATGCACGAGCGGGAACCGAGATGAGTGGCCGTTGGTACACAAAGAGTTGATTCTGATATACAATAATACACATATAATTGGAATTTTATATTTGTTGTAACAAGAAGAGTAACAGTCACTTGTAATTTAGAGTCTCTGAAACAAATAATATGTAGATACAAATAATATCTCGATATACAGTTTGACCTACTATTATCCACCAAAGAAAATTCCAATAATCATAGAAAAGATTAACTTGATGAATAAATTTTATCGCAGTCCCCTCATAATTTATCGAAACATATTTCTTGCAAAGTTTAATCTTTTGATCGATTCTCATGGAAAACAAGGTTAAGAGCCTTGGAGTGTTAACTTAATCGGGTTTCATTATAAAATTGATCAAAACATCTTTTTTTCTTGCTAAGTTAAAATCTTTTCTGGTGGTCATCCGTAACCACTAAAATTCCTGCTGGTTTAACTTCTCTGAGAACATCATAGGACCTACAAGTTCTACTTATTTCATTTAATTAGCACATTTCTTTGTGTCTAAATTTTGTTATAATACCCACATGGTCATGTCTTTTCAACAGATGTTGATGATCATACTGGATTGATTACTAACTTTGGTACCCTTTATGATCACATACAACAAAGACAGAAGCATGTGTTATGTCTGGTTTAATCGCTCTAAGTTTACCTAACTTATAATAGTTTGTCCTTATACATAGTCCAACAAGCTTATTGGATTTTTCATCAACCATAACTTGCATTCAAAGAGTTATACAACACAACTTACAAACATCTTTTGCTTTCCAATCTTAAAACAAAAAGGCTTTTCCCTGAAGATGAAGATGAACACAAAGATGATCATGAAGATGGCCAAGAAATGGCAACAGAGAGCAGCCTTAAGCAGGAAAAGAATCTCATTTCAGAGATCAAGTACCAGTAGCAGCTCAAATGCTGTAGAAAAAGGATGTTTTGTGGTTTACACTGCGGATAGAATCCGCTTTGCTTTTCCGATAAGTTACCTGAGCAACTCTGTTTTCCAAGAGCTCTTGAAGATCTCTGAAGAAGAGTTTGGCCTCCCCACGGAAGGACCAATCATGTTGCCATTCGATTCAGTTTTCTTGGAGTATCTAATCAAATTGGTACAACGACGAATGGATGAAGATACGGAAAAGGCTTTGCTAATGTCAATATCTAGTACTAGATGCTCTCTACATTGTTCTATTCAACAACAAGAACAATTGCTTGTATTTTAGAGAATTAGAGTGTCGCAATTTCTGTGTTTGTAAAGATTGAGTGTATTAGATTTAGACAGATTATTTCAGAAATACAAAACATTATTTTTGCCTCTTTTTAGACTTCATTGTAAACAAAGAACAATGAGATAACTTCAACATCAATTGCTGTGACTGTTTTGCTTTGAAACTTTCTGTCATAAGAAATGGTGGAGTGGTTAAAATTTTCATTCAAAGCAACTCTTCAATTTTCCATATGAATCTTTAAATATACATATGAATGGGGAAGAACTAATACAAACACGAGATGTTTGTATGATCTAAGCGTAATCTATCTCAAGGAAATGTGAAATTTAGCAGGAACAGTTGATTCGCTGGCGAGAAAATCAAAGGACCTACATGCTCTTCGTCTTTGATTCAACGGCACAAGTCTTTCTTTGTATATCTCTCTCTCTCTGTCTCTCATCATTAATTGTAACCACAATTTCAAAAAATTTGGTTGCCCCCTGAATAAATACTTGATTTAATATTTTTGTGACACACATTTAATTTAGATGATGGATCTACTAACCAGAAACCTTATGCTAACAAACAAAGCTGTAGAGAAACATGAGTTTGGTATTTTTTTGGCTTCTCTTGTATATACAAGTCTTCTCCACATGATCATGTCTTCATCATCAACGTCTTACCCACATGCTCATGTCTTCTCATATAAGTTTTATAGTCCACAAGCTGAGTTGCAGAGACAGATTACCAACTTTGGGACCCTTAGGATCACATAGAGTAGAAACAGAAGCATGTGTTGTGTCTGGTTAGGTTGCTCAGGTGCTTGTCACAAAGCATGTCTAGACCTAATAGTTTCTCCTTCTATATAATGAAACAAGCCTATGGTATTCTTCATCATTCAGAGAAATCTTCAAACAGAACTTACAAATCTTTTCTCTTTGTATCCTGCAAAAACTGATGAACACTAAGAAGCTAACCAAGATGGCCAAGAGTTCTTTACAATATTCTTTGCAACTACAAGAACAATTGCTTGTCTATTAAGGAACTAAGTATTTTTTAGTGTGCCAACTTTTTGATTTGTAACTGTACGAGATAGACAAATTACAAACTATCATTTTTATATCTCTTTTCGACTTATCAGTTATCGCTATTATGAAAAACAACTTTAATATGGTCCGAAGAGCAATTACCGACATTTTTCTCAACCTTTGTTTTCCGTCTGAATCAATAAATATTATTGCTCAACAAAAACCAAAAACAGAGTGTCTCAAAAGGAAACGAAAACATTGCGACAAAACAGGGGAAACTAAACATCCGACTCTTAATTAAAAAGTAACACACTGCTTCTCGCTTCAGACGATCTTGAAGTCATGCCGAATCTCCTAGGGAGGGGTACGAATGAGACCGACCATCTCTTGCAACACCCTTGGGATATTTCTCGAATTTTCAACCACTTTTAACGCACATATTTTGGAACTGTATATCAAGAAAAAAGGCAAAGAAGCTACCGAAAATTTATTTCAACAAGTTTTGGAAAAACATAGGTGCAAAGAACAATACAAAAGAGACAAGATGATACGAAACAAAAAAAACCAAAGAGATGATATGGATGTAAACAAGAAATTAAGTAACAGGTAGCTTATTTGATAAGCTAACAGTGTCGCAAAGGCCTGTTTTATTCACTTTCTGCCTCTGAAAAACAAAATGTCCAACTACATTTGTCAACTTTGGACATCAGATACCATAGGCAATCGCTAATAACACAAAAACCAAATCAAAGATTTAAAAGTAATCTGCAATCTCAGCCGAAAGATGGTGATCTAATGTTTAATAATCATGGGATTATCATTAAATATGGACGATTATCTTCATCATTGATTGCAGTAAACCCAAGAAAAAGGGTTTTCAAACCAGAAAACCAAAAAACAACTTGAAAAGAGGTCAGATGGTAGTGCATGTCTAAGAATCTACACTGTATTTCAGATTTGCAGACGTATGGTAATATAATCCTCATTCCTCTCTTTCGTTCACAGAAAAAAAAAACCACAAAATTTTGATTAAATAGCAAAAGCTGTAATTGAATTAGGATCAGAGAATATGGCAAATCAATCACGAAGATCAGACTGGGTGTCACAAAACAATAAGCCATTTCATCACATCCATAGACTTAAAATCATTAAGACAAAACAGTAGAAAACTCTTTGGTTGGAAATATAGAGAGAATCAGATTAAAATAGTCAATCACCATATTACATCCGTCGCAACGAATGCAAATAAGACTGGGGCGACAATTCCTTATCATCACTTTCATCATAAATTAAAAGAATCACAAAAACACAAGATCGACGAAACAGAGCTAACGAACAAAGAAAAACAGAATTTTAATTGTAGAAAAAGCAATCACTAAATTGGATCAGAGAATATGGCAATTCACTCATTCTGCAGAAGCAGATCAGACTGGGTGTCACAAAACAATAAGCCATCTCATCACATCCATATCAAAATATGACGATTACAGGAAAACAATTCCAAAATATTTGAGAATCAGATAATTTAAGTCAATCACCATGTTGCATCCATCGCAATGGATGCAAATTAAGACTGGGGCGACAATTTCTTATCATCACTTTCGTTGAACGAAGCTAATCAAGACATAGGTAGAGAAGAAACAAGAGAACAAGATTCGCAGCTGATAAGCGAAGAATAAGAAACCCTAGATCGATGGACAAAGATAATCGAAAGGAATTGGGGACTTTGTTTGAGGCTGTCGAGTCTCTGTGGGACTTTTGCCATTATATAGAAACAGTGGGTTTAAGAGGTATTCCGGTTCAGTCCGGTTAAATATTAGTTTTATAAGTTTTATAATCCACAAGTTGATTTGGTTACACCAACTTTGGGACCCTTTTGAGTTAATTTTGATCACAGACAAGAAAAATATATGCATGTGTTTCTGTCTGTGGTTTGGCCTTGCCTTCTAAACGCTAATAGTTTCTCCTTCTATATAATGCAACAAAGCTTGCACCATTCTTCATCAATCACAACTCAATAAATTCAAAGAGTTTTCCAACACAACAAACAAATAGTATCCTTTTTTTTGCTTTCTGATTTGCAAACTTTTCTTGGAAAATGATGAAAACGAATAAGATCATGAAGATGGCCAAGAAATGGCAACAGAGAGCAGCCTTGAGCAGGAAAAGAATCTCATTTCAGAGATCAAGAACTACAAGCATCTCAAATGCTGTAGAAAAAGGATGTTTTGTGGTTTACACGGCGGATAGAATCCGTTTTGCTTTTCCGATAAGTTACCTAAGCAACTCTGTTTTCCAAGAGCTCTTGAAGATCTCTGAAGAAGAATTTGGCCTCCCCACGGAAGGACCAATCATGTTGCCATTCGATTCGGTTTTCTTGGAGTATCTAATCAAATTGGTACAACGACGAATGGATGAAGATACGGAAAAGGCTTTGTTAATGTCAATCTCTAGTGCTAGATGCTCTTTACATTGTTCTTTTGAACTACAAGAACAACAAAGTAGTATTACTCAACAATTGCTTGTATTTTAGAGTTTGGCAAATTTCTTTGCTTTGTAAAGTTTATAGTGGATAGACAAAATCATTTCAGAAATACAAACAATTTTTTGTCTCTCATTTAGATTGTCTCACCAAAATCAACTTCAGTTGGAAACAAAAACAAATGACCTAATCTCAATACCACTAGTGGTTGCAGTTTCATATATAAAGGCACGCAAGATATATGTTCCTTTGTGGCCATTCCGTGAGTCGAAGTGAACAATCTTCAAGTTCCAATTCTGTTGCTATAGGAGATAAACTTGGGAAAATGATGAAGAAGAAGAAGAATTTTAAGCGTATGTACTTAATCTTCTCTCTACAAAATTTACCATAAGGGTAATAGAGGAGTGGCGTTTTAAACTTCAATCTATGTAACTTTTTCAATGAATTTACAATTCTCTTACGACGGCTACACCTTCATTCATTGATCGGTTATATCTGAAAGCGAAATAAGATAATGCTGAATTACACAATTACAATATTTAGAGACCCAAGAAACCTACCATAACCACTAAATTGTCTAAACGTTTTAACTCCTCAGAGAACATCAAAGGACCTACAAGTTATACATCTTTCATTTACTTGCACATGTCTTTGTATCTAAATATTGTTATAAAATAGGTATGAAATATTTTCATACAAGATTCATACCCACATGTTTGTGTCTTCTCACCAGATGTTTCTGTTTCTATCCACAAGTTTATTAGATATGATTGATTACTAACTTGGGACCCTTCAGACAAGAAATACAAGAGCATGTGATTATGTTTCTGGTTTGGTTGCTCTAAGTAAGCTAATCTAAACTCAAGTAGTTTCTCCTTATATATAATGCAACAAGCCTATTGCATTCTTCATCAATCATAACTTGCATTCAGAGAGTTCTACAAGAAGTTACAAAACTTTTTTTTTTTCCATTGCTTTCTATTAAAAAAAAACATTTTCCCTGAAAATAATGATGAACACAAGGAAGCTCATGAAGATGGCCAAGAAATGGCAACAAAGAGCAGCTCTCCACAGGAAAAGAATCTCATTCCAAAGATCAAGTATTGGTACTAGTAGCTCAACCGCTGCAGAGAAGGGCTGTTTTGTGGTTTACACAGCCGATAAAATCCGCTTTGCTTTTCCAATAAGTTACCTGAGCAACTCTGTTTTCCAAGAGCTCTTGAAGATCACTGAAGAAGAGTTTGGCCTCCCCACAGAAGGACCAATCACGTTGCCAATCGATTCGATTTTCTTGGAGTATCTAATCAAATTGATCGAAAGACGAATGGATGGAGATACCGAAAAGGCTTTAATAATGTCAATCTCTAGTGCTAAGTGCTCTTTACAATGTTCTTTGCAACAACAAGAACAGAGTACTCAACGATTGCTTGTATTTTAGAGTTTCTAAAGAGAAGATAGATTTTTTTTGTATAGATTCCAATTATTTGAATATTTTATACAACACAAAAATTACTACTCTTCTCTGTTTGAAAAGGGGACACTGGATTTGAAGTACAAAAAATTCCAGAATTGGGCATAGTGTGGAACTGAAGGTGTGAATGACAAAAAGAAAAAAAGAAATTCCGAAATTCAAATGATGGATCTTCTACTTTACCAAATAATCTACCAAAGTTTTATTTTTTCAGTTGCTCAATCTATAAGTTTGGTGCTTCCCTTAATACTAATTACTAAGATGCTATTTGGATATTACATTGATTTACCAATGCAAAAATTCTGTAAATTCTCCAAAAACATTGAAGAGTTGTTTAAGAATAAGTACCATGTCTCAATTGGATAAAAAGCAAATCATAAGGAGACATAAAACTGCCAAAGAATCTACCTTTTGCCCTCTGTAAGAACGTTCTTAAAAAAACTCTTGAAAATTGGACAATACTTTCTACTTGTACATAGAGCAAAGCCAAGAATCTTGGGTTTTATAATATTTGCCTTAAACTTGAAGCTATGAACTTTACAACTCTCTAATAAACATTTCTTTTTTAACCCAGCAGCCTTAACAAGAAAAGAACAATGCAAGTTAGTATATAAAGTAGTTTCATTATGCCTCGTTCCAAACATAAGAACAAAACTAATTTCCCTCATTCTTCTTTCTTCTCTCTTCTCCCCGGTTTTGCAGTTTTACAAAAGGCGAAATGGAGGGTGAGCAAATGAAACCTGTTGCTTCTCTACTTCTGGTGCTGAACTTCTGTATGTATGTGATTGTTCTCGGGATTGGAGGATGGGCCATGAACCGAGCCATCGACCATGGATTCGAAATCGGTAAGAACATGATCAAAATTTCGACTCATCTCCAGTTATGACTGGTTTTGGTTATCGGTTTTGGTTTCTTAACGTTTCTCGAATTTGTTTGCTTTTGGCATGAAGAGTTTGTTATCTTTTGTTGTTGTTGTTCTTTAACTTCTAACATTTTGTTTTCTTGTGAAAACAAATTTGAGCAGGCCCTGATTTCAATCTTCCAGCACATTTCTCCCCAATTTATTTTCCGATGGGGAACGCAGCCACAGGATTCTTTGTGATATTTGCGTTGCTGGCGGGAGTAGTTGGTGCGGCCTCCACAATCTCGGGCCTTAGCCACATTCGTTCTTGGACCGTGGGAAGCTTACCGGCTGCAGCCACAGCTGCAACTATTGCGTGGACCCTCACAGTCCTTGCCATGGGGTAATATAAAACATAGAAACCTCTCTTGTATCACAAGGAACACACATAATGTTCTGAGAATCGATGGTAAGACTAATCACTCTTTCATCGACAGATTTGCCTGGAAAGAAATCGAGCTTCACGTGAGAAACGCAAAACTGGTGAGTAATTTTCTCTATTCCAAAATTTTGGAGATTCAAATTTTGGAAAAACCACCACTATTGGTTCATGTTCATCTCCTTTTCTGTGTCTTCTTCTCTGTAGAGAACCCTGGAGGCGTTCTTGATCATACTCTCGGTCACTCAGCTTCTTTACATTGCCGCTGTTCATGGCGTGAGGAGACCTGCTTAAGGAATCAAGGGCTTTTGGGTTTCTTTCTTCTGTATGTGTCAAAATCATCCAAAACTCGGGATTGAGTGTTGTGAATGTTTGTGTGTGTGTGGTTTTATTTTCATAGGAAGTTGAACAAAAGCTTAAGATGAATTCATGCATTCTTTGTGTACAAAAGGATCAGATCTTGTTTTGTGTGTGTGTATGTCACTTTGTGTTCATTGAATAAAATCAAACTTTGAGGCTTCAATTGGATCATACCTCTACGCATATATCTAATGATCTATAGAGAAGATAATTGATAATTGGTAAGAAAAATATAGCTATATTTAGTCTCATGAATCTAAACTTCCACTTTAATGAACAAATGAAGAATGTATTTCAGAAAAAGAAAATGAAATTTAACCCTGTCTTGTTCGTATGTTTCTAAAAGCCGCCCACGTTATTATCTATCAAAGACAATGTACAGAGATGTACGGACCGTGAATCCTGTTTTTCGGTTGTCTTTGAGCTTTGGCTGTCATGCGCGTCCACCTTTATCTAACTCCTGCTCTTCCGCAGCACAATGCAGAGAAGACATGTTAATGAGACAATGTCGTCAAAGATTCACACAAGAACAGCAAAGGGATTTGATCCCTGAGGGAGAGTGGAGAGAAACTACAAGAATCTGCTGATACTTTTACTGGTGGGAAAATGTTAGGAGATGAGTTTATGCTAACTGATATTTTTACAAGATTTTGTGACAACCCAAATAAACAACATCGAAGTAGCTAATAGCTATCAAGAATTGCAAACAAGAAAAAAGAGAAACTAAAATTGAGGGAAAGTGTTTTATTGTAAACGCAATCCAAGTTGCTGAGAACAGAATGATGTGAAAGACGAGGACCAAAATTTATCTAGTAGTAGTAGCTCGACCCCAATTTCTCGGTATTAACTGACCAAGCATGAGTTGTGTTTCTAGATAGCTTTGGTATTTGACATTAGTTCCAACCGATTTCAGTAACTAGTGTAGAAGAACAAGCATAACGATGAAATAATTGGAAAAGCCTTTCGCAGAAGGGTTTTAAAGTGGATAAACTGATTGAAACAGAGCTAAACAATAAAACAATCTACTTGAGCCATTCACAATCCAAGATTCCAACTCCATGAACCCTCTTACTGGACCATCTAGATGTTTAGAGAATTAAGTGAAGTAGTTTCAGTGATATATTAAAGGCAATCAAGGAAACCATCAGAAGAACATCACAAAATGTACGCCATGCAAGATCTAAGTAACCAGAAGCCTCAACCAGATATAAACTCATCTATCAAGAATCATAAACAAAGCCTAACCTGTGTTTATCTGTCAGATCCTGTCATAGCATCAAACAACCCACAGCAACTTAACCACGAAGTTCGAACGGCTGGTGGACCAGGCAACAAAATACGCTGCATACATCCATGAGATTCAGCCAGCTGAAAAGAGAGGAATTCACATGTACATGATTCAAGAAGGAGAAAGAGATGCTACCTTTTCCTCGGAGGATACTGGAACTTCAGATTCTCTTACACTCTCTACTTTTTTACTTGTTCCAGCAGCAGATCCTGGAAGAGTAATCACCTTACTATTATCTTCTCCCAGTCCCGGAGATGGATACGCTTCATTTTCCTTCTGCTTGACCAAATCTGAGTGTGTTGAGGTCACAGCGTGCTCACTCTTTTCAGAAACCACTACTTTGGATACAGAGGCCACAGGTTTGACAGAATCAGCAACAGGAGCAATTTCCACAATTGAATTACCACAAGCATCCTGACATGCTACATTTTTTGCGGCCTGAGTACCGTTTTCAGAAGAGGAATTGGGTGGTTTTTCCACAATACTTTTCTTGTCATCCGTTCCTCTTTCAACCGCAATAGCATTTCCACTTTGTAGTCCTAGTTCCTGAGTAACATCTGCATCTCCTGATATCTCTTTAGCAAAGCTCTTCACCGTACCAGACGAAATAGCAGCAGATGTATCTTTTGTCCCAAACTCTTCATTTCCTTGAGAACCAGGAGAACTCAAATTGCTATCACTTTCCCTATCGTCTTGGCTTCCATGTTCGTCATGTCCTGAGATGTTTTTGTTAAATTTCAAAGGTCAAACAAAAACTACTGAGCACACAAAAAATAGTTTTCTTCCAAAAACTACTGAAAAACGATAGGAGAAAACAATCATGAACGAATGCTGTTTCAAATCGTGGATGGTGTGTGTTCTTCTTAATCAGTCAAACAAAGTCTTGCTAAAGTCATGAACGAAGCATTCTTTTGACAATTTCATTGAAAGATCTTAGCTCCAGAACAGAGATTCAGAGAATTCTAAACAACCAGTTACATGAGACCAAAAGGCACAAACTATTGAGCGGAAATCAAACAGATCTCTATACACCGATCATGAAATGGTTGATTCGACGCGAGAACTTGCGGAGACTACACCGAAATCACTCAAAACACCATTCAAGACAAATCTATCGACCTAGCAACAACAAATCCTTAAACCAGAATCGAGTAGGAAAGCATGAAACGTACCATGAAGATTATCGCCATTGGAACCCTTATTGTTCGTACTTGTTCCAATCGCTTCCTGTTGCTTCTTCTTCTTCAACGCCTTCCTCTTCTTCGCACCGGGCGGCATGATCGATCGAAACAATGGATTTTTCTCGCCCAAAAAAAAATTTGAATGAAACTGTTCGTTCACTTCAAGATTCTCCACAGTGAGGTGTGTGTGTGGACTGCGTTCTCCTTTTTGTCTCTTATGTTGGGAAAATCAGAATCTCCCGTAAAGGAAAGAGATAAGGAGACTCTTATTTATTGTTTATTACTCTTTTTCCTCTATTTTATATTCAACATGCCAAAATTATTTTATTTTATTCAACCTTAATTCATTTCCATATGTATTCATTTACATTAGACCATACGTACAGAGAAAAATTAAATATGGTATCGGATTTTTATTGATAAAAATGACTAATCAACTTTTAACTTTACGTAACGAACATCAATTACTGCCACTCCTCCTTATTTACATGATCGTTGTTAATGTTTTAACTAGTTACTGCCAGTATATTTATTACCGATTTACCGTAAAATCCACTTTAGCGGGATACCATTTTAGAACCTATGGTTTTGAATCCGCATTAGGCCAACAATCAAATAAATAAATCATTAAAAACAGATTATCCTTTTTGTGGTCTTTTAAATTCAGTTTGGAAAAACTAGTGCACCACATGACTAGCTAAAAACAATACTCTTAGATAAATTAACAACTAGAAAATGATATTTTTAAGTAAAGAGGACTTTGTCAGTAGAGACTAGAGAGAACTCAGAGAAGACGAAGACTTTGTGAAGGGCATAATCATGGCTTACCACAAACTTTAAGTTAAGACTCAAAAACGTGAAACCCACCAGCTAAAAAACCCAAGTTCATGGCTACAAAAAGAGAACCCACCTGAGGCACAGAGCAACACAGACCCAGTTCTTCTCACTGTTCTTTCTCTCAAAACTTGTTTTTGCTTAAGACATAGCAATAACACAAGATGAGAGCCACTGCATCATTAGTTACATTCAACCAGAAGATTATGCGGCGTTGTAAGAAACTCATGATCAGAATCTCCAGGAGCTGTCCCAAACGCCATTACCGTCATTTGAAACTTCAGAAGGCTTCTTCTTCATCATCATCATCATCATCTTCTGGGAAGCAAGTCACCAGAGTGTTGGCTTCATTCTTCCTCTCCTTCCAAAAGAAGAAGCAGAAGAAGGAGAAGATGAAGCAGCTCAACGAACTCAGGAGTTTCTCGGATTCCGTCAGTGAAACGAAGGCTTCGAATCCTGAATCAAGAAAAAAGATATTCCCATCTTCTTGCCTTGGTCAAGGTGGTCAAGATAAGGCTCATTCACAAAAGGTCTCAAAAGATCATGATGCACCTAGAAACAGCACCAGCGCTTTCCTTCCATGACTCAAAAGTCAAAACTACGTGAGATCATATGTATTGCTCTCCATATGAATATGTGGACGTTGTAGGATCTCTCAGTGTCAATAGTTGTTAACACTAAGACCCTAAACTGACTTCCTGAGGATGTATTATGAATGCAAAGTGAAATTCTTTTGTAGAGCAGGATCTTAATAAGACTGATGTGTATGATTCAAAAATCAATCGGAGAAAAACCTTTGAATTATAGAATCATAAATGATTATAGAACAAGAATCCAGATAATTTCCAAACGGAAGAGAAGATAGACATCAGAGTTTTTTTATACATCTATCCTATAAGCACGGACCAATAGCTTCATTCCCTACCCCCCCACACCAAACTGAGGCAATCACATATCAACTTGCCGGTTCCAACCAGGTGAATATCCTTGGCTCAGCTCTCGGCAACGTCCCAGCTGTATGATTTGACCTAACATCAGTGGAAAAGAATGCATGATATGAAAAATGTTCTCAACAAAGAAAATGATTATAGAACAAAAGCAAAACCAAAACAAATTTACACACTTTATGCAGCAGCTAAAAGGAACCGATAAAAAGTTTTCATCTACCCTCAATAGAAGCCAAAACCCTGAGGCCTGAGAAACTCATAGTCACGGTCTTAAATCCTTAGGATTAATGTGTCCTATCAATTCTAATAGCGACCTTAGATTTAACCACACAGCATTACTTCTTCAAAACTACAAATTACCGCAGCTAATTGGGATTTTGACACTAAGCTCTTGTTATAAGCTAAAACCTAACATTCGAGAAAAAAAAGCGGCTATCATCAAAGGCTCCGATTCCGTGAAGAACTTAGTTGTTGCCTTGAAGACAAGAGGACCTAAGATTACTCAAAATCTTAAAACGAAAAGGCCATTTATAAAATTTCACATATTTGTAGTCACGGCTCCCGATAAACCACAAAATCAAGCTCCTTTCACTATTCATATCACAAAATCAAGCTAATACCTACCGAAGATTACTCAAAATCTTAAAACGAAAATGCCATTTATAAAATTTCACATCTTTGTAGTCATGGCTTACGATAAACCACAAAATCAAGCTCCTTTCACTATTCATATCACAAAATCAAGCTAATACCTACCGAAGATTACTCAAAATCTTAAAACGAAAATGCCATTTATAAAATTTCACATCTTTGTAGTCACGGCTTCCGATAAACCACAAAATCAAGCTCCTTTCACTATTCATATCACAAAATCAAGCTCTCCGAATTAATACCTACCGAAAACAACAGGGCAAAATCACCAACGCGAAACCAACTTCATTCACATTTTAAAATCGAAATGTATGAATTTTAGAAATCATGAAGCTGAAACCCTAAGAAATCGACAAACCCACAATAGATAAACGACCAGCATTGAAGCAGAGAACTAGAAAATCCCACGCAACGCAACAAAATTGAGATCAGAAACCACATTTATCTCGAGAAGAAAATTAAACTACGAAAGCAAATCATACCATTTCCAACGAATCGGTACGAGCTTGAGAGAAGTGAATCCATGGCCGTAACTGCGAATAGAGATCCGGTTTTGGCAACTAGAAAGATGGTCTTAAACCCTAAAAGAGACAGATTTACCGGCTATTTAAGTAAAGCGAGCTTTAAAGAGAGAGATAGAGCACAGATATCGATACAAGAGTGAGAGAGACTTGTTGCCGTTACGCGAGTCCAACAAGGTCTCTTTGTTTTTGTCGATGGTTTATTCCGAAATTAAAATAAATAAATAATTATCCCCGCGCATTTTAATTCGGCTGAGTATGGGCCTTTAATGGGCTAATACTGGGCTTTATGCTACGGATAAATCTCTTTCCATCTCCGTCTACAATAGAGGACGGACTCGACGGAGCGAACGGAAAAGTAACTGATCGAGAGTCGAGACGAGCGAGAGAGAAAATGATGGCGGTTGAGGATTCTTCAGTATCAGCGATTGTGGCCGAAGAGAATCTCGATCCGAACACGACGAGCCCTAGACGTATAGAGAAGCATTTTCCGGCGATTAGGGCTATCTGCGGCGGCGAAGAAGGTCCGTCGAAGGAGAAAAAGATCAAGTGCGGTGGAAATGACAATGCGACGAAGAAATCAACCACCGTAATCCAACATTCGCACTCCTTCCAGAATTCTTGGACGCTTTGGTTCGATAATCCTTCCTCGAAATCGAATCAAGCCACATGGGGAAGCTCTTTGAGATCCTTGTACACATTCGCTACTATCGAGGAGTTCTGGAGGTGAGATTTTCGTTGAATGCCTCTCTTTCTTGTTGTCTCGTTTGGTGTTTTCTTTGGTTTTCTAGAGCAAATCTAATCTGGACGTAATTTGAAATCCTTCGAAGGAAGAACCAGTAGAATAGATACTCGGTGATTTCTGCTTACGATCTCTTTTGCCTCTGTCTCTTATACACATCTAGATGTGTATAAGAGACAGATTAAAACTCGGGTTTAAGAAAACAGAGAGCAATAGATTTTAGGAGGAAACAGAGTGTTACGAGAACACCAAACAGAAAAACTCTCAGATTCCTTGGAACACAAGAGACCAACTCTGTTCTCAGTTTCAATCTTGTGATTGTTGTTCTTTAATTTGGTTGATTAAATTCACTTCTAAAGATTGCCTTTGTGCAAAAGTATATAGTAGCCTACATATAGTTCGGAAAAAATAGTATCATCCATGTTATCACAATATCATTTCAGATAATATTTTTTTTGGTAATGCTTCTTGATCTTCGTGTGGAAAACGACAAAGTTAGTTTTTTTTTAAGTTATTTCCTCGTCATATGCGTGATTCCTGTGGTATAAATTGAACTTATAGGAAAAATGAATTTCGAAATTAGTTTTTTTAACAGTTATCACTTTATCAATTTACATATATTTTAAAGTATCATTTGGAACTCGGTTACGGGTTATAACCGTAACAGAAATGCCGTTGGAGAAAAAAAATCCATAAAATACCCGTAAACCATTTCCCGCCAAAACAAATCCGAAGATGAAAAGTCAAAATGATGCAAGTAATTAATTTCTTGCTTCTAGGAACGTCGGATCGATTACAATTTACAAATACTGTTATGGACGCATCGTACGTTGATACACGAACGAACCAGGAGCTTAATAAAAAGCACTGATCGGTTATTTATAAAAGTTGGAAAAAAAAAGAACTAATAGATACATGGGTTTTTTTTAGCTCAATAGCTATATTGAGATTATAAATGAAGAATATAGCTATATGAAATATAAAAAAAATTAAGTGACTAAGCAACTGACTATTTTCTTGGATGAAAATATCTTTATGAAAAAAGAAAAAAAATATTATAACATACTATACTATTAACATAAAATACAGTGATATACTATACTATTTATTAATTTCATTATATTTCGAATTTGAGTTTAATTTTTTACATACAGTTTTCAATTTTGTGATCAAGATTAAAAATAAGATTTATTATTTAATTTTAGATCATTTTGTTCAGTTAATTTATTATTTTGGTAGATAAAATAAATTAAAATGATATACTATGAATTTTATGTAAATAGTATAGTACTTTGATGACGAAGAAAAATAAAAAAAAATAGAGGAAAAATGAGAAAAAGTTAATTAAATGAATAGATGGGTTGTAGAAGTGTGGTGATTGTGAGGAAAGAAGTGAAGAAGAAGAAGGAAAGGAAGTAAATGTTCAAAAAAAAAAAAAGATGAAGAGAAGACAGGGAAAAAGGACGAGAGGTAAAGACAATAGATAATTTGGGCATTATTATGTAGTGAATATCATAACCATAAAATTGTTATAATTATTCTTTTAAATTTGGGTTATAATATGATTATGTAGTGTAATTTCACTGGAGACATACATAAGTTGTTTCTTTGAGTTTCACTAAAAAAAAAAAGTTGCGATAGTGAGAGTGAGAGTTTAATAATGAAGAAAGAACAAGGTGACTGGTCTCTCTCTCTTTCTCAAGAGATTTGGTGAAAATCTTTAAAGAAATGGAAAGTAGACCGCAACCGCAATAGGAAAGTATATTCCATTATTTTGTAAAGACACAAGAGCAAAATTATTTGTGCGAATAAAAAAAAATTAATAGCTTGGGTCTAAATTGAAGTAGAATGTGTCTTTAATATATTAGTGATACTTAATAATGTTGTTTTACATCATCATATCATGATTGACAGAAGCATAACCCATTTATGCATTTGTAGTTCAACATCCCTTTAACAAAAGCACAGTAGGGAAGACAAGTTATGTAGCGCTTGCAGTGTTTACTAAATATGGCATCAGTGTGGTAAGTGCTAACGTCCTTGGATTCTATCAAACGTCTCGCTGATTGCACTTTTACAATCAACCTGGAAAATATTTTTTTCAAAACAAATTAAGTATCCGAAAAAACATACATAAAGAAAATGTAAACTATATTCAAAATAGTAAAAGTTATAAGACTTACACAAGTTGAGAAGAACTACAACCACTGAAAACACTACAATAAACTTCATGGTTCTCATTTTTTTTCAAGTTATTCAATATTTACTAGGGATTGTTCCGCGCTACGCGCGGATTATTGTATTAAAACAATAATTTGAAATGCAAAAATATGGAATTTGTGGCTACGGAAAATCTTATCCTAACCAAAAAAAAAACGCTAAGTCTTATAGATCAATCGTATAACTTAGAAACTTGTTGAAGACCCTTTAACAAACAAAAAA
>JAHZTW010000001.1:61243726-61255313 GCA_020283515.1 Alliaria petiolata
AGACACGAAACAGAGTCACTGCCCACGCCAGAGAAGAGGGTAACTAAAGTCAATATGATCTTTTATATATTTTAATTTACTGTTTGAAGTTACTTATATGGATTTGTTCATTCTCAGGAGAAAACTATTCCATATTCCCGATATCGTTATCCAAGACAAAGATTCCAAGATATAAGTCAACGACGCCATGAAAATGATTGGGTGTACAAACTCGAGAAGAGGTTTAATAAAAGCCTAAGACAAATATGTGATGGGATAGTGGCTGGAATCATACGAGAGAGGATGGTAAAGAAATTATATAAGACCTGACTTTTGTTCTTGTTTTTGGTTTTGCTCATCTCAATCACTCTTTGACTTAGCTCGTTGCATTTTTCTTCAAACAAATAATCGTAGGAGAAGGAACAGAGGCAGAGAGGGAACATTGAATGGCAGAGGATAGAAGCTCAGGAAAATGAGTTGGAAGAGGGAGAGATTCAAGATAATCTGCAGGAACAGAGACAGAGAGAGAACATCGGGTGGCAGAAGAGAGAAGCTCAAGAGAATGTGCAGGAACAGACACAGAGAGACACTGAGGTGCAAAGGAGAGAGGCTGAAGATAGTTTGGAGGAACAAATATTAGAGGTAAAGAAACGGAAAAAAATGTTTGAATCTCATCTTCACTGTGATTGCAAGGAGAAAAAAGAGAACAGTTACTCTGTTTTTTTTTAACTGTTTTCAGCTACTTATATAGATATGTTCGTTCTCAGGCAAAAACTATTCCGGATTCCCAAGTCAAAGATATATGTGATGAAGAAGAGTCGGTACTCTATCTCGAGAAGACGTTTAATAGAAGCCTAAGTCAAATATGTGATGAAATAGTGGGTGGAATCATGCGAGAGAGGATGGTAAAGAAATTGAATAAGACCTGACTTTTTTTAACTTATTTTGGTTTTGCTCATTTCAATCAAAGAAACAGAAAGAAAAAGATCTGATTATTTTCTTTACTAGTCCGTGATAATATGATGAAACAGACTCCAGAAGAATTTAAGAGGAGAACAGAGAACAGAACCTTACTCTGTCTTGATTTACTTATTCTCAGGAGAAGCATGCTCATGATCAACCGAATCAGTAGGAGCAGAGAAATGGAGATATTGAACGGAAAAGAGGGGGAGGCTAGTTTGAGATTTGATCAATTAGGTGAAGTGACTCGTATCAGAGATTTCATTATTAAAACTCGGGTTTAAGAAAACAGAGAGCAATAGATTTTAGGAGGAAACAGAGTGTTACGAGAACACCAAACAGAAAAACTCTCAGATTCCTTGGAACACAAGAGACCGACTCTGTTCTCAGTTTCAATCTTGTGGTTGTTGTACTTTAATTTGGTTGATTAAATTCACTTCTAAAGATTGCCTTTGTGCAAAAGTATATAGTAGCTACATATAGTTCGGAAAAAGTAGTATCATCCATGTTATCACTATATCATTTTCAGAGATGTATACTTGAGCGTTATATCATTTTCAACGATCCGACGTCCCAAGATACATCTCTGCATATATCATTTTCAACTATCAAAATTGGTGAAATGGGTTTATAATCAGATGTAAATAATTTCGTAATTTGTATACAAAAAAAAAATCTTCTTTAAATTGAATATTTGAATATACAATTTTATTCAAATCTTAAGAAAAATATATTATAATAAATGTTTCGTTGTGTTTTATGCGCCTATAGAGTATTACACTGAAACTAAATTAGAAAGAAAGTTAAAGTTAAAACCACAAAGTTAGTTCCTCGCCATATGCGTGATTTCCTATGGTATAAATTGAGCTTATAGGAAAAATGAATTTCGAAATTAGTTTTTTTAACCGTTATCACTTATCAAATTTATATATTTTTTGAAGTATCATTTGGAACTCGGTCGGTTACGGGTTATAACCATAACAGAAATGCCGTTGGAGGAAAAAAAATCTATAAAATACCCGTAAACCATTTCCCGCCAAAACAAATCCGAAGATGAAAAGTCAAAATGATGCAAGTAATTAATTTCTTGCTTCTATTATGACGTGTCAAAACTAAAAAGTCATTAAATATGCATAGATGTATCTAGGAACGTCGGATCGATTACAATTTACAAATACTGTTGATACACGAACGAACCACGAGCTTAATAAAAAGCACTGATCAGTTGTTTCTTTGAGTTTCACTAAAAAAAAAGTTGCGATAGTGAGAGTGAGAGTTTTATTTTGTAAAGACACAAGAGCAAATATTTGTGCGAATAAAAAAAAATTAATAGCTTGGGTCTAAATTGAAGTAGAATGTGTCTTTAATATATTAGTGATACTTAATAATGTTGTTTTACATCATATCATGATTGACACACGCATAACCCATTTATGCATTTGTAGTTCAACATCCCTTTAACAAAAGCACAGTAGGGAAGACAAGTTATGTAGCGCTTGCAGTGTTTACTAAATATGGCATCAGTGTGGTAAGTGCTAACGTCCTTAGATTCTATCAAACGTCTCGCTGATTGCACTTTTACAATCATACCTGTAAAATATTTTTTTTTTTTTAAATTAAGTACCCGAAAAAACATACATAAAGAAAATCTAAACTATATTCAAAATTGTAAAAGTTATAAGACTTACACAAGTTGAGAAGAACTACAACCACTGAAAATACTACAATAAACTTCATGGTTCTCATTTTTTTTTCAAGTTATTCAATGTTTATCTTACTTTTATGCATGCCTCTCTATCTATATATATATAGACGTAGTTCATGTATCATATGCAAAAACATTAATTCCCTAATTTGTTAGAGAATATTTCTGAATATTCGTAAACAAATTGTAAGAGAATATTTCTGAATATTCGTAAACAAAAGATATTTGTCCTAATTGATAATCTGACTTAACTATTGATCATTTCATATATCTTTCTTAAATGATGAATTTAACTTTGATTCATAAGTTGTGACAATTTGATTGGTCAGTGACGAATCTAGACATAAAATTTCCCGGGGTCATCATATCATATCTAATTATCTATACAATTAAAAATGATGTAACATAAGTTTTTTTTGGAAATAATGAAAACAATTATTTTAAAATAGGAGTAAGTTTGACCCAAAAAAAAATGGAGTACCAAACAGATTGTAAAAATACGATGAAGAAAATTATGATTAGAGGTGAAAACAAAATAAATGGGAAATATAATAAACATAAATTAAGAGAAAAAAACATGATTGTGTGATATTTATCTTAGGGTGTCAACATGTTAATTTTTATTTTATCCACTCAAATCACTATAAGTCCATAATGATCTTATCCAAAAATACTCATGAATTATCTTGTGTTTATACAAACATTTATTATAAACAGTATCTGTATAACTATAAACAATAACAATTAGCCTCCTCTAGGAACGTCGGATCGATTACAATTTACAAATACTATTTATGGACGCATCGTACTTTTGAGTTTTGGATTTAAAGAATTGAACCGTTCATTTTCTTGAGAAAGAAGAGGCGGTGAAGATACTAGAAAACAAAAAAAACGGAATAAGAGAGAAGATTGTTTTTTTTTTCTTTTGCTAAAGAGGAGAGAGAGAGAGAGAGAGAAGATTGTTGGCATTGAAGAAAGAAGTCGGAGAAACTGATACGAGAACTTACTCTCCTGTCAACGTAATGGCAGACGCTCGAGAGAATCTGCAAGATGCTCAGAGAAGAAGAAGAAGAAGAAGCAATGAAACAGAGTCGAGATCAAGTGAAGAAACAACGGTAATCAAGAACTTACTCTGCTGATCCAAACTTAAGAACGATGTTCTTACTGTGATTTCTCACTTGATTTGGCGTTTCGGTCTCACTTAGATTGGTCGTTACAATTTAGAATCTAGAAAAAGATTTGATGAGAGAAGTCAAAGACGCCATGGAAACAGAGTCGAGAAAGACCTTCTGGTTATGCTCTTGCGTAGGGGTGAAGCTTTGATTTAACGTTTCGTTTTAACTTCGATTCTCAAGGGAGGAAACTCGAATGCTAGGCCGCGTGAGTCAGGGAGGAGGTCTTATTGGAGACACGAGACAGAGCCAAGATCCTGGGCAAATAAGAGGGTAAAGAAACTGAAACAAAAAACTTACTCTGTTCATTACTGCAGATCATTATGATGAAACAAGAGTCGATTCGATTTTCTCAGGAATGGGACTACTATGGATCAAGAATACGCGAAGCGGGTCCGATTCGTTACCACAAAGAGTCATACGCAGAGATACGAGATAATCTGCAACAACAGAGACTGAGAGATGTTGAGATGCAAGAGAGGAGAAGACATGAAACAGAGTCGAGATCCTGGGCAGAGAAGAGGGTAACGAAACTGAACAAGAACTTGCTCTGTTCTTTACTGTAGATTAATATGGTGAAACAACTAAACAAGAGCCGACACGAATTTCTCAGGAATACGATTACTCCAGCTCAAGAACAAACAACGCGGGTCCGATTCGTTACCACAAAGAGTCGTACGCAGAGATACGAGATAATATGCATCAACAGAGACTGAGAGATGTTGAGATGCAAGAGAGGAGAAGACATGAAACAGAGTCTAGATTCCAGCAACATGAGAGGGTAAAGAAACTGTGTTCTTTCAGAATTTGCTTTTGTTTGAATTTAACTTTTTTTTATATTAAAATAAAATATCAAAAAAAAAAACAAAAAAAAGGAAAAAGAGAAAAAAAAAAAAGAAAAAAAAAGAAAAAACAAAAAAGAAACAAAAAAAAGCAAAAAAGAATAAAAAAAAAAAAAAAAAAAATAAAAAAAAAAAAAAAAAGAAAAAACTATAATATAAAATGAAAAAAAATAAAAAAAAACAAGACTCGATACGAATTTCTCAGGGATACGATGACTCGGGACTAAGAGTAAACGAAGCGGGTAATATTCGTGGCCACAAAGAGTCAAACGCAGACATACGAGAGTATATGCATCAACAGAGACCGAGAGGTGCTGAAATGCAGAGGAGAAGACACGAAACTGAGTCCAGATTCCAGCAACATGAGTTGGTAAAGAAACTAAGTTCTTACATAGTCTGATTTGTTTGATTTAAACGTTTTTTCTATTGATTTTGATTCTCAGGATTGGAGAGGGAGTCAATATTGGGAAGGGAGTGATTCCGAAAGGAGATTTGATGAAAGACCACAGATGAGACACGATCTGGCGCAATCTAGTGTGTATCCGAATCGTCCCGGTACAAGAGATTGTCAGTATTATCTAAAAACTGGTTGGTGTGGCTATGGAAGACATTGCCTTTACAATCATCCACCGGATTGTAAGGTGCAATTCCTGGAATTTCTGTTATATTATCTCAAAAAATGATTCGTTCGATTTGTTGTTGTGTTCTTGAGTACATTAGAGAATAGAGAGTAAAAAAAAAAACGAGATTGTTTTTTCAGCGTGATGCATTCAAATATCATCATCACTCAAAGGACATGGACGGTGGTGCAGAGTTTTTCAATGCTCCAGGTTTACCTATTCGCCAGGTAATTTCATCACCGTTGCTATATTATTCGTATCATCCATGTTCATATTAGTTTGGTTTAACGTTTTATTCTGATTTTGATTCTCAGGCTAGCACTCCGGAATGGAGATTTGACGAGGGACACGAAACAACGTCAAGATCTGTGCCAGAGAAGAAGAGGGTAACTAAACTGAATGTGATCTTTGTGTTTTCACTGTTTTTAATTTACTTAACTGGATGTTCATTCTCAGGCAAGAACAATTCCGGATAACAGAGAGCAGGCTCCAAGAGAAAGATCCGAATATTTACGTGATACAATAGTGGCGGGAATCTTGCGAAGGAGAATGGTAAAGAATTGGATAAGACCCTTGAATCAGTTCGTTTCTTTTTCTTCAAACAAATTTCGCATTAGATTCCAGAGAAACGTAGCGTTAATAATGCTCAAGAGAATGTGCAGGAAATGGAACAGAACTTTATTGAGAGACAGAGGAGAGAGGCTCAAGAGAATGTGCAGGAACAAAGATTGGTAAGGAAAACTGAATCTATTTCTATATCTGATTCTGAGGTTTACCAGTGGATGATAATGGTAAAACAGAGCCGTGGAGAATTTGCGACGAGAAAAGAGAACATAACTTACTCTGCTTTTTTTTTTTTCTTACTGTGAATTTTCTCATTTGATTTATTGTTTCGATTTACTTATTCTCAGGAGATGCCAGAGGTTGAGAACCTAGAAACTCATGATCAACATAATCTGGAGGCAGAGAGGCACAAAGATATTGAGAGGCAGAAGAGCGAGGCTCGTTTGAGACGTTGAGCAGAAAGTCATTACCAGAACTCGATTTTAAAAGATAAAAAAAAGGAGATGGAAAATAAGTGGAAAGAGAGTTACGAGACACACCAAAGAGAACTTTCAGATGATTCCTTAGGACGCAAGAAACTGAGTGAGAAAAAAAATTAGGTCAACATTTCGTAATTTCAATCTTTTGATTGTTGTTGGTTTAGTTGGGTTGATTAAATTCACTTCAAAAGATTAGGTTTCTGCAAAACAGTTTACTGCAGCCTCATTAGGATGAGAGTTGCTTCACTCAGATTTCCTTGATGACACATTAAATGGTGCAGTGAATATACAACAAAACTGGCCTTAACACCTGAGTGTAAAACATCAAATTCATACCAAGAATGGACCTGCGATTGAAAATTCTTCAAGAAAGTAGATGTCAAATCCTCACAATCGTGCACAGGCACTGCCAAAAGACGAAGCTCAGTGAAAAGTAAGGATCTCTGGTTTGAAGATTGTACCCGAGTTTCTGCAAACCGATCCAGGAATGTTGGCTTAAACTTGTTCCCATCCGTTTAAAACACCTTACGACCATCTTCCAGTTGTAACAGCTTAAGCTCTAGAACTGGCTGCACTTTCTAAGCCTTGTAAAGAACCTTCAGCTCATATCCCAGTAAACTGATCAAGCTTCTTCGATAACCCATAGTTACTTTCATTCGTCCAAACCTGATTTTCCCTAGCTTAGTGGATTCAAGCTGTGACTTGACCCTCTGTTTTGTTCTTGTCTCTACTTTATGTTTAAACTTGAACCGCCAAGTCTTGGGAAAAGTTTCCTTCCTCCTGCTTTTACACTGTTTTGTTCACAAGGGCATTATATCGAACGCTTGGCATGCACAAAAATCTCAGCCATTTCTTCAACATCTAAGATACGTAATTGCTCCGTTTCATGAACAAGCTAAAACTAAGACATGTAATCGCGCCCTTTCATGGACAAGCTAAACCCCAGCTCCAAGACCATAGTGGAAAACATCAAAGTCATGAGGCAGATTGTGACACTGACTGATTTTGTCACACTAACCTGCATTGATTCATTGTGCAGAATCCACGATGCTTCACGAAGATCCTCGCCAATTGAACTCTCAGTTTTCTTCTAAAGTGGCGGAACAGAATCAATTGCCAAGTTTGAAGCTGCTGCCTCCTGCGATTCATGTTCTTGACTCGTATCAGTCGCCGTAATTGTTTTCTTAGCTTTTGGATCAACTCCATTTTCTGAATCGACATTTGTCATCTTTGCTTTCGAAGAGGTTTCTATGGATCATCTTCTGATGATATGTTCTACAAGTTTGTTGATTTCTTAGACTTGTATCATTTTCTGATGATTTTACTAGAAGGGTTTTCTCTCTTTTTTGATTGGTGGAAAAAACGATATTCATATTCTTTTAAAAATCATTTTTTTTTTCCTGAGGGTAGAACAGATCAGGAATCGTCTGCTGATGATTATATCATAGGAAGGATAATACTTTGGATGGTTCACACTTCACACATTATGTTTGGAGTTTCACCTTAGACATTTTCCCCTTTTAGAAAAATTTCATTCTTGTTATGTTGAATAAGTGGAGTTTGTATGTAAGTATTGAATATTTTGGTTTTATTGGTGAGAAGATTCGTTAGCCTTGAAAACTAAGACATTAGATCTAACTGGTATGAACAACAACGCAAGATGGGCCAGAGAACGTAGTTTTGTATTTAGAACCAAACACTCTATAGAGTAAAAGTCTTAATCGGTACCAAGAACATTTCGAAAGAAAGAAAAAAAAAAAAGGTGCCAAAATGAGTTTTCAATCACCCGATGAGTGACATCTGTACACAATCATAACGACACAAGACCAATACTGTTTATCATCAGTTTTATGGGGTTTTAGAGATGTTCTTGCACTGCACGTTAACGCTTTTCTTCTACGCATCTGGATCCTGCACTTTTTCCTTATTTTTCAGAATCTGGCAAAAGGACTCTAATGTCATTCTCTTGTGACTCAAGTCGTCTCAGGGAGTAGGTATAATCCATTCATACTTGGGGCAACTCTTAGCAATGTGACCCTCATTCCCACAGTGATAACACATGGCTGGTGCTGGGCAATTTCGAGCTATATGCCCAGCACCACCACAATTATTGCACGTGTGAAAAACAGAGAATGGTTGATTAATCATTCAAGTAAGGAACTGGAGTTACTTTAAGTTTATGTGTTTTTTTTCTAATATCTTACAAGCTTAACAAGCCAACTCTTTGTTAGATTAGAAACTCTTTGTTATTGCAAACTTATCAAATACTAAGTCAATACAGAGAAGTCTAAGATGAGAGATCTTTGGACGCTAAATCAGAAAGAAAAAAACACAGACGGAAGAGTATGCAGTGTGTGAGTAGTGGTTGACAAACTTTTGACTATTCACATATTAGAGATAGCTCAGTTGGTCAGGTTTTGATTTGGAGTTAGGAGATGATAATCAAAGAGACGATGAAAGACCAAATTACCTTCTGTATTCAGCTAAACGACGTCAAGGAGGAGAGCGTGACCAGTGAGAAGAAGAGGAAAAAAAATAGCGAATCAGACACAGAGACCAAAACATGAAACACATAAGACACAAAGACACAAAACATTGGACTCAAAAAGACACAAAGACCCAAAACACTGGACTCAAAAATAGACACAAGACACATAGATCAAAACAGAAACGTCTCAAACCATTTCTCATTCGATTTCTCACTAATGGCATGGGATTAAAAATAGAAAATGGATGCTTACCCATCATCAAGGCACCTGTGAAAACAGATTAATCATTCAAGTAAGAGAACTGGAGTTACTTTTAGTTTATGTGTGTTTTTTTCCTAATATCTTACGAGCTTAACAAGCCAACTCTTTGTTATTGCAAACTCTTCAAATACTAAATCGATACATAGAAGTCTAAGATGAAAGATCTTTGGACGCTAAATCAGAAAAAGAAGAGTTTTATTTCCAAGAAATAGTCAGAATGTTTTATCTATCAGGAAGAAAAAATAGTTAGGATGTTTTATCTATCAAGAAGAAAGTCTCACGGTTATTGCAATTTCGAGCTATATGCCAAGCTCCACCACAGTTATTGCACAAGTTCGACGTACTTCCAAGCATACAGTCCGTAATTATGTGACCAAATTCTCCACATCTATAGCACTTGTCCTGCTTGTCTAATCTTATTGATATGCCACAGAGAGTTTACATATCGAGAAAGAGGAAGCAAAGAGAGAGAGAGAGAGAGAGAGAGAGAGAGATGCTTCTTCAAACTAGTGAGCTGGCATTATTGTTCAATAGTTATTGTAATTGGGCCTTAGTCTATAAAAGGGACCATTTAGGAGTTTGTTTCATTCATGATTTGTAATTGCATCTGAATTGGGTTTGTTTCTCAGAGAATTTGACTGAGATCAAGAGGAGTTTGCAAGTGTGTGCGCTTGGACTTGTATTCGGGGCTTGGATCAAGAGGAAACGGAGTTACGAGACACACCAAAGAGAACTTTCAGATGATTCCTTACGAATTTACGATGCAAGAAACTATTCGTTAAGAAACATTTTAGGTCAAGTTTTCAAAATTTCAAAATTTTGATTGTTATTGGTTTAGTTGGGATTACCAGAACTCGGGTTTAAAAGGAAAAAAAAAAGAGATGGATTTTAAGAGGAAACAGAGTTGCGAGACACACCAAAGAGAACTTCCAGATAATTCCTTAGGACACAAGAAATTGATATTCGTTTAGAAAAAAATTTGGTCAATCTTTCAAATTTTCAGTCTTTTGATTGTTATTGGTTTAGTTGGGTTGATAAAATTCACTTCTAAAGATTACGTTTGTGCAAAACTATAGTTTACAGCAGCCACATTAGTATGAAAGTTAGTTGAGTAGTAATATACTATAATATCATATCAAAATTAATTACGCATCAATATTCGGGTATGCTCAGATTTATTTTGGTTAAGCGAATGATGAAACATTAATGGGAAATATTATAACAACATAACTGTTGAAAAAAATATAAATATAAAGAATTTAGACGAAATAAATAGTAGCTGGTGAAGATAAAAAGAAAAACTAACAAAATACGCCGAACAGTTTCCCGCCTAAAATTATAAGAAGCGAACCATTCTTTGATTCCAGCGAACAGAGACAATAATAGAAAACAAAATACGAATTAAGAGAGAAGATTCTTGCCACTGAAGAAAGAAGTCGAGAACTTACTCTCAAGAGAATCCGCAAGAAGCTCAAAGAAGAAGCGATGAAATATAGTCGAGATCCATTGAAGAAACGAAGGTAAGCAAGAATCTGAACAAGAAATTACTCTAACGATCCAAAATTACGATGTTCTCACTGTGATTTCTCAGGGACGAACTTGGGATTTGAGGCCTGATGCGAGAAAGAGGGTAAAGAAACTAAACAAGAACTTGCTCTGTTCTTTATTGTGGATTGTTATGATGAAACAGAGTCGCTTCGATTTCTCAGAAGATAGAAGACGGAGGTGCTCATCGTCAAGAGAATTTGCAGAAACAGAGACCGATTCCATCTTCCGATAAAAGTAGAGGTAGTTTCTATTCTTGAGAGATCCATACGATCAAATCCTGTTTGGTTTCTGTCGTATTGGGTTCTCTGCTTTTGATCATCATTTGTGAATTTGCATTCGCATTTAAGAATCGTATGAGTTTTCTGTTGCTTTTAGTATCAAGTGATCCAAAGTTTGGATACTGTGAATGATCATGTGATGTTTATGTTGTTGGTATGATCTTTAGAGAAGATGAAAGTATATAAAAGAAGAATGCCCCAATCGAGTGTGAAAGATTGTCCGTATTATCCTTTTGGTCTGTGTCTATATGGAAGCGCATGCCGTTACGATCATCCAAAGGTGAGGAAAGAAAGTTATATATATGTTTGCCCTAACTCTAAGTTGCAAATTTCCTCATGGCTTTCTGCTTTCAAACATCTTAATAGGAGGTTCCGGAGAAGACTGGTAGGCCGATTTGTAAGGTACACTTCTTGGATTGACATAATCTTATCGTCCATCTAGCAAAAGTAACATAACACAAATTATTATAGTTTTGTAACTTAGAGGTAATCATAGTGTGGAATATATAAAGTCTTTTACTTTATTAGGAAAGATAGATAGGCTCGACTCTCGAGTTGTTTATTCTTGTAAATGCAATTCTTGGGGTCTAAGGGATGTCTGGGATTTGCAGTTAGTGGAGAAATTAGCAGATGCGATTGAAACTGGAACACGAGATCAGAATTCTGATGCCATGGTTTGTCTGTTTTTTT
>JAHZTW010000001.1:61257245-61273087 GCA_020283515.1 Alliaria petiolata
AAAAAAAAAAAAAAAAGGTGCCAAAATGAGTTTTCAATCACCCGATGAGTGATATCTATACACAATCATAACGACACAAGACCAAGACTGTTTATCATCAGTTTTATGTGGTTTTAGAGATGTTCTTGCACTGCAGGTTAACGCTTTTCTTCTACGCATCTGGATCCTGCACATTTTCATCAAATGTAAACTCATCAAAATAAATTTACAATCACTTTTTTCTTCATTTTTCAGAATCTGGCAAAAGGACTCTAATGTCATTCTCTTGTGACTCTCACCTTCTCAAGTCGTCTCAGGGAGTAGGTATAATCCATTCATACTTGGGGCAACTCTTAGCAATGTGACCCTCATTCCCACAGTGATAACACATGGCTGGTGCTGGGCAATTTCGAGCTATATGCCCAGCACCACCACAATTATTGCACGTGTGAAAAACAGAGAATGGTTGATTAATCATTCAAGTAAGGAACTGGAGTTACTTTAAGTTTATGTGTTTTTTTTCTAATATCTTACAAGCTTAACAAGCCAACTCTTTGTTAGATTAGAAACTCTTTGTTATTGCAAACTTATCAAATACTAAGTCAATACAGAGAAGTCTAAGATGAGAGATCTTTGGACGCTAAATCAGAAAGAAAAAAACACAGACGGAAGAGTATGCAGTGTGTGAGTAGTGGTTGACAAACTTTTGACTATTCACATATTAGAGATAGCTCAGTTGGTCAGGTTTTGATTTGGAGTTAGGAGATGATAATCAAAGAGACGATGAAAGACCAAATTACCTTCTGTATTCAGCTAAACGACGTCCAGGAGGAGAGCGTGACCAGTGAGAAGAAGAGGAAAAAAAATAGCGAATCAGACACAGAGACCAAAACATGAAACACATAAGACACAAAGACACAAAACACTGGACTCAAAAAGACACAAAGACCCAAAACACTGGACTCAAAAATAGACACAAGACACATAGATCAAAACAGAAACGTCTCAAACCATTTCTCATTCGATTTCTCACTAATGGCATGGGATTAAAAATAGAAAATGGATGCTTACCCATCATCAAGGCACCTGTGAAAACAGATTAATCATTCAAGTAAGAGAACTGGAGTTACTTTTAGTTTATGTGTGTTTTTTTCCTAATATCTTACGAGCTTAACAAGCCAACTCTTTGTTATTGCAAACTCTTCAAATACTAAATCGATACATAGAAGTCTAAGATGAAAGATCTTTGGACGCTAAATCAGAAAAAGAAGAGTTTTATTTCCAAGAAATAGTCAGAATGTTTTATCTATCAGGAAGAAAAAATAGTTAGGATGTTTTATCTATCAAGAAGAAAGTCTCACGGTTATTGCAATTTCGAGCTATATGCCAAGCTCCACCACAGTTATTGCACAAGTTCGACGTACTTCCAAGCATACAGTCCGTAATTATGTGACCAAATTCTCCACATCTATAGCACTTGTCCTGCTTGTCTAATCTTATTGATATGCCACAGAGAGTTTACATATCGAGAAAGAGGAAGCAAAGAGAGAGAGAGAGAGAGAGAGAGAGA
The DNA here is from genome assembly GCA_020283515.1 of Alliaria petiolata. NCBI lineage: Eukaryota > Viridiplantae > Streptophyta > Magnoliopsida > Brassicales > Brassicaceae > Alliaria > Alliaria petiolata. The sequence goes on from JAHZTW010000001.1 coordinate 61,258,795, forward strand.
GAGATGCTTCTTCAAACTAGTGAGCTGGCATTATTGTTCAATAGTTATTGTAATTGGGCCTTAGTCTATAAAAGGGACCATTTAGGAGTTTGTTTCATTCATGATTTGTAATTGCATCTGAATTGGGTTTGTTTCTCAGAGAATTTGACTGAGATCAAGAGGAGTTTGCAAGTGTGTGCGCTTGGACTTGTATTCGGGGCTTGGATCAAGAGGAAACGGAGTTACGAGACACACCAAAGAGAACTTTCAGATGATTCCTTACGAATTTACGATGCAAGAAACTATTCGTTAAGAAACATTTTAGGTCAAGTTTTCAAAATTTCAAAATTTTGATTGTTATTGGTTTAGTTGGGATTACCAGAACTCGGGTTTAAAAGGAAAAAAAAAAGAGATGGATTTTAAGAGGAAACAGAGTTGCGAGACACACCAAAGAGAACTTCCAGATAATTCCTTAGGACACAAGAAATTGATATTCGTTTAGAAAAAAATTTGGTCAATCTTTCAAATTTTCAGTCTTTTGATTGTTATTGGTTTAGTTGGGTTGATAAAATTCACTTCTAAAGATTACGTTTGTGCAAAACTATAGTTTACAGCAGCCACATTAGTATGAAAGTTAGTTGAGTAGTAATATACTATAATATCATATCAAAATTAATTACGCATCAATATTCGGGTATGCTCAGATTTATTTTGGTTAAGCGAATGATGAAACATTAATGGGAAATATTATAACAACATAACTGTTGAAAAAAATATAAATATAAAGAATTTAGACGAAATAAATAGTAGCTGGTGAAGATAAAAAGAAAAACTAACAAAATACGCCGAACAGTTTCCCGCCTAAAATTATAAGAAGCGAACCATTCTTTGATTCCAGCGAACAGAGACAATAATAGAAAACAAAATACGAATTAAGAGAGAAGATTCTTGCCACTGAAGAAAGAAGTCGAGAACTTACTCTCAAGAGAATCCGCAAGAAGCTCAAAGAAGAAGCGATGAAATATAGTCGAGATCCATTGAAGAAACGAAGGTAAGCAAGAATCTGAACAAGAAATTACTCTAACGATCCAAAATTACGATGTTCTCACTGTGATTTCTCAGGGACGAACTTGGGATTTGAGGCCTGATGCGAGAAAGAGGGTAAAGAAACTAAACAAGAACTTGCTCTGTTCTTTATTGTGGATTGTTATGATGAAACAGAGTCGCTTCGATTTCTCAGAAGATAGAAGACGGAGGTGCTCATCGTCAAGAGAATTTGCAGAAACAGAGACCGATTCCATCTTCCGATAAAAGTAGAGGTAGTTTCTATTCTTGAGAGATCCATACGGTCAAATCCTGTTTGGTTTCTGTCGTATTGGGTTCTCTGCTTTTGATCATCATTTGTGAATTTGCATTCGCATTTAAGAATCGTATGAGTTTTCTGTTGCTTTTAGTATCAAGTGATCCAAAGTTTGGATACTGTGAATGATCATGTGATGTTTATGTTGTTGGTATGATCTTTAGAGAAGATGAAAGTATATAAAAGAAGAATGCCCCAATCGAGTGTGAAAGATTGTCCGTATTATCCTTTTGGTCTGTGTCTATATGGAAGCGCATGCCGTTACGATCATCCAAAGGTGAGGAAAGAAAGTTATATATATGTTTGCCCTAACTCTAAGTTGCAAATTTCCTCATGGCTTTCTGCTTTCAAACATCTTAATAGGAGGTTCCGGAGAAGACTGGTAGGCCGATTTGTAAGGTACACTTCTTGGATTGACATAATCTTATCGTCCATCTAGCAAAAGTAACATAACACAAATTATTATAGTTTTGTAACTTAGAGGTAATCATAGTGTGGAATATATAAAGTCTTTTACTTTATTAGGAAAGATAGATAGGCTCGACTCTCGAGTTGTTTATTCTTGTAAATGCAATTCTTGGGGTCTAAGGGATGTCTGGGATTTGCAGTTAGTGGAGAAATTAGCAGATGCGATTGAAACTGGAACACGAGATCAGAATTCTGATGCCATGGTTTGTCTGTTTTTTTTAATCTCTCTCTCTTACAAAAATTCAGTCTTTAAGGTAGTTTGCGGTTTCTAGGGTTCTTGGATGTTGAATAGTCTAGGTTGAATTGCAGGTGACTGGATTGAAAAGCCAGTTCGACAAGAACCAGCAGCAGTTGAATTTGATTTCAGGATCCCTAGAATCAAAAACTATGGTAAGAAGAAGAAAAAGAAATAAAAGCTTTGACATTTGGATCAGAACAAGGTTTGTCTGGTTTTTGCTTATGGATCTTCTTGTGTGTTTTTATAGACTGTTGATGGAGAAAAACGAAAACTAGAAGAAAGTAAGCAATTGCTTCAACAAAGAAGGTAAATCAAATTGTTACAACAACATCCAGTATTTGTTGAGAGAAGCTCACAACTCTCACCTTATAGTGCTTAGCACTAGCCCAAGATCGTAATACCCGAGAGATCCGAAAGAAACAAAAGACCTTCTAAGTATGAATTTAAATATGGAAGATCACTTAAGAAACTTGAAAAACTTTTAAAGAGAAAGAACACTTAAGAGAGACTTATGAAGAAGACACTTTATTAATTGTTCAACTTCTTATATGTTTACAAATGAGAGAGGAGTGGGCTATTTATAGGCTCCACTTAGTACAACTTCTTCTAAACTCTAGAGTTTTCTATACATATATCTTACAAATATTCTACTAATCTCTAGAATTTTCTATATAAATATTTAATTAATTTACTAATAGAATTCTCTATAAACACTTAGAGAAGATGAAGATTTTAATGATGTTTATAAAGAATTCTAGAGCTTGGGCTCAACTTTGGGTTTAATAATAATTTCATCACCAAACCCAAATTAAGCTTTACTCAAAATCAAGTTTAATTTCAATACTCCCCCTTAAACTTGATTTTGTCCATCATACCTAGCTTCGAGCGGAGTAACTCGAACTGCCCTTTTGGTAATGACTTGGTGAAGATATTCGCAACATTATCCTCGCTTCGAACTACCAAGGCTTCAATTGTTCCATCAAGCACCTTCTCCCTTATGAAATGATGCTCTAACTCAATATGCTTTGTCCTAGCATGGAACACCGGATTATTTGCCACCTTGATAGCACTCTGATTATCTCCATAAATTGCAACTGGCTTGTTTATTGGCTCGAGCAAATCTTCAAGGAGCCTCCGAAGCCATATACACTCTTGGGCTGCGAGTGTCGAAGCTTTATATTCCGCTTCAGTGGTAGACAGCGACACTGTTGCTTGCTTCTTGCTGCACCATGAAATGCTTGTGTCTCCACATAAGAACACATAACCCGAAGTTGATTTTCGATCATCAAGATCTCCACCAAAGTCTGCATCCGTGAAGCCATAGAGAGAGACCTTGGCATTGTACTTGTACACCAAACCCATGCCAAGAGTTGTCTTCACGTACTTCAATATTTTCTTTGCCGCTTCTAGATGTGGCTTCCTTGGTGCCTGCATAAACCGACTTACAAGACCTACTGCGAAAGCAATGTCCGGTCTTGTAATGGTTAAGTAAAGAAGACTTCCCACAAGAGATCGATAAGGCCGAGGATCAGGTAGTAAGGACCCTTCATCGCGCTTAAGCTTAATGTTGACATCCATCGGAGTAGAACGTGTCTTTCCTTCATGTACTCCAAACTTCTCAACAATCCTTCTTGCATAGGTTTGTTGGCCGATGAATATTCCGTTCTTTACCCTTTCCACCTCTAAACCGAGAAAGTTGTTGAGTTCACCCAACTTCTTCATCTCAAACCTTATCGACATATCCTCTTGCAGACGAGCAATTTCTGCATCATCATTCCCGGTAATGATCATATCATCCACGTAAAGAAGAACAACCACGTGGACTCCTCCATTCTTCTTAAAGAACAGACTCGGATCAGAATTTGATGCCACATAACCGCAGAACTGAAGAAACTGAGCAAGCTTTCCATACCAGGCTCGTGGAGCTTGTTTTAACCCGTACAAAGCCTTCTTTAGCTTGCACACATAATCAGGATGCTCTCGTGATACGAAACCAAGTGGTTGCTCCATAAAGATTTCCTTATCAAGCTCTCCGTATAGAAACGCATTCTTCAAATCTAATTGCCATAAATTCCAATCAAAACTTGCAACTAAAGATAAGAGAGTGCGTACCGTTGTCATCTTAGCTACAGGGCTGAAAGTCTCTTCATAATCTTCTCCATACTTCTGAGAGAACCCCCGAGCAACCAACCTTGCCTTGAATCTATCAACGCTTCCATCTGTTTTGCGCTTGATCCGATACACCCATTTACAAGAAACGAGTTGAACATCCTTGGGTTTCGGAACCAAATCCCAAGTTTCATTCTTCATGAGAGCATTCATCTCCTCCTTCATTGCGGTTTCCCACTCATCAACGTCTTTTGCTTCATCATAAGATGATGGCTCATCTTCATCTAATGGAGCTGCAAAATAGCATGAGTAGGTAGTGACAAACCTTTCATCTCTGAACCGAGCAGGTTTTACAATGTTCCTTTTAGGCCTTTGACTAGCCATGGAACCATGATCTTCATCCTCATCCTCTTCTTGACTAGTGCCCCCCCTTTCACCTTGCTTCTCCATTTCAGGACTTCCGCTCTCACTTGAAATTTTAAGAGCTGGTTCAGCAGTCTTGGAGGAACTCCCACCTTCTTGCTCAACTAAGATTTGAGGTGGCCCATAGAATGAGGAAACTTCATCAAAAACAACATCTCTAGACACAACGTACCTGTGTGTCTCTGGATCCATACACCTCCAACCTTTTCTTCGTTCATCGTACCCAACGAAGATGCACTTCTTCGCCTTTGCCTCCAACTTTGTTCGTTGAGAATCGAACACATGGACGTAGCAAACTGATCCAAATATCCTGAGATGTTTCACTGATGGCTTCTTCCCGTGAACCATCTCATAAGGAGACTTCATATTATTTGGACTAAGTGGCATCCGATTAATGACATACGCTGCACATCTCATACCTTCCGCCCATAAGGCCTTAGGTAAATCCTTTCCATATAGCCAGCTTCTGCATGTCTCTGTTAGATGCCTGATCTTCCTTTCTGCTACTCCATTTTGTTGAGGTGTATACGCACAAGTAAACTCTCTCTTTATTCCATGCCTTTGGCAAAAAGAGAGAAACTCCTTGGACATGAACTCCCCTCCATTGTCCGTCCTTAAGGTCTTGATTTTCCGACCTAACTCCCCTTCCACGGTAACCTTAAATTCTTGAAACTTGGAGAATACTTCTGATTTTTCCTTCACAAAGTATACCCATGTGTACCGTGAGAAGTCATCAACGAACAATAACATGTATCGAAACCCGGAATATGAGGGTGTTCTTGTTGGACCCATTAAATCACTATGGATTCTTTCCAACGGAGCTTTGCATCGTGAAATAGAATTGTCAAATGGAAGTCTATGTGATTTTCCATATTGACAACCTTCACAAATTATTCCTTCATCTTGAATCTTCAACTTCGGGAGCCCGTTAACCAAATCCTTATTCACCATAACCTTTAGCTTAGTCATATTTATATGACCAAGCCTAGCATGCCATATAGAGGCATTATCATTCGTGCTCATCTTCTCCACATAAGAGTTTGAAGCCGATAAGACGTATAGATCTTTGACCCGCGATCCGGTGTGAACCACATCCGCCTTTAGTTCTTTAACATTCTTCAAGAATTTAACGTCTCTTGGGCCAAATAAAACATAGTTACCTGAGTCTACTGCATTCACCACAGAGAGAAGATTCTTCCTTACTCCGGGAACATGGTATACGTTCTTGAGAGTGATAGGACTTCCACCATCTCCTTCAATGACGACAGTCCCTTCCTTCTCAACTCGGTGGGTTGTATTATCCGCAGTAATAATAGCTTCTTTTCCGTTATGGCATTGAAGACTTGAAAATAACTTCTCGTCTCCGGTAATATGATGGCTACAACCCGAATCCACAATCCAATCACTTTCAAGATTTTTAGTTTTGGATGTACCTGAAGATGCAGCCTCCACCGTGAAACATTTCCCCCAGTCTTCGTCTTCATTATGACCTTTTGATTCCGCCATATTTGTTTCCTTCAACTTGACTCGGCAATCCTTTTTAAAGTGCCCAAGTTTTCCACACCGGTAGCACTTGAACCGCTTCTTGTCTCCCGTAGAAGATCCTTCACGTGCATCATTATTCTTGGCACTATCATACTTGGATTTGGCTTTGAAGCCTTGTTGCCTCCGAGCTACAAGGGCGCTCCCTGAATCATCATTAATTTTAACTCCCGCCATTTGCTTGGCTAATGATTCTTGCGAAGCTAGCAGGTTCTCAAACTCCTCCAAAGAAGGTTGTGTAGTCCATCCTTGAACCGAAGTCACAAACGGTGTATACTCGGGTCGTAGACCTCGAATAATAGACCGCTTCAACCGTGCTTCCGAAATAGACTCCTCCGGATTTAGAGTATTAATCTCAGAGCAAAGGTTTTTTACCTTGATGAAATACTCTGAAATTGAAGACTCCCCCTGCTTCGCATTCGCCAACTCGTTTTCTAACAATTGTAGCCGAGCTTCATTCTTCTTGTTGAACAATTGATCCAACGCCAACCAAATAGAACTAGCGGATATACACCTTGAGACATGCTCAAATATTCCCGAGGATATTGACCTCTTCAAAGCAAACTCCGCCTTGGCATTCTTCCGGATCCACTCCTTTGTCGCTTCCGCTGTTGCAGCAGCTCCCCTTGGTGGTGCTGTGCTGCTACCGCCGACGACATCCCATAAGTCCTCACTCACCAAGTATGACTCCATACATGACTTCCATAACCGATAGTTAGATTGGTTTAAGATTTCCATTCCCAACCCAACTACACGACCTGTTGACTCCATACTTAGAATAAACCCGAGCTCTCTTTAAACCCCGATCTTGAAAAGAACCGGATCAGAATGGCTCTGATACCACTTGTTGAGAGAAGCTCACAACTCTCACCTTATAGTGCTTAGCACTAGCCCAAGATCGTAATACCCGAGAGACCCGAAAGAAACAAAAGACCTTCTAAGTATGAATTTAAATATGGAAGATCACTTAAGAAACTTGAAAAACTTTTAAAGAGAAAGAACACTTAAGAGAGACTTATGAAGAAGACACTTTATTAATTGTTCAACTTCTTATATGTTTACAAATGAGAGAGGAGTGGGCTATTTATAGGCTCCACTTAGTACAACTTCTTCTAAACTCTAGAGTTTTCTATACATATATCTTACAAATATTCTACTAATCTCTAGAATTTTCTATATAAATATCTAATTAATTTACTAAATAGAATTCTCTAGAAACACTTAGAGAAGATGAAGATTTTAATGATGTTTCTAAAGAATTCTAGAGCTTGGGCTCAACTTTGGGTTTAATAATAATTTCATCACCAAGCCCAAATTAAGCTTTACTCAAAATCAAGTTTAATTTCAATAGTATTATCTTTTATTTTGATAAGATTGATCATGATCTTACTTTGTCTTCTCAAATCTTTGGTCAGGGAACTAATTGTGGAATATATGAAATCTATTGAAGATATTTTGAAGACAAAGCCTTAGTTCCATATTTCTCCCAAGATGTTTTGAATTACTCTTTCAACAATTTAGCTGCTAGAGACCAAGAATTTGTAATCAATAGATTTTTGCTTCCACCAGATTACAATAGACCAATGAGAACTCTCAGGTTACTTGGCACGCAAGAACTCGATATGTTTAGGAAATATTTAGGTCAAGCTCTTCGTGGTTTCAATCTTGTGATTGCTGTTGTAAGTTTGGTTGGTTACATTCACTTCTAAGGACTACGCTTGTACAAAGTACAAACAAAACTATAGCTAGCTATGTAGTTCGGAAAAAGTGAATATAAGTTGACGAAAAATATATTCTGATTTCTAATCATAACTAAATTTAGGCATCAATATTCTTGCATGCTCAAATTCTTGTATTTTTTTTACCAAGATACTACGTATTGCTTAAGTTATAAATTCATATACTACGTATTGCTTAAGTTATAAGTTCATTTGATGAAACTGATCTGTCTGAAATGCAATGTAAATTTTGGTTAAATTAACGATTCAAGAAACTTAATGCAAAAATTTTGAACCAAAAAAAGTTCTAATGCAAATGTGTTACATCTTTAATTTTAATTTTTTTACTTTAACAAAATACTTGTTAAATTCAGACGAAAAAGTACATATCAAAGAATTCAGACCAGAAAAAAATTATAGCTCTTGAAGATTAAAAAAAAAAAAAAAACTAACTAACAAAATAAACCATAAACATTTCCCGCCAAAAGAGTAATTTTGTATTTTCTTTCAATTTCATTTTTTTTTTTGTAGTACGAAAATTCTGTAGATAGTATATATGTACATCAGGACGTTGGATTGATTACAGATACTATTGTGGGAAATTTCTTTATAACAGAGTAGAAGAACGAAAGTCATCCGGAGAAGATGGTTAGCGAAGCGCGGAAGAAGAAGCGCCGGAAATTAAACATAAGACGAAAACGGTTGAGAGAAAAGATCGCCCAAGAGAATCTGGAACAGCAAATATTGAGTGGTAAGAAAGTAAAGCAAGAATCGACTCTGTCCTTTACTGTGGATGAAACAAAGCCGAGACGAATTTCTTCTCGGGAGAAAAAAAGAAATCTGTGTTACCGATGAGAAGCGAAATGGGTCAGATTAATGATTCCCAATACTCAAACGCAGATTCGAGACAGATTCTTGGAGGAAAGAAGAAGCGGAGAGGTTCTGATAAGAAGAGGATCTATAATCTTGAAAAACAGAGACGAAAACGGATTAAAAGAAAGAATGTATGTATTTCTATTGATTTTTTTACCTTCTTCTTTTTTTGGGTATTTTGTTAAACGTTTGTTACTGTGCGTTGATTCTCAGGAAAAAATTGTTAGGAAAGAGGCTGAAACGAATCTGCAGCAACAGAGATTGAGGGTAAAGAAACTGAAACTCTTGTCTTGACTGTGGATGAAACATTGAAACAGAGTCGAAACGGACTTCTCTTGAGAAAAGACGAGAACAAGAACTTGCTCTGTTCTTTACTGTGAAATATCATTCGATTTATTGTTTCTCCTTTATTAATTTACTTTCAGGAGGAGATGCCAGAGAATCCCAACGTAGATGCTCAACAGAATCTTGAGGAACAAAGACGGATAGATATTGAGAAACAGAGAAAAGAGGAACGTTTGAGACTTGATCAGGTGTTTGATTGAATCATTCAAGATCTTTATCAATTGGTTTTTGAAATTTCATATACAGGAAGAAGATTCTTACGTGAGTTTCTTGGTTTTTTTTCAGATCCAACCAACTGTTGTATTTGATGAGTCGAGTAGACCTAGAGCGTTGATGAAAGAGTTTGGATTTAGAGATTGCGATGGGTTTTAAGAGAAAACGGAGCTACAAGAACTACATTTGTCATGTGTTACGTCTAAGACTCTTTCCTTGGAACTTGGAAGACAACATATGTGTACTAGATCTAAGAGCAACCCCAATGCACATCCTTAGGTGTCTTTAAGTCATAAAAAAAAAAATAATAATAATAAAATAATAAAAAGGCAACATTTGGGTGTCTTATTTAAGACTTGGATGTCTTATTTAGGATCTTTTTTAGAGTGTCTTATGACACGTGTCAGAATGTGATTCGTCACGTTTTTTTTGTTTGTTTTTAAAAAAAATCGTTTTAGAAAAAAAAAAGTAATAAAAAATTATTTTCTTTTATTATTATAAAATTTTAAGACACTCATCTTGAGTGTCTCCATTGGGGATGCTCTAATGTACCGAAATCTGATCCCAAATCTATTTTTGGCTAGATAGAAAATTGACGATACTTACTTTTTCGTATACTAGATCTAAAATGAACTAATTTATAGAAAACATACACCAAACATAGCAAAGATATATCACCTATATATTAATTGAGAAACATTTTTAGAGAGTAGGCTTATTGTTTGAAATATTTACAGTAGTGCCATTTTGCTGATGTGTCACCACCACACTTATTCTTCCATTATTTTAATACAAATTTCCTTTTTTATTAAACTAATTATATTATATGCTTTTATCCATTTATTACTTTTAATATAACCAGAAAATTATGTTTTAATTTTTGGATTATTTAAAATCGAATTTTAGGTTATGTGATGATTTATGATATACATTATATCACACAATAAATTTTTTAAAACTGAATAAAACAATAGATTTAAAAAATATTATTTAATGAAATATAGTTTATACACAATTTATGATATACACAATACTTTTTTTGATTAGACAGAAAATATGTTTACAATAAAAAATATTTCGATATGTGTGATTTTAATTAAAAAAATATATAAAAAATTAAAACTATAATTTAAGTTACAATAAAAAATACTTCGATGTGTGTGATTTTAATAAATATCCATATTTATAAATATATTTTTTGTTTATATGGTTTGTTAATAGAAACATATAAAATAACCAAATAATATAAATATTTTAACTTGAAAACAAGTTAAAATTATTATGTCAAAAAGTTGAAATATTAAATTATATTATTCACATATATATAAAACTGATTAAATTATTTTTACTTAAAACAATTTCAAAATCATATTTAATATAATTATTTATAGATTTTTCATCTTGCGCACGGCGCAGGTTATCACCTAGTAGTTACTAAATAAAAGGCACTGAAGAATAATAGAAAATATACATATATTACAATATATAACTGAGATTAAATGGTTGTCAAAAAAAAAAAAAATTGAGATTAAATGTAGTTAGGACATATTGGCTTTGATTGGTAACATGATTTACTATTGATTTTCTTTGAGTTAGAAGTCTAACTCAAAAATGTTACCAATCAAGTGTAAAATTAGGTTTTTTTATTTTCATTTTGAGGTATGATGATTTATGGTTGATGTATAATTTTGATTTATCTCTTTGTTAAATTGCTAACTCAAAAGTTAATGCTAAATCAAGGAAAAAGTGATGATTTAGAGATTGAGTTACTCCTATTTTTTCTCCTTTTTTTAAACGTTGGTTTTTTTGAATTTTGAATTTTTTTGTTCAATTTTAATCATAAATAAGATAGAGGAGTGCTGTGGTTGTTTTAAGTTTCATTTTCTTGTTTAATTTTTAATTTTCCACAAATTTTTGTTGAGAAAATCTTTTTAAAAGTTAGTAGAAGATATTTGAATTATTCAAAAAAGTTGTTCCTATAATCTTAATTGTTGATTTTTTTTTAATAATTACTAACATATGTATATATATATATATATATATATATGAACACTTTTAGTTAATTTGTTGACAAACACGAGATTGCAAATCTGATTTGGCATGCAAATTAAGTTTTTTTTTATTATTATCAAAAATATTTTTTTAGTTTCATGAATTTTAAGTTAATATTAATTTTTTAATCGCTTTTATCATTCTAATTTATAACAAATATTATCATTACTATTATTTTTTATTTAATTATATTTTAAATAATACATACTGCAACTTATACATTAAAAAAGTTATCAGTCATCTATTTTAACAAAAATGTTAACTCAGATTTCTACAGCAAACTTATCACATAAATCTACTGTTTTTACCACATAATTTTACTGCAACTTAACTCGAATTATAACATCAATTGTAACTCGAGTTTAGCAATTAGCAAAAATGATCTCTAGTTCTCATAATTCGCCCACTTAGACCAAATTTTGGTAAAACCCCCCCAATTAGAATTTTCCCGCTAGATTTGTGAAAAATTAGCTCTCCCAAACAAAACCCCTCCTCCATTACAGTCCAGGCTCCTGAAATGTTATCGCCAGGGAGAAATTAGGGTTTCATTTCGTCATTCCGATCGAATTGGAACAGGAAGCGGAAATGGGTATTCAAGGGCTTTTGCCGTTGCTGAAATCGATTATGGTTCCGATTCATATCAAGGAGCTCGAGGGTTGTACCGTCGCCGTCGATACATATTCATGGCTGCATAAAGGAGCTCTATCTTGCAGCCGAGAGCTCTGCAAGGGATTACCCACCACGAGGTTCTCTCTTTCCCTCTCTCTCAAAAGTTCCTTGATGAATCCAGATTTAGATCGATTGATTTTTGTTTTCCCCAAATTTAGAAATTGGGTCTCTTTGTCTCCAAGTGTACAGTCCTATTTCGTTAAACACACCCTGAAAAATCAAGCTTTTATCTTTAATCTCGCGAAGATTTTGATGGGTTCTTCGAATTCAATCCCTCGAGGATGACGGGTAAACCTAATTAGAAAGATCTTTGATGTTGTGGAAATTTCACCAGAAGGCTTGTAGGGTTTGTATGTGATTGCTTTATCGTTTAGACATGATGACTTTAGTTAAGGTGATTCCTGTCCAGCTTGACGCATCTCGTTCTGAAACCAGGAAGCATTTTGCTTAGAAACAAAAAGCGATTGACACACTTAATTCATCTTTGCTAACCAAATTGTAATTGTGATTTCTCTAGCTACTGTAAGGGAATGACATTTGACACTAGTAGTCTTTGAGATATGTTGTCTTGTTACTGCTTTTCTGGTCCTGGGTTCTGCAGAAGATAACGGGTTTACTGGTGTCTAATCTTTCAGGCATATTCAGTATTGTATGCATAGAGTGAATTTACTCCGCCATCATGGAGTGAAGCCTGTTCTTGTCTTCGATGGAGGTCCGCTACCGATGAAACTAGAACAAGAGAATAAGCGTGCTAGGTATGCAAACATGTTAGCTAACTAGTTGAAGCACAATATGCAGAACCTATGTGTTTGTTTATTGGTTATCATTGAACAAGTTTAACACCAAGTCCTCTTCTTTTCAGGTCCAGAAAGGAAAACCTTGCACGTGCACTGGACCACGAAGCAAATGGAAATTCCTCGGCTGCTTATGAGTGCTATCAGAAAGCTGTAGACATTTCACCTTCTATTGCACATGAGTTAATACAGGTAAAAGACATTTCTCCAGAAAAAACGAATTTGTATTTTCTTTAATTTCTTTGCTGTGTCATTCTCTTTGAACTGGAGTTTTTCTACCATGGAAGGTTCTGAGGCATGAGAATGTTGATTACGTTGTTGCTCCTTACGAAGCCGATGCACAGATGACATTTTTGGCTATTACTAAGCAAGTTGATGCGATTATCACCGAAGATTCTGATCTTATTCCTTTTGGCTGCCCAAGAGTAAGCTCTCTGTTACACTTTGCATCAGACATTTGTATTTCCTATTTACTGGGTAGAGATAATGCCAATTCCTTATCCGTCCCGGCGTATAAAAATTGCTGCCTTCAACTGTTAATATTTATCTCGCAGATCATCTTTAAAATGGACAAGTTTGGTCATGGTGTTGAGTTTCAAGCCTCCAAGCTACCCAGAAACAAGGAACTCAGCCTTTCTGGGTTTTCAAGCCAGATGCTTCTCGAGATGTGCATATTAAGTGGCTGTGATTATTTGCAGTCACTTCCAGGAATGGGGCTCAAAAGAGCTCATACACTCATTACAAAGTTCAAAAGCTATGACAGGGTACGCATTCTTTTCTCACTTGAATTTATCTTACAACAAGGAATTTGGTAAATTAAGAGTATGATTAATTCAAAAACTGGATAACTTTATCACAAATTCTTACAAAACTAGTTTTGCTTGTATGATTGTGTGGTTAATTTGCTTTTAGGTAATTAAGCACTTAAAGTACAGCACAGTTTCAGTTCCTCCTCTTTATGAAGAGTCATTCAAGAAAGCTATGCTGACTTTCAAGCATCAACGGGTCTATGACCCAAAAACTGAAGATAGTAAATACTTGTCTGACATTTCTGAAGACCTTGGCGATGATTCAGATTTCGTAGGCCCATATCCTTTTGAGACAAGTCTTTTGATTTTAGGCCTCCATTTATCAAGATTGATAACATTTTAATTGATTCCTTAACGTCCTTCACATCGATGCCACAACATATTGCTAAGGGTATAGCACTGGGCCAGCTTGATCCATTCACACAGCTGCCGTTCCAGGTACAATATGCTGACTTCTCTATATTTCTAATCTCTTCAGACTCTTTCCCTCCCGGCGATGTTTTCTTGATTTGCTGTCTTGTTTTCTTAAATGAATAGGCTGAGAGTGTTACTCCTAAATTGGCTGTTGCTGATATTTCCCGTCCCAAAAGTTTCAAACCTGAAAATCTGAAGAAAAAGCTTGATTTGCCAGTGCAGAAAAACCTTCTCACCAAGTATTTCTGTATCCTTCAATGTTACATCCCTTATCTTTCATTTCTTAA